>JAJOZX010000080.1:1390000-1435000 GCA_023014485.1 Bathynomus jamesi | reverse complement strand
ACTCTTTGACTACCTCATTTCCAAAGTAGAATATATTCTATCCCGCTCTCCTTTGGCTGAAATCTCCATTTTAGGCGGTTGCAATGTTCACCACTCTATTTGGCTTTCCTCCCATTTCACTGACATCCCTCATGAATTAGTTTACAACTGTCCTATCCTGAATGACCTAGAGCAGATTGCGCAGAACCCTACTCGTATCCCTGATCGCTCTGGAGATAGGACCAATATTCTGGATTTATTTCTCACGCCTCTTGTTCTTACTTTGTCAAACTTTTTTCCCCATTGTTCACTTCCGACCACAATCTTATATCTGTTTCTTGTCTTATCACTCCAGTTCAGCCTTTGGATCCTCCTAAGAGGAGACGCCTTTGGCCCTATGGCGCCGCTGATTATGAGGCCGTTGGTCAGTAGTTCTCTAACTTCCCATGGAATGATTAATGCTTCCGTGGCGGGGGCTCCTCCGGGTCAGGTGATTCTTTCGGACATGAAGACGTATATTTTATATTCTCTTCCTACTACCAACGCAAGAGGAGGTTGCAGACACCAATCGACCAGGGAAGTACTTTGGTGGAAGATGTTAGGCAGGAGACAGGGAGTGCTGGAATTTCCGTTTCTCCTATCACTGTCCTCCTTAGCTGATCTTTTTCTGTCTCATCTACCCTGTGAGCAGTTCAGCATGCTCTCAAACACACACTTCTCCCTCTATTCCTCACTAGACGTACCTGCGTCTTACACACTACACAATCTTTCCAAAATTTATATTAAAAAAGAAAAAAGAAAAATGACATCATTGAGCCTTGTAGGTCTTGTTTATCACTCACTTTAGCGGCGCTTACCCTTGGCCCCGTCCTTCCTGCATAAAAACAATGCAAAAAACCTTTGTTTAACTTTGCTTTTTCTAATGTTATCCGCAACAGAGAGGAGGCTTTAAGAAAGTACTGTTACCATCCACCTCACATAGCTTATATTTGTGCACAGAATCATGCAAAATCTGCTCAACTCGCCAAAAATTCCTTCATCAGACAAAATTGTGAAAATCTATCCAATTCTAATTTTTCTCGCTCTTTCTGGCACCTTTACTTCTCCCCCCCCCCCATTTTTCCATTCCGATGGCACAGTTGTCGTCTCCTCTCCTATTAAAGCTGAACTCTGTGCTCAAACTTTCGCTTCCAACTCTACCCTGGACGATTCCGATGTTGTTCCTCCATCTCCTTCTGACTTAATTGTGTCAGAAATTAGAATCTCTCACAAAGGTGCTTTTTCTGCCCTCGCTCGGCTCATCTCTAGGAAGGCATACGGTCCTGTTGGTGTACCTCCTATTCTTCTCAAGAACTGTGCTTCTGTGCTGACACCCTGCCTAGCCGAACACTTTTTTCTTTGTCGTTTATCTGGTACGTTTCCTTCCTGTTGGAAGTTCGCTTAAATTCAGCCTGTCCGAAAGAAGGGTGACCAATCTTCACCCTCCAATTATCGTCCAATTGCTTTGATTTCTTGATTTACTAAAGGGTTTGGAATCTATCCTTAATAGGAAGATTCTTAAACATTTCTCTACTCACAATATTCTTTCAGATCGTCAGTAGAGAGAGGTTCCGTATATCTGTCTGACCGTATGTCATCCTCGTTTCGGGATTTCGGCATATCAAAAGTTTTTGACAGAATCTGACACAAATCTTTAATTTTCAAACTGCCCTCCTTCAGTTTCTATCCATCTGTCTGCACTTTCAGCTCTAATTTCCTTTCTGGTCGATCTATAGCTGTAGTTGTAGATAGCCACTGTTTTTTACCCAAAGCTATTAACGCTTTAAGCCCGGAAGTTTTTGTATGGTTAAGTTATGAATGCCTGTTCCTCAGGGCTCTGTTCTGTTAACCACTCTTTTCCTTGTATTTATCAATAATCTATTATGTTGTACTTCCTGTCCTATCCACTCGTATACTGATGATTCCACTCTTCACTTCCACTCACTTTACAAAACGTCCCTCTCAACAGTTACCCCATGCTTCGCGTAGGATGGCTATAGTACACCTGACCTCTGATATTTCTGCTATCTCTGACTGGGGCAGAGAAAACCTTGTGCCTTTGAATGCCTCAAAACCTCAGTTCCTTCATCTGTCTATTATTCACAGTCTTCCACACGCACTATACCCTTACTTTCAAGAATAAACAATTAAACCTTTTATCTTCTCTTAACATTCTTAGTGATGGGGTCGATTAATACAAAAATACACCCAAATCATTCAGATCTGGCAGAAAGTGTGAAATTTGGCATGGTTACCTTTTGGCATATAGAAACATTTCCAGGGTGTGGACACGCTAGGACCTTACTCTGGCGGCCATTTTAAGCAAATTCAAAATAGTTGCCTCGATTACACAACCAAAAACATAAAATTCCATATCTCAGGAACTACTGGGCCGATTTTGATGATCTTGGGCGGCCATTTTGAGCAAATTGTCATCCGGTTTCATTATTTTAGTTAAAGAAATGATAATAGATGGCGTTGTGCGGGCCCTTTCACAAGCATTATTCAGGCTTAGTAAGTTTGTCGCCATTACGCTTCAGTCAGTGAATAGTGAAATTTCTGTTGTAGTGTTTTATCAATTTTGAACGGTTTTAGAGTACAAGGAGAGAATTGAGGTGGGAGACGTCATAACCTGGTCAGGTTATAACCAGTGGTGGCATTCAGCCGGTTCGCACCGGTTCGTAAGAACCGGTTCTTAAAATTTCATGAGTTCGCCGAACCGGTTCTTACAGTCTATTTGCAATTTCAAAAATTGGTCGCCATTGGGAAAAGGTTAGTTAGATATTTTTCTTATTGTTTTCCTTTGCAAAAAAACTTAGGTGGGGATGTAAAGCGAGATAGAACCGGTTGCTAAAATTTTTGAATGCCACCACTGGTTATAACGCTAGCCTTCAGAAAGACAATGTGCGCCCTCGCGCAGAGATCGGGATTTTACCACTCTTTGTAGAGAAAGCGCAATCCCCATCCATGATCAAACATTCAATGAAGGTTGTAAAAGATGGAATCGATTTTTTAAATCCAGGGCAACCCCCGTCATTGGCATAGACCAACCATTGTATAGTCTGGCAAAACGAATCCAATGGAAGTACCCAGAGCAACTTGGTGAAGACAAGTACGTTGTGATGATGGGAGGGCTTCACATTGAGATAGTGCTGCAGGAGAACCTGGGGTAAGTGGCTTGATGGCTCAGGGTGTGATCATGCGTTGGCTGAAGCAGGCGTTCTATCACAAGGTCGTGCTCATTCGGCGTTGAATACCTCTAAAGTGAAAAGAACTCGATATGCATACCAAGTGTCCCTTCCTGCTCTTGACATATTGAGGGAAAAGGGTACGCAGTGTCACAAGGCCAAGCAGCATATCCAACAGTCCAATACTGGACACAGACAAAGGATCTCCAACTAATGTACTGCAGGTTCATCAGGTCTCAGAGAGAGGGAGGTTCTGAACTCTATGTCCAAGTGCTTGGTGAGATAATCCCATGGTGTTTCGCTCTCGACCATCCAAACTACGCATGGTGGCTGCCAATACACGCGAGAGACCTCATGCAGTTGAAGGACAAACATCCAACAGTGTACCACGAGTTTATGAAGGGCAACTTCGTTGTACAGAGGTCAGAGAACCGGTATTTCATGATGGCGAAAGACTAATCACATAAACACTCAAACGATCACATCAAGGGAGATGGAGGTGCATCTGGCCTTTACGACGAGCCGACTTCCCTCCTCATATGGATGCTAGCTTCTCCTCAGCGCGCAGGCATCATTTGGGAGGTCCGGTGCTAGTGTCTGGGAGGTCCGGTGCTAGTGTCTAGGGAGGTCCGATGCTAGTGTTCCCGAAGAAAATCACTCAGTTACTGAAAAAGGATATGATTTTAATGACGCAATCTACCCAGCACTAGTAACCACGACTCCCTTTTCCGAGCCGCCCCCTTTTCTTCCGAGCCGCACCCTTTTCCCTCTGAGCCGCACCCTTTTCCCTCTGAGCTGCACCCTTTTTCCTCTCCCTCCTTAGAATTATTAACGTTGTTTAATATAATAAAAAAATTAGCAACAGGAGCTCTGGGGGTGGTGATTGAGGATGTCTGTTGACGATAATGCCAGCGTGTGATGCCAGCAAAAAAAAAAATATTAAAATAACACGAACTTAGATGTAGCTCGTAGCGTAAACTAACCCACTTTTTGTTATTCTTTCTACTTTTTTTCTCTCTCCTTATTTGCATGTCTAACTCTCTTCACTGCATGTCTGTAGTTTGCATGGTATGATAGTGTTTGAGTTAAGAATGTGTTGCATGGTTTGTAATGTGTTCTTATTTTACTTCCGTTCATCTTCCACCCCTTTCAGGCGGAGTGTGCTCCGTCCTCTACCTCCCTATGGAGTAGAGGACCGGTCTGCAACCGCTGGAGGTGTGTGTTGCTTTGAGTTAAGAATGTATTGTTCTTTGAGTTAAGAATGTGTTGCATGGTTTGTAATGCGTTCTTATTTTACTTCTTTTCATCTTTCACCCCTTTCCGGCAGAGTGGGCTGCATCCTCTACCTCCCTACGGAGTGGAGGACTGGTCTGCAACAGCTGGAAGTATTCTCTTCGACTATTTTTCCGACTTGTCGGCAGTGGCCGGCGGATGGTGATGGTGTCTTTCTCTCTCTCTTTCTGAATGAATTTTAACCCACGAGTGATAGGTTTTGCTACTTACTTAACCCCTTATTCTCATCTTTTAACCCCTTACTTTCTTCTTTCTCTCGGGCTAACCTTAGAGTGGATCTTAGGGTCTTTGTTAGCCTTAGCTTCTGTAGATCTGTAGATTTCCACTTATGAGGACTTCATGTCATGGCACCACACGTCGAGCTCATCCTCTCATCACGAAGAGGCACAGAGCCTCCAGATTCGTTTTCATAGTTACGTGAAGTCTCTGGTGCAAATCCTAAAAGAGCATGGCAACCCATTTATTGAAACAAAATTGGTCATGGATGCATATATGACCAACTCGTTAAGAGATGCTCATGAGATCGGATCTGCCATGTACAATGATTTCGTCAAGACACGCTTCATTGATGCCTCAAAGACCATCACTGAAACTATCCAGCGTAAAGGACTGAACACGTTCAACGCTCAAAAAAGTACCTGACAAACAGAAAAATGCAAAAGGTCAAGCTCTCAAACACAATTCAGCCTTGGTCACTCAATTGTTCCTATCTGTGCAATCACGACCAGATGCAGATATTGATGAGTTTTTCATGTATGAAAACCAAAAATAATCCTCCATCATTAGCTGTTGCTGGTCGTTTACGAACTGGTACGAAGTCCGATCTCCTGAAATGCTTCGAGAAGGTCAATGAAAAACCAGATGGAGATTTAACAGTGAAAATCTTCGATGGTCCTGCTGTAGTCCATTCTATTTACCCGCCCAAACCGTGAGCACGACCGGTGAATATATGGAGAAGCAACTAGTGCCATTTGCAAGATCTCATGCCTCTGGTTGTGTGGATCGTATGGACTGGATATGGGATATCTACCATGAGAGAAGCCTGAAAGACCAAGCTCATGAGAATCGAGGTGGTCTAAGGACAAAAATTGACTCCAAGACTCCCATCAACCGAAAAGAGTGGAGTACCATCCTCAAAAATACAAATAACAAAACAGAACTCTTCATACTCGTGAGTAAGCGGTTAGCTGAAGAAGACCTGGGTGTGCAACTCAGCACAACACAAGAGAAAAAGGTCCTCACACAACCACCCTGTGACACGGAGGGTCTGGAACCGTGTAACCATCAAGCTGACACGAGGATGATCCTCCACCTCAAACATGCAGCTCAGCACGGCCATGACAAAGCATACCTCCGCACAGTGGACACTGATGTCGTGGTTGTCGCAATCTCATTGTTCTCTGAACTATCATTGTCTGAACTATGGGTGGCTTTGGGACTGGAAAACACTTCCAATGTTTCCCCATTCACGTGCTAGCGTCGCAGCTCGGCCCAGAGTTGGGACTTGCGCTTCCCTTATTCCATGCACTGACAGGCTCGGACAAGTTGGCAAGAACAGAGCTTGGGAAGTGTGGAAGCTCTTTCCGGAACTCACGGATAGCCTGCTCGCAATATTGCGTGATCTCGACTGCTTCACCATGGAATCTGTACCTACGCAGATCATCGAACGTTTCATTGTCCTACTTTACAGTAAATCTTGTGGAGCTGCTACCGTGAACCAAGCCCGGAGGGAGATGTTCTCACGAGGGAGCAGAATCCTCGACAATATCCCACCTACCCAGGCAGCTCTATTTCAACATGTGAGACGAGCCATTCTTCAGACAGCTTTCATTTGGGGTCAGGCGCTGCGGCTTCATCCTACTGACTGGGTATGGATGATCTCAGCTCAGAAGGAGTTGGTGCCGCTCTGGACGACACTTGTAGATGTCAGTAAGGCTTGCACTGGCAACTGCAAATGAAACAAAGCACACTTACACTGCACCTCCTTATGCCACTGCCAAGGTGCTTGTTTTAGTAATGATGATCTCACCTAGTGCTCTCATTGTATGATCAAATTTGACACCCTCCCTGTGTCATAACTTGTAGTAACGATGATCTTGCCCAATGTTCTTGATTAGTTTTGTGTAACTCTAAATATAACCACTTTCAGATGGGCGGAGGTTGGGGAAAGTGGTTGGTGGGGTGCATAACGCATTCGGTCCTAACGCATTGGGTCCTCGTCCCGCACCCTGGAAACACTTGACTATCGAATAATGATTGAATTTGCAGTCAGACAGTGTGGCTAAAACGCGATAACACTGGGTAACAAAATTTGAAAAATTTTCTGTTTATTGTGATTTTTCTGTCGTTTCTTAATGATTTCAGGGCGCTGATTCCAAAAATTATATTGGTTTTGCTCTATCATCAACCATTTCGAAAATATAGGTTATCACACTTTTCATATGGCAAAGTATATAAAGAAGGCTAACATAAATATTTTTTGAAAATAAAAACACTATTGGAAATTAATGTTTATTGAGCCAAAATTGTTTGACAAACCCAAAATGGTGCAAAGGATATAATATATATCATGAGGAGAACCGACAAGAGAATAACAAGCCTCGTTATGCAGTGTGCGTTCCTTAAAAATGCACTGAAGAACGCGACTTCCGCGTATGAACATTCTTATCCTTTCTGATCAGCGACCATACGTAGACTCCCATCATGGAAGCATCCCAATGGCCCTGGTACCTTTTCTCCATCGTTTGAATATCTTGATGGAATCTTTCGCCATGTTCTTCACTCACATCGCCCAGGTTATCACGAAAAAAGTCTAGATGTGAATGCAGATAGTGTAATTTTAAAGACATACAGCACCCCATTTTGCCATAGCACTTAATCAAGTTTGACACTAACTCTTATAATTTGGTGCTTTATGGTTGCCTAAAAACCCACGAACCACATCACGGAAAGCACATCAAGCCTCTTTTTCGATCGGAGTCATCTTGGCTTCAAGGTTCTTTGAATTCAACAGCGCCTTGACTTGTGGTCCTACAAAGATGCCAGCCTTGACTTTGGCCTCAGAGAGTTTAGGGAACATGACCCGAATCTGTTGGAAAACTTCCCCTCCAAAATCTAACGCAGTTACAAACTGCTTAATTAGACCCAACTTAATATGGAGAGGTGGTAGCAGAACTATGTCAGGCTTCACAAGAGGTTCCCTGAGTACATTGTACTTTCCTGGTTGCAGTCCTTCACGTGGAGGCCACTGAACTGTTTTATAGTGCTCAGTTGAAGCTCTGCTATCCCACAGGAAAAGAAAACATGAATATTTAGTAAACTCTCCTTGTAAACGTAACAGGAAACCAATCATTTTGAAATCACCACACACGTCCCAGTTATATTGTTCATACCTGATTTGAGTGAGCAGTTGTTTGACATTTTCATAGTTCTCTTTCATTTGAACAGAATGTGCAACTGGTATAGATGGATATTTGTTCCCATTGTGGAGTAGAACAGCTTTTAAACTCCGAGTTGAACTGTCAATAAACAGGCGCCACTCTGAGGGTATATGTGTTAACCCAATAGCTGTGAATAGACCATTAACCTCGCTGCAATAACAGAGAGAGCCATTGACATCGTAGAACCTTGCAAACTCTTCATGCCACTTTCGGTATACAATGCTCTTGCAGTCTTCTCCAAGCAAATTCCACTCTTTGAGTCTGGAGGTCAGAAGCTCAGACCCTGATTTCGTCAGACCCAAATCTCTAATTAAGTCGTCCAATTCCCTCTGATTTGGAAAGTGAGGGTTTGTACTGAAAGTTACTGTATATTCTTCATCATGACTGTCCTCATCAGCCGACATCTCAGATGAACTAGCTGCATCCTCATTTTCAACCTGCAAAGCAAAGAAACAAAATATAGGCATAGCTATATATGTAGAAGAGCATCAGCACTAAGAAAAATCGACACATAATGACTCACAGTCTGTAAATACAGAAGGTAAAGTAATGGATAGATACCTGTTCTGTTGGACGTGGTATTGGAAGACCTTCGCCATGTGGTACAGGAGCTATGGACGACGCTATGCTTGGATACTGAAGAGTCTGCCTTCCTTTAACTTTCCTGTACTTAGAAACATCTACCATACAGTAGTAGCAATCGTCGTGGTGGCTCTTTGCTTCTCTCCATATTCTGGGTACCGCAAAGGGCATTGCCTTGCGTACTCCCCGCAGCCACCCTTCAAGTGTGGAGCGGCAGCTTCCACAGATCACATGGGGTGCCCAGGGCTTATCTTGGTCACCCATAGGCATACCAAAATAGAGCCGATACGCGATCCAGAACTTGGTGCCTTTCACAATCTTGTGCGATACTTGCTTGGGGCCTACGTAATACCCACAAACGTAGCAGAATATATCCGGCGAGTGTTTACAAGCTCTAGTTGCCATTCTCTTTACCAAACTGTACTACATTAATCATAACCTACATATATAGAGAGAAGAGTTATTAACTCTGCAACAGATTTCAGATTCCAGAAAAAAAGATGTATTCACAACACTGAAATAATGCTCGCAATAAAAAAGGATCGATAACACTCAAATCGTCAGCACAGAGAAGCACAGAAACACAGTACCTCAGTGCTGGTAACCATCAGACAAACAACCTGCTTTCTTTGTGTGCTCACACTTACTGACTTCTCAGACTCTGCGCTCTTCTTTATATAGCACAGTGGAAGTTTCGGACAATTTCTAGAGCAAGAAACTGTCACCGAACATCCGGATTGTTCTCAACAATTCCTGATTATTCTGATATTGCTGCGCCCGTAATAACATTATACTGGTAAAATATGAAATTTGATTATCTCTAAAACCATTGATGATACACTCAAGCCAAGGCCAGATTTGGACTCAGCGCCCACAAATGCATATAAAAACATAAAAAATTCTATATAGACAGAATCAGTGTTACACAGTGTAATCTTTGATTTGCCAGTATCGCTCTTATTCTCCACAAGTTCACACGGGTTACAGTGATAATTCAACTTTAAACCAAACAACCGCAACTGCGACCGCGCGGTTGTGACTTCCTGACAACCGCAACTGCGGAGCTATGAAATCTGACAAAAACGAGCCCAAGATCATCAAATTTGGCCCAGTCGTTTCAGAGATAGAGCGATATAGGTGTTTTAGGGTTTACTTGCATGGTTTTGGCTGTGGAATCGAGGCAGCCATTTTGAATTTGCTTAAAATGGCCGCCAGAGTGAGGTCCCAGCGCGTCCCCAACCTGGAAATGTTTCTATATGGCTAAAGGTAACTTCAAGCTAAATTTCACACTTTCTGCCAGATCTGAACGATTTTTGCATTAATCCACCCCACTATAGTGTTTTCTTTCCTCTTGATCTTTCCTGGAAAGATTACATACTGTATACTGTACTCTCTTTGAAAAACAGCTTTTAAGAGGTTAGGTGTACTGTACCGCCTCCGCAGTTGCTTCACTTCCACTAGGTTGCTGTCTCTGTACAGGAGTACGCGTCTCCTGTGTTGGGTGGCTGAACTCACACAGCTCTACTTGACCGGATGGAATGAAAGGCCTTTCGCCTCACCAATTCTCCGCCTCTTACTATCTTCAATCCCTCTCTCTTCGCCGCAGTGTTGCCTCACTCTCTCTTTACTATCGCTATTATAACGAACACTGCTCTTCTGAGCTCTCTCACAACATGCCTTCTCCTTTAAGAAGAGCACGCAGTACCAAATTTTCGACACATTCTCATTCTTTTTCTGTCCAACTCTCTAACGCAAGGGTTAATCTGTATTTTCAATCTTTCATTTACGCAACGGGTCAACTCTAACATTCTACCTCAATTCATGTTTCCCCATGTCTATGACTTCTATTCTTTCAAACGCAGTGTTCGGCCACTTTTAAAACCTTCGACCTTGATTTTGGCTCTTCTTCTTCAATGGGAAGGTGGGGTGGGGCGCTTTTTGCGAGCATTCGCCCTTAGCCCTCCCTTCTTGTATCATAAACACTGCCTGAAAATATCAGTGGATCAAATTCGCTCGAAACTAACTAACTTTAACTAACTAACTAACTAACTAACTGACACTCTCTCTCTGGCTCCGCAGGGGGTATAAACTCTGCAGGGGTTATAAACTCTGCAGGGTGTATAAACTTCGCAGGGGGTATAAAGGTTATGCACATTTCTTCTGGGTGTTGTAAACTTTATACTTGGGGTGTGACAGCCCTCCGGTCCAGAGTCGTGGGATTCTAGAGAAATTGGCTGCCAATTCCTTTAGGTTCTCTCTCTCTTTCGGGAGGACGGGTGAAGTCTGTTGTACAATCCTGTCATGTGGGTTACTAAGACCCCATCCCATCCCTACTCTGTCCTTTTAGCTTAGGTTAAGGATGCTCTCCTCTGACTGCAAAAAAAAAAAATTATTTTAGTATTGTCTTTTTCTCTACTTTTACTATATGTCCCTACTGCTACCTCATGCGTGGGAAGAGAGGCTTTGGAACCTCTATAAATAACACCGTTTGACGCTCGTAGGTAGGTCGTGAGAGACTGGGATGGAGGGTTCCCAGGCTTAGGGGCGCGATGAAGGGAGTGTGGCTAGTGCTCCGTTAAGCCCATTCCTAACGCGTAATGGCCTGACCAGCCTCCTGCGACCGTTCTTTGGTGACCAATTGATGGTGCTTGGCTGCTGTACTGCTCTTAGGTGAGAGAACTTTACTGCCCAGCTGGCTGCCAGGCCAGCGGAAAGTCTCGGGCGTAGCCTCTGGGTCTGGTGGGATATCCCTTGAACACTGGATTCTAAGAATCTGGGCGCTTGTGAGTGACTAGTAAGACTTAGTAAGGAGCTGCATCTCGCTGTCGCTCCTGGCGGGAATTCCGTGACGCCTGCGTCGCGAGCGTTTATCAGTTGGTAGCTGCGACACGTTTGGGACTGTCCGGCCCTGGGGAGACCCTTGGTCGGTGCAGGAGCAGCGAGAGGTGTAGTCTTCTGGATGGGATGAACGTCATTTGCAAATAGGCGGATGCGGATTGCGCAGGAAGAATTCACCCCCACCTCCTTTTTTATATACTGGTCAGAACGTTTTTGATAGTTTTCATTGCAAGAACGCTTTATCTTATTCAGTGTATTCAGAGTTCGAAAAAATAAGTTACAATGACTGGACCGCAGAAACTGAAGGCTGAATGCGCGAGGTGTGGAGTAAATCAATGGGTGACGAACTTTAAAGAAGCTTGCTTCGAAAAGATCAACCACTCCAGCATGTGCCGCTTTTGCGAACTCATGCAGTTTTACGAGACGCTAAAGGAGAGGGTCCAGCGGCTCGAGTCGTCCAGATCGGCTGTTGGAGGCACGGCGGTCGCTGACGCGGCTGCGCCTTCCACCCTGGAGCTTATTGATAGGATAGCCGCCCTGGAAAGGCGGTCCAGCGGCGGACTGGACAGAGCTCGGGACCGCGGAGAAAGGGTAGAGGTGCAACCGGGGTCCGGGGTGCAAAATCAGTGTCAGGAACCGCGAAACAAGGTGGAGAGAAGGGAGGGCGCAAAGAAGGGGCCGATAGAGAAGGGTGGGAAGGGGCCGATAAAGAAAAAGGGTGGGAAGGGGCCTACTGATGGCCCAAAGAAACCGAAGGATGTAGCTGCCGGTCGGGGTGGGTTGGGTGCTGTAAGTGCGGCTGAGTCTACGGTTGGCGACGGGTATCGAAAGGTATCGGGCAAGAAGGCTGCGAAGCCGAAGCCTGAGACCCCCGGATGCCGTTGTCAGAACCTCCAACGTTTTAGTCTCCTGTGCGCGAAGGAGGAAGACACCATTTTGATTGGGGACTCGCAGATCAGGGGCCAGGAGAAGTACTTTGCTTCTGCAAACCGCGACAGAAGGAAGGTATGGTGCTTACCCGGACGGGGAACGGCGCACTGAAGGAAGGAGCTAGAGAAGCTGTGCGTGGCTAGTCGGAGGACTGCGATCGTTGTCCATGCTGGTGGCAACGACCTGTTCCTCAAAGGCGGCAGGGTAGGTTCGACCGAAGGGATCATCACCGAGATCATTTCTCTAGCGGATGATCTGAAACTTAAGACAGACAGAGGAATGTTGATGGGTATTTTACCGAGGATGAATGCCAGTGACCACGTGCTCAGAAAGGTCATTGGCATCAAAGAGAGGCTGCAAGACTTGTACGTCCCACTGGGCGTGAGGTTTGTTGACCCCTACGACGCGTTTTCGGGTAGGTGGGACCTTTATCAGAGGGATGGTGTCCACCTCAATGCCAACGGTAAGGGTGTGCTATGCGCGCTGCTTGACCGGCACCTATACAATATGGTGAGGTCAAGCCCGGGTATTGATGACGGCCCACCACCGGGGAGAGATGATTTTGAGCCGCGGGCGGACGTACCTTCAACTGAAGGGTGCGTCCTTGTACAAGTGGGTGACCCTCCTTCGTTGGAGGGGGCTCAGGCTCCTGCAGAAGTTGCCCCCTCGTTGGTGAGGGCTCTTCAACTCCTGACAGGCCTGGCTGTTCGGGAAACGGGTCGTGCTAGGGGGCGATCAGAATAAGGAAGGCTCCCTCCGTGCAGTGCTTTTTAATACTAGGTCGATTAGGAATAAGTTTTGCGAGCTACGGGCGCTCTCAGCATCAGAATACCAGGATATCGTTACTGTCACCGAGTCTTGGATTCATACTGATCGTAGGGACTACGTTGGGGAGTTCGAGATTCCAGGGTATAGAATGTTTCACAAAGACCGCACCCGTGGGGAGGTGGGAGAGGTGTGAGGGACATGTTGAGTCCAGTTGACTGCCAGTTCCGATAGGAACGGGAGCAGCTTGGCGTCGATCTGAACGTGGGAGGGACGAACTATAGGTTAATCTTGGTGTACAGACCTCCGCATCTCCTCCTCGAGGAGAATACAGCCCTGTACACCGAACGAAGGTGCTAGCATGGATAGTGTTCGGTGTACCGCGACAGTCGTTGCCGATAAAATAGACAAACTGAGCGTGTTTAAGGCTCCTCGGCCAGACCAGTTCCTCCCCAGAGTGTTGCGGGAGGTGCGCGACGAGATAGCTCCCCACCTGGCTACAGACCTCAACAAATCGTTGGAGATGGGCCAGATGCCTGGAGACTGGAGGGAAGCCAACGTGACCCCTATCTTTAAGAAAGGGGATCACGAAAGTCCAGAACTATCGTCCCATTAGTCTCACTTCGGTTGTAGGTAAATTATTAGAGGGGATAATAGCGGATAGGATCGTTGACCATTTGGATTCCTACAAGCTGCTTGGGGACTCCCAACATGGGTTTAGACGGCATAGGTCGTGTCTCACCAACTTACTCGAGTTTTTCCATGTCATGTGGAGTGAGTATTGTAAGAGTAGGGCGATTGATATACTTTATCTCGACTTTCAGAAAGCCTTTGATAAGGTACCTCACCGCTGGCTAATGGCCAAAGTCCGCGCGCTGGGTATCGGTGGGGAAGTAGGTAGGTGGATTGAAAACTGGCTGAAGAATAGGCGGCAGAGGGTTGTAATTAAAGGGGCTAGTTCGGGTTGGGCCTCGGTCACTAGCGGGATTCCTCAGGGTTCCATTTTGGGGCCACTGTTGTTTATCATTTACATAAATGATATCGACGCTGGCATCGTCAGTAGGATGGCCAAATTCGCTGATGACACAAAGCTTGGGGCCAATGTTGGGACACCCGAGGCGATCGAGCAACTGCGTGCGGACCTACGTAGCATAGGAAAGTGGTCCGAAAAATGTCAAATGCCGTTTAACTTGGGTAAATGCAAGGTGATGCACATTGGCTGCGCCAATCCCAAGTCAGACTACTCGATGTTGGGGAGTAATATCGAGGCCATGATTTGGAAAAGGACTTGGGTGTGCTAATTATCAGCGACCTTAAGTTTACCAAACAGTGCGTAGAGGTAGAAAAGAAAGCCCAGAAGCTGTTGGATTATATCAGGAGGTAATTTCGATTTCGGAACAAGGAGATTGTGCTCTCTCTGTAGAATTCTTTGGTTTGGCCGCACCTGGAGTATGCTCTGCAGTGCTGGTCGCCCACTCTCAGGAAAGATCTTGAGAGGCTGGAGCGAGTGCAGGCGAGGGCCACAATGTTAATCCCTTCCGTTAGGCATATGGGCTACAATCGACGCTTACGTGCCCTGAATTTGTTTTCGCTGGAAACTCGGAGGCTGCGCGGTCAACTCATCGAGGTTTTCAAGTTCTTACGCGGGTTCAACAATGTCGATTTTAGAAGCATTTTTAGTTTAAATGATAACCCAACTCGCAACAATAGTTGGAAGTTGGATTTGAAACGGTTTACGACAAGTGTGTGTGGGAATTGTTTTACCTATAAGATCTGTGACACGTGGAACAGGTTACCTTCAGAAGTTGTGAACAGTTCCTCTGTGGATCAGTTCAAGAAGGGGTTACACCAAGTCTTGCACACTATTTGAGGATGTATGAATTTTTCCCTGGCACCCGTTGCCATTGGTGCCTCCTCGGTATGGGTCGCAAGGCCTTTTGAGATGCTTCTTTTCCTTGTAACTCCTTGTAACTCTCTCTCTCTCTCTCTCTCGTCGTTGGTGATAGATCACCTTACATGGGTCAACTAAACAACTCTGGTGAAACTAATTTGTTTTTAAATTGAGCTTTATGTAATTTTGAAGTAAAATAACCAAAAGTTTATAAATGTAACCGATTATATCACTGGTCAACAAAGTTTTGTCAGAGATATTTTTACTTGAACTATGTGTAATTTTTTACGTTGATTACGAAAATGAAAACAGAATTTTTCTATCACCCGCAGTTTTAGAGTGACACACGAATTTACATTACTTAGGATTTGAGTGAGAATAGGAAGGGGGCGGGGTCTGCCCCTTCCTCTTCCTCTGCTTATAAGTTGCTACACGTCACTGTTGACTTTCATTTGTCAGTTACTCATTTGATTTCACTCAGTGAACATCGTGCATTTTATTCGTGATTTTCCTTAATCATTTTTTGTGTCAGTGCGTTCGTATTGTTTCATGACAGAATGCCACGCAAGTGTGTCAACCATCCAAACTGTTTCTGCTATGTGTGCAGAGAGTTAACACTTAAATTTCAAAGGCGAAATTTCACCCCTCTCGTCAAAAAAGCATACGTACTTTATTTTGGTTGCAAGGTAGGGGATCAGAACAAGACGTGGGCACCTCATATATGCTGTATTACGTGTTTAAGACTTCTGACAGGCTGGCTAAATGGGTCTTGTTAAATGCCGTTTGCTGTTCCGATGATATGGAGAGAGCCGAAAGACCATTTAACGGATTGTTATTTCTGCTTAACAAATATACTAGGCATTACTGCGAAATCTAAACATATGGTGCAATACCAAAATTTACCATCAGCCATAAGGCCTATTTTACATAATAAACATTTGCCAGTACTAAGGCCACCGGAAACGTGGAGTTTAGATGATGAAAATGAAATTGATGTACAATGGTAATGACGAAGCTCAACATGGTTTACTGACGGACGATGTTGATCCAATGTTTGAACCATCTTGTTCATCGACAGAGCCTCACTTAATATCTCAAGCAGAACTGAGCGAGCTTGTCTGTGATCTGAAATTGTCAAAAGATCAATCCGAACTTTCGGCTTCCAGGTTGAAAGGTTGGAATCTTCAAGAAAAAGGCACTAAGATATCTTTTTACCGCAATCATCAAAGAAACTTTCTACCCTCTCATGAAAACCCTTGGCCAACAACATGATCCAAACGAATGGCGCCTATTTATTGATTCCTCGAAGCTGAGTTTAAAAACTGTATTACTCCATAATGGAAATAAATACCCTTCAGTTCCATTAGCACATGCCGTACATATGAAGGAATCATACGACAATATGCACCTGCTTGTGAAACATATCCAATATGATAAATACTTTTGACATATCTGTGGAGACTTGAAAGTGATTGCACTTCTTCTTGGTTTACAACTGGGTTATACGAAATTCTGTTGTTTCCTCTGTGAATGGGACAGCAGAGCATGGGAAAGCCATTACTCAAAGAAACAATGGCCACTTCAACAAGCGTTGATTCCAGGGCATAAAAATTTCACCAGTTCACCTCTTCTTAATCCAAAAAAGTTATTTGCCACTACTACATATTAAACTTGGTTTAATGGAAAATTTTGTTAAGGCTATGGATCAAAATGGCGGGGGGGGGGGGGGGCCTCTACTTGAAACAGAAATGTCCGAGGATCAACGAGGTCAGAATCAAAGAAGGGATATTTGTGGTCCCGCAAATTAGAGAAATCATGCGAGACAGCGCGTTTGATGAAACTCTAAGTGAAGTTGAAGGAGCAGCTTGGAGAGCATTTAAAGTAGTGAACACAAATTTTCTCGGAAACTTCAAGGCCGAAAATTAAGAGTCACTTGTTGAAGAACTTCTCAAGGCCTACAAAGATGTGGGGTGTTGAAAATTCATTTTCTTGACTCACATCTCGACTCCTTCCCAACAAACTTAGGCGATGTTAGTGATGAGCATGGGGAACGCTTTCATCAACAAATATCCATAATGGAGAAGCGATACCAGGGCAAGTGGAGCCCCAGCATGTTGGATGATTACTGCTGGACATTGTCAAGGGATGGCCCAGATGCGAAATACAAGCGTAAATCATCAGTAGCCACATTTTAGGTGAATTCAATATGCATTTTCTACTTTGATATTGCTATTACGCCTATAAATTAGCCCAAATTTCATTTTCGATTCACTCAATATTGGTGGGTGATAGAAAAATTTTGAGGCTATTTTTGAACACAGCGGTAAAAAACCTATAAGATCCACCCATTTTTGTTCATGTGACAAATAAAAAGTTCGATTTTGTCGACCAGTGAATTATCACCTTTTAGATTTAATGTTCAAACAAATGGCCAAATGAAGGAAAATATTACAAAAATTACAGAATTTCGCAAAACTCTGATCTCCCCCTAACCACCACTAAGCTAACTTATGGCATTTACATCGAGAAAAATAAGAAAATATTAATCTCATCAAACAAACCAAACCAAACCCTATTGAACTGTATATAAATATGAATGTGCTCATACATAATAACCGTAATTATAATTTTAAAAAAATATTGTTCAAACTATTTTAAGGAATAACATCGATACAATCAACTACAAAGACCAAAATTAAAACCAAACAATTCGTGACAACAACGAAACGTTACACCTCGTCGGCGACCGCAGACAACACGAGTCCTCAAGACGCCCCATTTCTGCTCAGCAATCAATTTAAAGCCCCAACCGCACGAGTAAACCCGAATAAAATTTAAAAATAACACAATTACCAAAATTAATCATTAAATAACGGAATTTAAAAGAAAGTACCTAACTATTGAAAATAGTCACTAATTCCAGCCTGCAACGTTAAATTTGACAGGAAGAAACCCCATAATTTACAAAAATATCTCAAACAAGTCACTTCTTCAACACGAAACCCAGCATGGTTTGCAAGTCACTAATTCCAGTAATTCAACGCCCAGTATAAAAAATAGTTAAATTTTTTCAAATGAAATAAATGTGAAAAAAAAATATTCCTAAACGTATATTCAAATTTGGGATGAAATAGAAAAATTACCTAAAAAAAAGAAGTTAATCTAATAGTAATGTACAATATTATGATATTATCTGAAAATATAAAACAAACCAAAACAAAAGTTACTTTATCGAGATGGGCCTTAAGAAAACTAAAGCTCCCTAATCTATCACAATTTTCTTTTGGTCACAAATATTATAACCATCAAGATGCCAAAATAAAAAAGTTTTTGAATAAATTACCATTTTAAAAAAGATAAAAATGTCGTATCTGGATTTACATATTCAATTCAAGCAAAGAATTAGACTGAGTACAGTCTTAAACGGAAAGAAAAATAAAGAAAATTAAGTAAGACCTACAATATATTATTTCAAAATGTTTTCTTTTATCAAATTAATTTGTTGTTTCCTAGATTCTGCTCCATCTGAAAAATTATAAGACTGTAAATGTCATTAGGCTACAATATTTGTCGAAAGAAATAACATATTTGCATAGAACACTACAAACTTCTTTAGATATGCACTAACCAAAGTGACATTTAACGGCCAAAATGTTTCATCTAATTTATAAAAGTAAAAGTTAAACGAATGAAACATGGTCGACTGAAAATAGTAACACAGTTAAACATGATTTAGAGTCTGGATCACTTTAAAATATTGCTTCCCAGTGTACATCACTTCAACATATTGCTTCCCAAATATAGACATTACACAACCAATTACAGTTACATTACAATAGTTTATAATATTTAGAGATTAGCTAGTCGAGAAAATGTAAATTTATGGACAACTTAACTTATTATGCTTTGCCAATTTATGTGAATGTAAAATATTTGGATCACCTGAAGACCAGGGCCCCCAGCCTTCTTTAGTTAGCCTTATAAGGCTAACTAACGAAAATATCACGACCTAACCTAACTAATCGTTAGGTCAACTGTAGCCCTTGACGATTGGTTAGATTAGGTCGTGATATTTTCGTTAGTTAGCCTAGATTACCAACCTCTTTCTAACCAACCAACCTTTCTCTTTTTAACATATTGCTTCCCAGTGTTAATCACTTTAACATATTGCTTTCCAGGAGGGATCACTTTAACATATTGTTTCCCGAATGCTTTGGGAAGCAATATGTTAAAGTGATCCAAACACTCTGTTTCAGTTGTTGGTTGCCCAATAAGAAAAACTGTGCATTTAATGATTTAGAGCATGGAGTTGTATTGGACAGTATTGTTTAGTTTTAAATATTTAATAGGAATTCAAATTTTGAAAATGTGAATACGTTTTGCCCATCTAGAATTCCTTTGCTACAGATATTAAATTCTATTCACAACAATTACAAGAAAAATGTAGATAATTTTGACATTGATACGGTGGAAAGACTTTTGGTATTCCAGAGAGGAAGACCCTAAATACCAATAAGAATATAAAGGCTGAGGGGTTTTAAATAACTTTCCTTGCATGATTATTTCTTAATTTTTTAAAGAATGCTTTTCCTTATATAATTTATTACCTTAATGAAACGAAGCGTTTATATTTCCTTAATGAAAGGTTAGGAAAGAAATAAGGAAAACAGCTCTACTAGCTGGGAATAGCCTTTTCCATTTAAAAACTAATATAATTCCTTAATGTATTGAATGTCTAAAACCTTTGAAGATAGGTCTATTGAAGCATTTAACAAATGCAACCTATATTGATGGGTATTACTTATAGTGTACAGGTACGGTAGCTATATAAAGCAGTTGATATTACATAATTAGCAATTAGCCATATCATTTATTAGTAGCTACTTAGTTCAAATTATGAATATGATGAACGTTTCTATTTTCATTAAAATACATATAATTTCTAAAATTCAGGTTTGACTCATTGTTTGGAGCTAGTCAGTTGAATATACAGTATGGCTATAGCGGCTATAGCCCCTTTAGTCAAAACTTCACTGGTGACTGGTTTTTTTTTCAAGTTCAGTGTTCAGGCGTTTGGCCAATTCAAGTTTTGACAATTTAGAGCTTCACTTGGTAACAGTATAATGGTTAAAAAAATTTTGTCAGGGTATGAAATGCAGAATTTTCAGGTTTGATCAAATTAGATGTAACTTTTTCTTATTAGAGTCTGATGCAAGAATTCAAGGTTATAATGAGAAAATTAGAAAACAGAATTGTAGACTAGCTCTAAAAAAATACTTTTTGTCTGTATGATTTGGTAAATAGTAGCTCCTTAGTTAGGGTTAAGAAAAAATTGGCTGGTTTCATGAATGAAAGAAATGGATTGTAAATTATGTAAACAGCATTAAATTCTGTAGGCTACTTTGGTAGCTTGGAAATAGTTTTATGTGAATTACAGTAGGTGACTAAAAATTAACCAAGTCCACAATGCACTTAATGATTTTAAATTTCTTGAACTGAATAAATATCGCGCAATATTGTATCGGATTGAGTGCATAAGGGTTGAGAGATGTGAATCTTTTTGGTTTGTTTTATTTTAGTATTGAAATTATGATAAATATATGCACTGAATTCTCTGTTAGACGGAATAATTGGTGTGGAACACTTCCGTCGAAGAGAAATTTTTGGCTATCCGTAAACGGAAAAATCACTTCTTACATCTTCCGAGCGACTAGCTGAATCACACTGTTCATCCGTGATAGACTCGCGGAAATATTATTAATTAATGGATATTATTATTAATTCATTATTATTATTATATTATATATTATTTTATATATTATTATTAATTAATTATTATTATTATTATATTATATTATATTATATATACTGTTATTAGTTAATGGATATTATTATTAATTACTTATTATTATTATATTATTTTCTGTTTATTGGAGATTTCCGTCTAAGGGAGGTTCCGTCTAAAGGGAATCTACTGTATCTCAACACTTTGACTGCCACGTATATTTCATACACATTATTTATCAGCCATGTTGGACACACGTGACCTTGCATTCAACCCAAGTGCGTAGGAACAGGCGGAAGAGGGGCATTGGCCCACCCACTTTTCAGCTCTAAAATGAAATTCAGTTCAACTTAAAATAATGAGTAGTTAATTAATTATTGTATAACTCATGTTATGGTAATAGCTAGTTATAATAGAATAGATGGTCCAGTATATACATGTCACTTTAGCCCTCTTTTCAGAAAATTTTGCTAAATTTCTACAGACAGTGAATCTGCATCACCTAGCAACACTGGTCACTCGTTTTGTATCTTCAGTACATTCGGAAGATATCCCTGGCGTATCTACTTTTAAATGCGTTCCTACGCAGGCAAGTAACCAATACTTATCAAAATGTGACAGAGGAACTTGAAACAGAAGGGTAATGGGTGATAAATTTGTAGACTGGTTCTCCAAAAATTACTTTAGTCATGCTACCAGATTTTTGGAATGACTTGTCCTGTAGTGGTGAACAATAGATTTTTAATTAGTTAGCTGTTTTCCTGAATGTTTAGCTTATGCCTAGTACAGTCTGGTCCTTGCATGTTCCATTTATTTAAGCAGGAGGATAAGTTAACCGGGGTACGGACAAAAACTCACTGGAAAAAAATTCACCGGACAAAAACTCACCGGACAAAATCTCACCACTTAAATGTGCAAAAGAGGACAAAAACTCACCAGACAAATGTTTTTGTGAAATACATACACTCTAGTCTAGATCTTAAGATTTTAGATTTTAGACTCAATGTAGATAATTACTCTTCATCTTTCAAATTGTTCATCTTTCAAATTGTTCTGTTTTTAACCAACCAACCAATATTAATTTTTCACCAACCTACCAATCTTTCGTTATAACGTATCCCGTTTTTTATGACAGTTGTTTTCTCAACTCCAACGTTGAAGGTCAGTGTATATCCCATTTTGGTTTTGCTATTTTTCAATGTTTGATTTTTGTTCAGGTTAACTGTACGCCCTTGACGATTGGTTAGGTTAAGTCGTGATATTTTCGTTAGTTAGCCTTATAACCCGGTTAGGTTAATTGAATGCCAGGTTAGGTCATCTGAATACCCGGTTAGGTTCATTGAATGCCCGGTTAAGTCATCTGAATACCCGGTTAGGTTCATTGAATGCCCGGTTAAGTCATCTGAATACCCGGTTAGGTTCAGTGAATGCCCGGTTAGGTCAACTGTACGTCCTTGTCGATTGGTTAGGTTTAGTCGTGATATTTTCGTTAGTTAGCCTTATAAGGCTAACTAAAGAAGGTTGGGGGGCCCTGACCTTCAGGTGATCCGAATTTTTATAATTTTGTAATGTTCCGAGGTACCAAACGTGTTATCTCAGAAAAATTACCCCACTACAACTGAATTATTACACACTCGACCTCACTTATGCCCACTTAATTACACACACACAAAATATATATATAATTGCGCCTCGGTGGTGTAGTGGTTAGCGTTGCTGACTACGAATCCATCGGCCCCGGGTTCGAGACCCGCTGACGGCAGCCGGCGCGCAGCAAAACCCAGCTGTTCATCCTTCCACAAAGAAAGTGGTTGGTAGATAAATGGGTACCCTGGGTGGCCTACTGGTTAAGACGCTGGGCTGTTGATGGGGCGTGGTTCGGATTTCACGTTAAACTGTAGGTCTAAGGTGGAGTGAAAAGTTTGACCTTCGTCGGAATGAATAATTCGGGCGGAAGCTAACCAAAGGTATATATATAGTGAAAAATAAGAGCACAGACGTTCCGGAAAAGTTCAATTATCTACAATGAGTCTAAAATCTTAAGAGTGTATGTTAAGATCTAGACAAGAGTGTGAGTATTTCGCAAAAACATTTTTCTGGTGAGTTTTTATCCTCTTTTGCATTTAAGTGGTAAGTTTTTGTCCGGTGAGTTTTTGTCCTGGATTCAAGTTAACCAGCCAAGGTTTTCTACATTGGCCACACTGTTGTGACTGGAAGCTCAAGTTAAGAAAATATCCCTATCTCAAATTAAAAGCATTGTCAAACAACAATCTTTGTTACACGTTTAAGAGCAAACCATACGAGGATTGTATAGCTTTTTTTTTTTTGAGCATGTAATGAATGGTTGCATTATGACCTAATTGTGAGATTAAATAGTCAGATAACAAAAAGGAAAGTAGGTCTTTGTTCATTTTCACCTTAAACCTGAATTAGAGAGTGCCTGAAAATTGTGAATTTAGAATTTATCTGGTAGAAGGCTGGGATCACTTGAAGATCAGGGCCCCCAGCCTTCTTTAGTTAGTTTTATAAGGCTAACTAACGAAAATTTCACAACCTAACCAATTGTCAAGGGCGTACAGTTAACCTAACTATTGGTTAGGTTAGGTTGTGATATTTTCGTTAGTTAGCCTTATAAGACTATCTAAAGAAGGCTGCGGCCCCTGATCTTCAGGTGATCCGAAGACTGTCTTAGTGATGAAACTTTAAATGTAAATATAATGTAAAGCAAAGCTATTAGCAAAAGTATCTTAATTTAAACTAACAGTCATTGAAATTGTTCTCTGTATGGAAATTGTAAAGAAACAAAACCCTAACCTTCAACATTATTTGGTGTAGTACAAAGTAAATTATGATATTTAGCCAAGACAAAGTTAATAACGTTTTGCAAGATCAAGTTGCTTCCTGTCACATCTCTCAAACGCTTTAATCTTTCATAGTTAGATTGATTTGCATTAAAGTTTAATAAAGGGATCTTATACACAAAAGCTTTTGGTATTTGGTTAAGGTTAGAGGTTTATAGATAGAGTAATTCTTAAGAAATGTTAAATTTAATTTTTACATGGACTCGGGATTTTCATTCCTCAGACATTTACTTTCCTTACTCTTCCCCTATCCATATCAGGTCTCTCTTTTATGGTATTTACACTTAAAGACCATACATTTGAGAGGAACTCGTGCATCTCAGCTAGCTTTAATTTGTTAATTTGTTTTAAAGGACGAGATTGTAGACACCAATCGAGCAGGGAAGTACTCCGTGGAGGACGTGAAACAGAAGATAGGGAGTGCTGGAACTCCCACTTCTCTTGTCACTGTCCTCCTTAGTTGATCTTTTTCCATGTCTCATCTACCCGGTGAGCAGTCTAGCATGCTCTCAAACTACTACTCCTTATTCCTCACTACATATACATGCATCTTAAACACTATATAATCTTTTCAAAATTAAAAAAAAAAATGGCATCAACTTCAACAGCCTCTGAGTACCCTCTGGAAAGTACCATAAATGTTCCCATTTCTGGCCGATATCGGAAACGCACACCCGGATAGCGGGGATGGATCTCCTACCGCCCATTTGAGATGTTCTGGGCCTCTGCCTCATTCACTTTTCATAAACTTCTACAACATTCGTGGCATCTCCTCAAATTTTCACTCTGTTGAACACCACCTCCCATCTTCTAAACCTTATCTTTTCCTCACTGAAACTCAGGTACCTGAAACGAGTGACAGCAACCCCTTTTCTGTACCCTCCTACTTTCTCTGTACTCAATTTCACTCCAAAGGTGGATGTTGCGTATATGTACGCAATGACCTAACTTGTTCCCGTATCCCCGAACTCAAATCTTCCGAATTCTATACCCTCTGGCTACGGCCTACATGCAAATCTCAAACTAAATACATCTGCGGTGTTTATCTTTCTCCTAATTCTACTGACTATCCAAAATTCTTTGACTACCTCACTTCCAAAGTGGGATATATTCTATCCTGCCCTCTCTTTGCTGAAATCTCCATTTTAGAAGATTTCAGTATTCACCACCACCTTTGGCTTTCCTCCCATTTCACTAACATCCCTGGTGACCTAGCTTACAAGTTTTCTATCCTAAATGACCTAGAGCAGATTGTACAGCACCCTAATCGTATCCCTGATTGCCTTACAGATAGGTCTAACATTCTGGATTTATTTCTTACTTACCATCCTTCTTCTTAATCTGTGAAACCTTTTTCTCCGTTGGTCTCCTCCAATCACAACCTTCTCTTATATGTTTCCTTTCCTATCGCTCCAATCTGGCATTTGGATTCTCCCAACCGAGGCGTCTTTGGAGTTTCGGCGCCGCTGATTGGGAGGCCCTTAGGCGGCAGCACTTTGATTTTCTGTGGAATGATTACTGCTTCCGTTGACGGGGCCCTTCCGAGTGTGCTGAGCGCAGGTGATTCTCTCGGGCATGGAGGCGTACATTCTATATTCTATTCCAACTACTAATGCAAAAAACCTTGGTGTTTAACTTTAGTTGTTCTAATGCTATCCGCAACAGAGGAATCTTTCAGAAGGTAGTCACAATCCAACACCTGACACTCAGTCAGCTTATATTTCTGCCTGCAATCGTGCAAAATCTGTTTTTCAACTTGCCAAAAATTCCTTCATCCGACAAAAATGTGGAAAAGTATCCAATTCTAATTCTTCTTGCTCTTTCTGCCATCGAGCTAAGAACCTCTTCAACAACTTTACTTCCTCTTCTTTCCCTCCTATTTTCCATTCCAACGGCTCAGTTGCCGTCTCTTCTCCTGACAAAGCTGAACTCTTCTATCAAACTTTCGCTTACAACTCAACCATGGACGATTCCGGTGCTGTTCTTCCATCTCCAATTCCTGACTTTATTATATCTGAAATTAGAATCTCTTCCAAAGATGTTCTTTCTGCCCTATCTTGGCTCAACTCTAAGAAGGCGTACGGTCCTGATGGTATTCCTCCTGTTGTTCTTAAGAACTGTGCTTCTGTGCTGACACCCTGCCTAGTCAAATTCTTTCGTCCTTGTCTATTATCTGGTACTTTTCCTTCCTGCTGGAAGTTCGCTTTCATTCAGCCTGTCCCAAAGAATGGTGACCGCTCTCAACCCTCCAACTATAATCCAATTGCTTTGATTTCGTGTCTTTGGGAACACTACACATTCTGCCTTTCCTATTTTCCAGCGTTGTCTGGGTGGTAATTGGGTTTTGTTTGAGGTTTGGTACCAGTTTTTCGATCATCTTTCATATGTAGATTATGGTATACCTCTTCTTTCCAGGAAGTACAGATTTAGTTTGCGTAGCCTTTCCCAGTAGTTGAGTTCTTTGCAGCCGTCAATCTTGGCTGTGAAATGTCTCTGCGTTTCTTCTAGTTTATTAATTTATTTTTTATGAGGATGTCAAAACTGAGCAGTATTCAAGTTTTGGTATGATCAGTGTTCTCAGCAGGGGAATCATTACTGTCTTGTCCTACTTTTGAACGTTCTTAGTACCTGTCCCGCGACTCTTTTCGCTTTGTTTATTGCTATCTGATTTTGTATCTCGAATTTGGCATCTTTGGCCATTATTACCCACAAGTCAACCGCTTTCGTGCTTCTCTAAATTTCCTGTCTATCTGGAGCATAACATGCAGTCTTTTTAAGTTCCTCATTTCTACCATATCACAAGAGCTGAAATTTCTCGGTGTTAAACGTCATATTGTTGTCTTCTGACTATTTGTATATTTTGTTTGTGTCCCTCTGCAAGGCCTCTACTTCGTTTGCATCGCTGATTTTTCTGCTGATCTTTGTATCGTCCGCAAATGATGTTACTATACTGTTGCTGTTTACTCCACTGTCTATGTCTGTTAGCATGATAATGAACAGGTGTGGGGAGAGCACTGTCCCTTGTGGTACTGAGCTGCGTACTTCTGATTCTAATGATGATAAACCTTGAATTTTGACCGCCTGTAGTCGATTTCTGAGGAAGTTGTAGATCCATTTTCCCACTTTGCCTGTTATTCCCATATGTTTCATTTTATGTGCTATTTACCATGATCGCATTTGTCGAAAGCTTTAGCAAAATCCGTGTAAATGACATCATAGTTTTCATTGCCTTCAAGTGCATCTAGGATATTGTTATAATTCTCTATAAGTTGTGATAGGCATGATCTTTCTGATCAGAATCCGTGTTTATTTTCGATGAACCTCCAATGTCTCCAAGAAATCATAGATTTTCTCTGACTATTCTTTCAAAAATTTTGGTGAGGTGGGACGTCAAGGACACTGGTCGATAGTTCTTTGCTTGGGATCTATCTCCTCCTTTATATATAGGGACGATGTTTGCTCTTTTCAAGATGCTCGGTATTTCCCCAGTGTCTAGGGATCTTCTCCATATCCAGTATAAGCGTGTAGCTATTTCATTTTTACAGTTTTTAATTAATAGTGCGTTCCATTTGTCCGGACCCGCAGCTGAATGTGACTTCATTTGTCCTATAGCTGTCGCTACATCTTCTGGGGTAAAATCAAAGTCTGTTATACATTCTCCTTGCAATTTCTCTTTGAAGAATGCATCTATACCAGGTATCGCTTTGTCACTTTTTGGGGTACTGAATACCGATTCATACTGGGCTCTCAATGTTTCAGATATTTCTTTTAGATCGTCTGTTAGTTCATTATTTCCTTTCCTTAAGGGCCCGATAGTAGCGCGCTTTTTTGTTTTCCTTTTCGCATAACTGTAGAAGTAATTTGGATTTTCCTTTACTTCTACCGCCTTTTCCTTTCCCCTCTCTATGGCCCTTTATGAGTGTATTTCCCAATCGATTGGCTCCAGTTTTTCTTGTATTTCTTTCCTGGCATTGTTGTCTACGCAATTAGCTAACTTCGTTGCTACTCTTTCTTTTGCGGAATATTCTTCTCTTTTGCCTTTCTAGCCAGTTCTTTTTTCCTTTTGGCTGTGCTTTCGGAGCATATTTTTCAAAAATTCTGTCTTTTCTTCCAAGGTTAGCATTTCCTCAGTTGTTTTATTCTCTCAAACTGTTCTCCACTTATTTGGGCCATGTGTGATCTGATTTCTTCCCAATTTATGGTCTTGGAGTTTAAGTTAAGAGTTCCAAATTTGCTTTTTCCTTCCGTATGTGTATTATCTTTTAAAGTCATCGCCATATTTGTTGATAACTCGATTATATTGTGGTCTGAGATGATAGTTGGAGTTATTTTTATATCCGCAATCAAGTTCGTGTTATTTGTGAATATCAGATCTAGGCAGTTATTTTTCCTGATATTTTTTGTTATCTCCTGTGTCAGCATAAACTCGTTTGTGAGAGCCATGAGCATTCTTGCTTGCTCCAGGTCCTCTCTTGTGTCCCCCTTATCTTGCTGTATAAATATATTTCTACCCACTTTTTTGTATTTTATAAATGGGAAATTAAAATCGCCACAGAGTATTATATTAGGGAATGGAGAGTTTACGGACTTCATTAGGGTTCTGATATCCTCAATGGCATTCGAAAATTTTTCATTTGGAGAGTTTGGAAGTCTATAGATGACTATCAGTACCACGTTTAGTTTCTCTATTTTCACTGCAAGAGTTTCCACGAAACTGTCGGATTTACTTATTACCGTCTCTGTCATATATAAAGAGCATAACCACCTTTACGTTTCGCTGTTCTATCCGTTCTTAGTAAGTTGAAACAATCGCTATGCAATTCTTTCTTATCGATACAGTGTTCGCAGTTTCCTTGGCAGTCTTTAAGATGTGTTTCTGTGAGGCATGCGAAATCCGCCCTTGTTTCGTCCATAACACCTTTTAGGTACGAAACTTTGTTTAGTGAAATGTTCGGTTTTATTCCTTGAATATTTGCAAGGACAATGTTTGTTCTTTGTTTTGCAGTGCCCCTTGTGCATTTTAAGTTCGTTGTCCTTTGATATCGCGTTTTGTAGCCTTGTGGTCCTCCGTGATGGATCCGTTCCCGCCTACCTGTTCTAGTAGCTTCTTGCCATGTAGCGGTCCGGCTCGAGGGTTCCCAGCTGTGTCAGCTGCATGTGCTGTATAAGACTTAGCAGCCGTATTGTGTTCGAGATGTTGAAAAAATTTTGTGTGCTATGTGTTTTGTTTGCTATTTAGGTACATTCTTTTTTCTCACATTCCTTCTGTTTTCAGTTGAGACTTGTCCTTCGTCCTTTGAACTTGTCGGGAGATGATGGTAGTAGCATTTTCTCCTATACTGGCAGGTTCCATATGTCGCGTAGGTCTTGCAAATGTCCGGATGGTAGAATTTGCATTTTCCACCAAATTTGCAGTGACCATTATTGTAGAAGTAGTTGTACACAGGAGGGTGTTCGTAAATACATTCTCCTCCCTTATATCTGCATATTCCTTTCACATAGTATTTACATATATTTTCTTCCTCATTTTACTTGGGGCCTTTGGTTTTTGTGGTTTCAGTATGGTTTATTTATTGTCTACTTGTTTTTTCCAATTGCTGCTAATGTCCTTTGTTTGAAAACTTTGGATTTGGTTTTGTGCCTCTGTTTCCTCTGTTGGTGCTTCTTTATTTCTATTATTTTTGCTTTTGCTGTTTTCTTTTCCTGTTCGTTTCTCGCAGTTTCCTCTCGTACTATCTTCGTTCCTTCTGTTTCTTTTCACTATTCATAAGCTCCTCTTTTGCCTTTTCCTCAGTCTCGTTCTGCTTTAAAAACCGTAAACGAGTTTATTTCGATTATGCAGCTTTTGCAGAAGAACTTTATTCCGTTAACTTGTTTAGCGCCCGTTATAAGACAGATTTCTTCGTCGCTCCAATTCAGGCATTGAAATTCGAATAAGTTCTGGCAAAGACCACAGCGAATTGTTTTTGATTCATCTGTTTCTTTTTTTACAGTATCCACAGAGTTGTATGAATTGATTTACCATTGCCATGTTTCTAATGGTATGTAAATGATTATGCTCGAAATATTAATTCAAAATTATAATTTATTAATCGAGGTATTTGACTCGACTTTAGAAATGAGGGAGGGAAGGTTTTTCCGTTATTCCGTGAAGTGGGGGATGTGGCACGCTGTAGGTTCTTACTGATTGGTGCCCTGGAGTGTACCGCGGGGGATACCTGAGGGGATATTGCCTTTCGATGGGCAGTTAGATTTCCTCCGAGAAAACACTCGGAATAGATTGTATAGATTAAGTTGCTTTAATCTTATTTGCTTTATTTCAACAAACGCCGCTATTTTACCACTTAAATAGGCATACGACTGTGTTCACTGAATATTCACTCAAAATTTGGCACTACTTTAAAAGGATTAACTGCTGGATTTTTATTGTAATATCACTTTTATTCGGACTTTTCAAGCAAACACGTGTAACCGTCACACTGGGCAGGAAAACACACACACACACACACACACACACACACACACATATATATATATATATATATATATATATATATACAGGGTGGGCGGAAAGTAGCTCCCTATTTTGGATTGGTAAAAAAATAGGTATATTATCCATTTATTTCAGAAGAAATAATATGAAAAGGTAGGCATACATGGTAGGTTTTCTCTAAAATTCAATGTGGGCTCCAACTCTTTCCACCAGCTTCTGGAGCCGCCCAGGAATGGCGTCCACTGACTTTAGCAGGAACTCCGGCGGGATGGAGGACATGACTTCCCGAATTCGGTCCTCCAGTTCTTCCAATGTCCTCGGTTTGGTGCGGTAGACTTCTTCCTTTACCCACCCCCAAAGAAAGAAGTCGCACGGTGTCAAGTCGGGGCTCCTGGCTGGCCATTGATGTGGACCACGACGACCCATCCAACGCCCAGGGAAGTGGGCATCCAGCCACTCACGGACAACAAGAGCGAAGTGCGGAGGGGCGCCATCTTGCATAAATATCAGATCGTCGATGTTCTCCCATGTGCTGACAACCGGCCAGACCTCGTTTCGCAACATAGCAAGGTACCGCTCAGCATTCATGGTGTTGCGCAGAAGGAACGGGCCCACAACCTGATCTGAGGTCATACCACACCACACCGTTACACTGAACCGATTCTGCCGTTTTTCAGCGGTAACCGTGCGACTTCTTTCTTTGGGGGTGGGTAAAGGAAGAAGTCTACCGCACCAAACCAGGACATTGGAAGAACTGGAGGACCGAATTCGGGAAGTCATGTCCTCCATCCCGCCGGAGTTCCTGCTAAAGTCAGTGGACGCCATTCCTGGGCGGCTCCAGAAGCTGGTGGAAAGAGTTGGAGCCCACATTGAATTTTAGAGAAAACCTACCATGTATGCCTACCTTTTCATATTATTTCTTCTGAAATAAATGGATAATATACGTATTTTTTTACCAATCCAAAATAGGGAGCTCCTTTCCGCCCACCCTGTATATATATATATATATATGATGAATAAAACCACGAAGGAAAGGAAACACAGAATGGTGCTCAAGCGCTTTCGTCTAATGACATCCTCAGGAACACTTTTTCATTGTTCCTTATCACATAAAAGGGAAAAAATTTTCAATATCATTAGGAAAGTTTATTTCATATGTTTCTTACTCATTCCATTGGGCCTTCCATTCAAACTTGGGCAGTTTTCGCCATGATTCTAATGAGTTTAAGATAAACTTTTGACGGTTGTCATTTCCTATTCTTTCCTGATATGCCTTTGTTACTAGCTTGCATGGAAAAGAAGCTATCTCCAGTGGTTTACATAGAGCCTGTAGCAGCTCATCGTCGCTAAAATTGTTTAGCAGCGGTGGAGAAGTAATGATCTCTTTTTGCCAATCGATTATCTCGGCGTAGTCAGTAGATTGGAAATTGAGGGTTCGAGACAACTCAAAGTTTCTGGTACCTGAAAATCCTGTTCTTGAAAGGATGATTTTCTGAAGAGCTTGCTCCTTAATTTCTAGTCTATTGTGAGTTACCATTGATATGAGTATATTTTCTGGGTGGGCAAAGTAGGCGTTATTCATAAAATATTGGTTCTATGATTGAGCTATGTCGTTCATCTAAATTTCGAAGCAAGCACATTAAATGCCAAAAGTTATATGCACTGTCAGTTGCATTAGGATGAGATTTTATCCAAAACCACCCTGGAGCAGAGAAATGTATAATAATCTTGACTATATCTTGAAGGTTTTTATCGGGATTTGGCGTTGAGATATATAATCGAAGGAACCTGTTGGCTAGAGTTAGCCAGCAAGCATGGTGAAGGGTACCTGGAGATCGAGTGGACAGATCTTGAGAAGTGTCTCCAGTTTGCACTGCCAGACACATATCATACGGGGCTCCAATAAACCTTAGCCCCCCCGCCCATGGCCTAAACCATTCGAGGTACAGTAAAACTAAATACCTTACAAAAGAGAATTTAATCCTGCATTTAATGAGAAACAATTAAAGCCTGAATTCGCTTTGGGTAGCTTGCCAAAAGTGACGTGAATAGATCTTGATCGTTACGCAAATTTGCTTAAAGAGTTTCAATTTGTTGCGTCATTGTATCCTTCGAAAATCGATTTGCTGCAGGTTCTTGAAACAGGAGACATTCAACCTTGTCCTTTATAACTGATCCAATGTGTTCACAGACGTTCAGGTCAGGAGAATTTCCAGGCCATTCTTCATTTCCAAAGAAATCGATCTCATGGTTCCGCAACAACTGTTGTGTGGCTAATGCCTTAAAGCAGGGGGCCTCATCGTGCAGAAGTGTGACCTGATCGACATCCATAACATTGTTTGGGTTTCTTAGAAAAGGAATGACATGCTGGGATAGAATAATATCACGAAAATACTGTTCATCCCAACTCTGACCATTTGGCTTCAGCACCCACATGAGCTTATTTGCAGTGAACAAAACAAACACACCAACACAGTCTGGACTTTTTAGTAATTCGCGATAATGTTCATTGTCATCGATTTCATCTGGTGTTGTGGCCCACACTCGATCATTTTGGTAGTTAGGTCGACGTGTTACGTAAACAAAAAATTATCGTAGACAGCTAAATGCATGAAATCATCCACATCCCAATCTTCAAGATAATGGGCAAACCACATTCTGTCATCGACGTTAAGTTGAGTTTTTCTTGGCTTTGGAAGTTCATGCCAAGGCTTTAAACCTTGCCTATGACGGTACGGTCGAATGATCTCACCACTAACGATCTTTCCTCTCAACACTTCGATCTCGCTAGAAAGTTTAGCACAGCTGTTTTCCCGCTTACGCGTACCGCTTTCAATGATGTCCTTTGTTTCCTGAGAGAGTGGCAAATTTGGGCGCCCAGATTTGGTTGTATCCATTTCACATTCATCCAAAGTTTTATTCCAATTTCTTTTGACGAAGTCCTCACTTTTTCGCAACTTTTTAGCAACCCATGAACGTGTTATAAAGGTGGCTCCAGCATCACGAGCTGCCCGAAATGTTATTGCTCGTATGCGATCTATCAAACGTTGCCTCTCCGAATCACCAATTAATTGAGAAGCCATTATAGTATCACTTTATCAGCTAGAGCAATTTTAATACCCGCAATAAATAAAGAATTTTATATATGGTTATAATCACTAAAAACTATTTCGATATAAGTAAACATGTAAGCTGCAAATGCGGGGGCTAATGTTTTTTTGAACCCCTTAGAGACATCTTTGATCACTGCTTAGCTCCTTCACAACATTTGCTGGAATTTCTTTAATGTTTCCCTTTACGCGAGAATATTTGACTACCTCCAATTTTGTTAAATCTGTTTTCAGTTTATTCCCAATTGAACCCACAAAAGTATTTGGACCTGTTTTCCCATCAATGGCTTTGTAGACGTGCATAAAAGGCACCTCATTTAAATGCAAGAGGCACACCAACCACTGCACTGGTCTGTTAAGATGAATTTCAACCAGTTTTATGGCTCCACCAATTTTTCCTCTATTTACAGGAGTACCATCACACAGTAAAGCTTTGATAGTATTTGTGATGTTCGAGTCTGTAATAATAGCTATCAACTCTTCTGCTATGCAGCGAGCAGTTCCATTATCAGGTGTGACATGGTCTACATAGACGCTTCCAGGTTCTTTCACAATAACATAGTGTTCTTCTTTTATCTTTCCACTTTGTTATCTTTCCTTCCATCAAATCCAAGGCACTCCATCTTCAGATTTTCGGATTTAGACCTAAAAGTATTTGTTTCACCTATGCGATTTCTTTCTTTCTAATTTCTTTCTGTCAAGCATGTTGGTGTGGTTAAGGATCCCCATATCTTTTAAAGCTGCATTGACTATTGCAGCTGCAGCTCTACAACTTACACGATTACGATCTGCTGTTAATGTTAGGTTTTTATAGGAGTGCCTGTTCTGAATATGCTCAGTCAACTCTAAATCGGCTTCATAATCTACATCCTGACTCTCTGAATCTACATTCATGTCTTCTTCGGTATTTTCTATAAATTCCGATGGTAAAACATTGGTGGCTTCAGTCATTTCTTGTGCTTTTAGTTGACGGTTTTGTGCTTCTTGGGCTCTTGCTAAAGATCTCTTCTTTGTTGAACTAGGTATGTGATCAATTGGTCCTAACTGATTTTTTCTTTGTTTCTGACCCACAAAAGACTCCCATTCTGCCATTGGTATTTTATCTTTACACCTGCAAGATTTCCTATCAATTCCCTTATAGCATTCAAAAGAAGATATATCAAACATTTCATCATACTGAGCTACTTTTAAGGCAAAACTTTCATTTCTTCGATGTAACGACACCTTGTTCAATTTTGAGGCTTCTTCTATTAGTCGACTGACCTTAAGATAGATACCTTTGGTGTTTATCGTAGGAAAAGAAAATTTCATCCAAATGTCTTCAATATCTTTTACAACAACCCTATAACAATCATTAGCAGTTGCTGATCCTTTTGATTTCGCTTCTTCGCGACGGCGCACAAAAGGGTAGTGTCTCACAGCATCTGCTTTTGAATGAGTTATGGCTGCTGGGAATTCCGTAGGACATCCAAAGGCTGCATTTGAGGACTTGCTTCTCGTAGTCATAGTTTATATTCAGAAGTAAAATCAAATTATATGTAATTTATGATAATTCAAATTATAATTAAAGCAAATGCAAGTTATTTCTATTTATCTGAAATTATTTCTATTTATCTGAAACATAAAAATACCAAGCATTAAACAAGCAACTTATGTAACATATAACAACATTAAACATATGCAAATATGAAGGTAAAAAAGGGAGGAGGGGCATGTGATTGTGGTATTAGGGTAGCACATGCTTGATATTTTAATATTTTAAGATGATAAAATGAAACTTCTCAGTGTACTTTTTAAGAAATAAAAAAATTTCCCATTTCCGACCCGGCCTAATATATATATTAGGGTGGTCCAAAATTTGGGCTAAAATTTCAAAACAGTTGGAAATGCTCTCCACATGGCTGCTCTTATCCCTTTAGATGTGAAGTGATTTTGTGCAAAATATCTGTCGATTCAGTACATAATAAGAGGTCGCTATGATTTTCACATTTTCAATTAATTAATTAGCTAATCATTTTCTACCCGCTTCATTTTTAGAGGACGCGGCAGTCACGCCACATTCACTCAGCCCACCTTTCGGAGGAAGATGCAATTGTTCGATTTCTTGTATGATGCTGTTTGTGAATTAGACAAATCATTTACTCATGCATCATTTAAAGTTTAAACTTGTTGGAGGACGGTTTAAAGTTCGTTCAAACTTCAAGAGCTTAGGAATAGTAGTATCTCGTGTAAGTATTAATTAATATATATTAATTATTAATTCATATATATTAACTATTAATTCATATGTATTATATTTATTCAGTATATATATATATATATAATATATATATACATACAGGGTGTCCATAAATGTTTACCCTGAAAACAGTATCCTCATGTTTTAATGACGTGTCTTACATCCGTTTTCTTTTTACAGGTGATCTCGTACACGCATAGAGTTTCTGTGCTGGTGTGTTTCGTCTACCACATTCGCCGCTAGGAGCGCTGTAGTAGCTGTTCAGTTAAGATAGCGTCTGTGACAGAGAAGGCACACTGTGTTGTGTGGCTTGCAGAAACAAAATCTCCTGTCAGTTTTCAGCGAAGGTTCAGAACAAAGTATGGAAAGAATCCACCTGATGTGAAGTTAATTAAGTTGTGGATGAAAAAATTCTTGGAAAAGGGAAAGAGCAATGGTAGACCATCAGTTTCCGATGGGACGGTGGAAACACTGAGAACAGTTTCCGCAACTGTGTACCTAGATATGCTCACCAATTACGCCATCCCCCAGCTGCAGGACAGGCAGCCAACTGTCATCTTCCAACAAGATGGGGCACCCCCTCATTGGGAGCATGTTGTTCGTGAAACTCTCGACGCAACATTTCCAAATCGATGGATTGGCAGGGACGGGCCAATCCCATGGCCTCCAAGATCACCAGACATTACCCCGCTGGATTTCTTTCTCTGGGGTCATGTTAAAGATTTGGTTTATGCAACAGTTGTTCCAGATATCAGGACATTGCGAGAACGAATTACGGATGCAATTGCAACAGTTAACCCACAAATGTTGGAAAATGTGTGGCGTGAGTGTGAATACCGTTTAGACATTTTACGTGCCACTAGGGGTGCACATGTGGAAGCTTATTAAGTTCATTAAGTATGTATCAAAACTTTGTATGTTTATCTACTTATGATTAAAACTGTGTTTCAATAAGAGTGTTTATTTAAAAGTTATAGCATGCTTTAATCAGGGTAATCATTTATGGACACTATATATATATATATATATATATATATATATATATATATACAGGGTGTCCCGTAAGTCTGGACCCATAGGGATTTATAATATATTTTTTTATTATGTTGCAGGTAAACCATGTCACTGACTAGAGAGGAGAGAGTTCAAGTTATTTTGCTGGTCGGGACCCGCAGTCACCGGGAAGTGGCCGAAGAATTCAACAATATGCATCCAGACCGCGCACCAATCACACACAGATGTGTTGGCAAGTTGATAGCCAAATTTAAGGAAACTGGATCCGTAGCTGACAAGCCTCGCAGAGGACCTTCAAGGACTGTTACGGAAGACGAAACCAGTACCAATGTGTTGGCTAGCTTCGCTGTCAGTCCCAAGAAGTCACTTCGACGCATGTCCAGCGAAACTGGGACTATTTTGTAATTTTATTAATTTTGCCCTATGGGTCCAGACTTACGGGACACCCTGTATATATATATATATAATTACGTTCTTTATATGCAAATTTATAACCGGTAATGATGTCGCTATTAAATTAAATGATTTAAATTTTAAGGTATATATTTTGTCTCTTGAAGTTAATTATTTACTTAGGCAAATTTTTAAAAATATATTTAAGAATGTCTTCCTACCCATCAATCACTAACCACTGTAGCCAATTTTTTTACTTTATTTATTTTGACTTTGCAATTTCTTACTTTAACACTTATATAATTGTGTTTTAGTGCTAAACGGTTAATGGATTATTTTCTCTCATTTTTCAGGTTATGGCTAGACGTACTTGCTCATTTGCAGAAACGTAGGTTCTAGGAAAGCCCAGCAACGAGTTATCAACTGCAAGGCTACCCATTCCCGCATTGACAGAACTATGCCAGCACTTAAAAATTAAACCAAAATAATCACGCATGGAAATTGTATAAGAAATATAAATAAACATAAATAAGTATAAATTATAATATGAATCAAGATTTGTATCGAAAATATAAGACAATGATTTCTAAGATTTATATAATATTATAGGTAATGACTTTCCATAGTATACAAACGTTTTTCATATGTGATGTATAAGAGATGTTGACATTTCATTTTTTATAATAGTGAGCGATCGACTTATCAGGCTAAATATTAATGCTTTAATATTTGGTTCAGATGCTCCTTGAATATTACAGCAATGCTTTTCTACTTTTCTTCGAGCTAAACTCTTCGATTAATTGAGAATAATCTAATGAATTTGTTATATCGTTTTCTATTGATAACATAGCTAATGATTGCAATCTCGCTTGAGACATGATGGAACGCAAATATGTTTTAATAAGTTTGAGACGCGAGAAACTTCTTTCAGCCGAAGCAACAGTAACTGGGATGGTTAATACTATTCGAAGTGCAACATAAACATTAGGATAAATCTCACTTAGTTGTTTTTGCACTATATAAACAAGGGCATTTCCGAGATCTGTTTTCTCAGGTATAAACCTGCAACGTACTTTAAGTTCTTCATAGAGTTCTAAATCATTAATATCACTTGAACAGAACGCGCAAAACGGCTTGAGCGAGGCCCCCTTTGCCGCGAGGCCCTAGGCGATCGCCTAGTTCGCCTATAGCTAAATCCGGGCCTGTGTGTATATATGTGTATATATATGTGTGTATATATGTGTGTATGTATATATGTGTGTGTATATGTATGTGTATGTATATATGTATCATGTACGTATATATGTATGTATATATATATATATGTGTGTATATATATATATATGTATGTTAGTGATGTAGCGGATGTCATTTTTTTCACATCTGCGGATGAGGATGTTTGATTTCAACATCCGCGGATGCGGATGCGGATGTCTACATTTTCGCTATTTTTTAGGATATATTCGAGATTTGTTGTGTTTAACGTATATAATAAGTTATTATATAGAGAGAGCTGTAGCTATAATGTAGTATAATTGATTAATTGTACAATAATTGCTGTACTTTTCTCTGAACATATAAAATAATATCAAGCATCTAACTAATATAGAAATCAATTAGTGAATTCGTCTGCAAATAAATTCGTTATATTTTGTTGAGTTTCAGCCACAATTAGAAACCATAATTGTGTTACCAGGATGCGGGACGTGAACCCAACGCAAATGCACCCCACCGACCTCTTTCCCCAACCTCCACCCTTATAGAAAGATCTTTAATTAGCTTGATAACTATTTATATTAAGTTTAAAGTTTTATTAGGCATATTTATAAATGAGTAATTAAAATAAAGTAAACTAAGATGTTCATCGTTTAATGTTCAAACTTAATTATAGGAAGGTTATGCTTAAGGAACATTAATTTTTCTGCCTTTTCTGCTGCCAGTCTGTTTCTCTTTTCATCATATATTAATCCAGCACTGCTAAATCTCTCGCTTGGTACGTTTGTTGGAGGACAGGCTAAATGTTTCCTTGCAAGTTTACTCAAGTATGGATAGATATTCTGCGTATTTTTCCACCAACTAATAGGATTGTCACATGCAGCCAGGCGTTTTTCTTGGTGATAGCTCTCGATCATTTCTACTACATCTTTTGACATCGCGTAGGTCTCGTCATTGCTGCTTGACTCAAGAAACTGAGAGACAGATTCTGTGATAGATTTGCTCGTTGAAGGTGTTGGTTCTGTCACTGAAACTTTTATTCTTTTGGTGGGTGGCGAAGCGACAGATTCAAGAGATTGAAGCTCTACAACTGCTTTGCCAAGTGATGATTTAACTCGTTCTAATGTACTAGGTGAAAATAACTTAGCTTTGTAACGTGGATCTAAGTAGGTTGCAAGAGTAACTTCATACAAGAACAGCCTCTCGTCTTGTCGCTTGCATCACTTTTGCGCACAATGAACTAGTTCTATTAATATAGTAGAATTTGATAATTTCCGCTTATTAATGACATTTTATCTCAACAGTCCACATCCGCACGACATCCGCAGTCCAAAGTGCGGGTGCGGATGCAGATGCGATAAAATGTGCGGATGTTCCGCGGATGCGGATGTGACCTACATCACTAATATATGTGCATATATATATATATATGTATATATATATAAATAAATGTGTGTATATGTGTATATATATATGTGTATATATATGTGTGTATATATATATATATATATATATATATGTGTGTGTGTGTATATATATATATATATATATGTGTATATGTAAAAAATTAACAATGAATAATCAATATTCATTTTTACATAAGAACCAAAATCGCTTAACGCGAGTTTGGATAATAATTTTACTTGTAGCTTCCTATTTTTGTTCGTGTCACAACTATGATCTACCATATCTATGGTTTAGTCGCATCCATTTTTCATTTGTTATAGAAGTTATTATAATTAATTATGATTGTCTTGCATCTCACCCTCGACCCTAGATTATACATACACATTGCATATAAGAGGATTGGAACCCGTAGTTGTGCTTCTTAGTCCTTGATACCCACTCTGTCTTTAATTCGTTTCTTTTAGGTCCTCCCAAATAATGACTTAGTTATACTGTACGTATGACATAATGTGAATAACTATGACGTCATAAAGTAACTTAATTCTCTTCACGTTTTCCATACCTTCAACACTGAATCACGTGTTTAGTATTTGGACATCTTCCGTATTGAATGTATGGTAAATTCCTTAATAATAATAAAAAGAAAAAAAACTTCATTCTCTATACATCATTAGTTATGTTTCCTACCTATTGTCTATTGATGCCTATCAGTCCATATTTTACGCGCGTCTATATTACGCACACAACCTATTGTTACATGTAAAATACGTCCACATGTATTTTTTTAATTTTTTTTTTAAGTGCGCTCACCCCTCAAGATATTCATAAATGCTTGGGTAGGTAAGTGGTCGAATTCGCGAATCACAGCAGAATTGAACGTTTCTAAGATAAACAACATCTTTCGCTCTGATCCAAATTTATAACATGTTAAACATATTATAACATATGTATATAAATCTATATCATGTGTGCTATGTACTTTGTATTATATTTCTAACATCTTAATTGTCTATTAATATGAAACACTGTAAAAACAAAACAAAAAGTTATAGTAACTGTTTAATTGTAATTAACTGTAATACTTTAATTTAATATAACGTAATGTACTTTAATGAAACTGTAATTAATAATAACTTGTAATGTACTTCAAGGAAACTGTAATTAAATGTAATGATTTAATTTATTATGTAAGAATGTACTTTAATAGAACTGTAAGGGACAATCATAAGCGAATGGGAAGTAATCCATAATCGAAATCATAATTGTAATAAACACAAACAAAAATGTACTCAGTCGTGTACTTCAATTGTACTTGTGTACGACTATGAAATGATATCGCCTTCAGAAATGAAGATTCGGTAAAAAAAAAATAAGATTAGTTTTTATTTATTTTTTTTTAAAATCTTTATTGGAATCTTTCAAACATCTGATCGTGTTTAAAAGGGGGGAAACTTAACCTCCAACTGCCGTTCCCCAACATTCAGGCTTATATTATACATGTATTTGTAAAATGAAGGACACTTCATTACGGCTCTCTGCTTTGGTCACTGCTAAGAGACCCCTTGTTAGCAGCCTCGCTGCGGGGAGGGGGCAGAGGCCCCTTGCCTCCTTAATATTTTTAGATTCCGGCCTGAGCTATGGTCGAAAGAGGTCGAACCTCTACCCCTGTAAATTCAGAGCAGTACCTGTATATTTTTAAGAAGTAAATCACAGCAAGCGAAACTTTTTATTTTCCCCCTCGAGTTGGGCTATCTTCAGAGGAATTTAGTCAGTAAAGTAGAAGTATCAGAGTATTATTGAAAGAAAAGAATTAACAGTGTGTCGACCCCATAAAGCGAGAGAAAAGAATTAGAAAGTTATAGAAGAAAAGTATATAGAAGAAATATCCGTTGCTTGCCTCCGTAACTAGAACCCCCGTCGATCCGAACCAACCCAGGGCCATAGACGGAGGGGTTAACAGACTGGCGACCCTATAGCCAGGACAAACACAGAAGAAGGAAGATAACAAGACTGGCGACCCTTTACCAGGATAAGAAAAAGATTTGTAGAAGAATTTGTAGAAGAGGCTTTGTAGAAGAGGCCACTCTTTGGCCAAGATAGAAATTACCCTGCATCAGGATAAAACCAGTTGACCGGCGTGTCACGACTTCTAGTTCGTAACATCCACCCTTGAATCGGTGTGTCACGACTCCAAGTTCTCCACGCCTAGTTTTCATCCAAGAAGAAGTAGCCAGCAAGACGTCTTCAGGACACGTCTCAAGGAAATTTTGTTAAGTACAGAGTTTTTTTTTTTTAAGAAATTTATAAACACTTGAAAAGTCAGTATTATTAACAGTTAATAATGAATATCAAGTCAGAATTCACAAGAAACACAGTGAACATTCCATACACCAGTGATACATTTGTTTTTATTGAAACTAATTTCAAAGAGTTAATTGTAACAGAGAGTTAATTGTAACAGAGTTCATTTCAAAGAGAGTTAATTTCAGAGAGTGAATTTAAGTTATTTTCACTATTATATTCAGTATAGAATAATTTTATTTATGTACCAAACATAATAGTACCGTACCTTTACGTACATTCGAGTGAAATGTTGTTTACATTTTTTATTTTTGTTTACAATTTTTTTTCAATTTATTGAATTGAATTGACTTGCAAATTAAGAGAGAGTGTGTTTATAGAGAGTTTATAGATTTAGAGAGAGATTTGAAGTCAGTTTTAGTTGCAAAGAAGTTGCAAGTCAGTTTTGAAGTCAGTTTTAGTTGCAAAGAAGTTGCAAGTCAGTTTTGAAGTCAGTTTTAGTTGCAAAGAAGTTGCAAGTCAGTTTTGAAGTCAGTTTTAGTTGCAAAGAAGTTGCAAGTCAGTTTTGAAGTCAGTTTTAGTTGCAAAGAAGTTGCCAGTCAGTTTTGAAGTCAGTTTTAGTTGCAAAGAAGTTGCAAGTCAGTTTTGAAGTCAGTTTTGAAGTCAGTTTTAGTTGCAAAGAAGTTGCAAGTCAGTTTTGAAGTCAGTTTTCGTTGCAAATAAGTTGCAAGTTAGTTTTCGTTGCAAGTCAGTTTTTAAGTCAGTTTTCGTTGCAAATAAGTTGCAAGTCAGTTTTGAAGTCAGTTTTCGTTGCAAATAAGTTGCAAGTCAGTTTTGAAGTCAGTTTTCGTTGCAAATAAGTTGCAAGTCAGTTTTGAAGTCAGTTTTCGTTGCAAATAAGTTGCAAATCAGTTTTCAGAAGGTTGCGCCAAGAGGGACAACCAAACCCCAGAGATTTATAAAGATACTCGAAGTAGTTTCGAGTCAGTTTTATTTGCAAATAAGTTGCAAATCAGTTTTCAGTTGGTTGCATCCAAAAGGGATAACCAAACCACAGAGATTTATAAAGATACTCGAAGTAGTTTCGAGTCAGTTTTATTTGCAAATAAGTTGCAAATCAGTTTTCAGTTGGTTGCATCCAAAAGGGATAACCAAACCCCAGAGATTTATAAAGATACTCGAGATAGTTTCGAGTCAGTTTTATTTGCAAATAAGTTGCAAATCAGTTTTCAGAAGGTTGCGCCAAGAGGGAAAACCAAACCCCAGAGATTTATAAAGATACTCGAAGTAGTTTCGAGTCAGTTTTATTTGCAAATAAGTTGCAAATCAGTTTTCAGTTTCAGAAGGTTGCATCCAGAGGGACAACCGCCCCAGAGATTTCAGTTTTATTTCGAGTCAGTTTTATTTCGAGTCCCAAGTTAGTTTTCAATGCAGTCAATTGAATTCAACTTTTTCTTTGTAATTTAAGAGAATTTAATTTAAGAAAATGTAATCTAAGAATTTAATTCAACCTTTTTTTTGTGTTGTAAAAGAGAATCTAATTCAACCTGAATTGACCGGGTTGCGTCTTTAGTTAACCTTTCTTTGTTTTGTTGTAAGAAGGAAATGGACCGATTTGTCTTTTCTTTTTCATGCCATTGTTGCGTATATAAATATATAGGTAAAATGACATATTTTATTGTTGGCAACCAAGACCGTTTTTACAAATGTTGGTAACGAATTTTATAATTATTGCGATTATATGATGACAGAAATAGTGTAATAATTAATCGATCATGTACCTAATTTATCTTGCTCTGTACGGTCGGGAAATTTACCCGTAGGACCGCACATACCGTAAATTTCAGTTGTGTTTATTCTTTTTTGTCATTTAATTTTAATAAAACTTCTACACAATAAAACATATGTATTTATCATATGCAAACAAGTTTTCAGACTAAAATATCAAATAATTCAAATTCTATCAACATTTAACGAAAGAGTATGATTTTTCTACTTAACATGCAAAAAAATTATTAAACCTTTTTAATATTTTTTGTATTATATAAAAATAATTTTAAATGTAAAATTTACCTGTAATTTAGAATTTTATAATAACTGACCTTGAGCTTAAAGGATTTATAATAATAATAATAATAATAATAATAATAACAATAACTGAATTAAACTTAAAAGATTTTATAACCCTAAACCCACCTTAAATTATTATACATTATTTTTAAACTTTGTTAATTCAAAAACCTTCCAAATCCCTACACATTTGACCACAGGTCTATACATCATCCACTACGTAGTTCGATTTGTACCTACAACAGTTAATAAAAATGGATGTATGCACACTATATATACTATATATATACAAACCTCATGCTAAAATCATTGGATGTCACAATAAACTATTTCATAGCGTGTAAGTGCTAACTATGCTATTTATATAGTCCTACGCATTTTTGCTTACTATATATAAATTTTTGCTCAGGCGTTTATTCAGTTAATTTAAAAATCCTCTCAGCTAATCTGTCCCTCAAAGTTATAAGGTACACACTTTGTATCTAATACACACAAATACACACTAGACCACAGGTCTATACATCATCCATTACGTAATTCGATTTTTTACCTACAATAGTCAATAAAATTAGTTATAGACTGCACGATCAGGGTAACTTTGGAAAATAATTTATATTTTTCCCTTTTACCTACTATTCATTATGTATGTAATTTTCTCCACAGAATTTTTTTTTTTTAAATTAACAATATCATTCTTTGTCTAACTTAATTGTTTGTCTAAATTAATGTATTAATCCTTTTAGTCTGTTTACATAAATTAAAGTATTAATCTTTGAATTTTTTATATTTTATAAGCAACTGTCATTTTAAAGATTTGATTACTCTCCATTGTACGCAACCACCGAACTCACTTGTTCTGTATAAAAATTTGTAATATAAAGAAAAATTCGTCATCTAACTTGTAGTAGTTAGGATGTTATTTTCTCATTTGTATTGTATTAATGGTACCCTATTAGATTATTGTATAAATATAATTTTTTAAAAGGGGAGAGCAATGTAAAAAATGAACAATGAATAATCAATATTCATTTTTACATAAGAACCAAAATCGCTTAACGCGAGATTGGATAATAATTTTACTTGTAGCTTCCTATTTTTGTTCGTGTCACAACCCTACGATCTACCATATCTATGGTTTAGTCGTATCCATTTTTCATTTGTTATAGA
>JAJOZX010000080.1:1295000-1377500 GCA_023014485.1 Bathynomus jamesi | reverse complement strand
AATAGATATATCGAGCTTAGACGTCAGGTTAAAAGATCTGTTAGGAATACTTAGCGTAATTTTGATATACTTGTAGCTGCGGATAATAAACATAATCCAAAAAAGTTTTTTGACTACGTCAATAATCACAAGCCGATAAAAGATAGCATGGGCCCTCTGGTGGACACTGGCGGCACTTTGGATTCCGACGCTCAGGCGATGGTGGGTATTTTTAACAACTTTTTGCGACAGTTTTTACCGTAGAAGACGTAAATAATGTCCCGGACGTGGACGATATCGTTCCATTTAGTAGCGAGACTATTTTGAATGAAATAACTGTTTACGAGGGTGAGATTGCGCATTATATCGAAAGCTAAAAGTTAGCAAGGCTCCAGGCCCTGACGCGCTTTATCCTAGATATTTGAAAGATTTGAAAGACGTTATCGTTGGCCCATTAACAAAAATTTTTAATAAGTCACTGGAAGCGGAGATTATTCTTGAAGACTTCAAATTAGCTAACGTTACGCCCACTTTTAAAAAAGACGACCCCACAGTAGCTAGCAATTATAGGCTTATTAGCTTAACGTCAACTGTCGGTAAACTTTAGGAATCTGAAGTTAGGGAGCGTATCGTCGATCACTTAGAAAGTCGCGATTTGATTAATAGTAGTCAGCATGGGTTTCGACGCCATAAATCTTGTTTAACTAATTTGTTAGAGTTTTATAACGAAATAGTGCTCGAATACGATAGACATAGAGCGGCTGATGTTATTTATTTAGACTAAAAAAGCGTTCGATACAGTTCCGCATAGAAGATTAATTGCGAAGGTTAAAGCGCACGGTATACGCCGTCAGGTAGCTAACTGGTTAGAGGAATGGCTTCGTGCCAGGAAACAGAGGGTCGTTGTTAATGGTAGGGAATCGGGGTGGTTGGATGTAGGTAGCGGTGTCCCTCAGGGTTTAGTGTTAGTCCCATTGCTATTCGTAATCTACATTAACGACATAGATGTAGGCTTGACCATTAATATGTCAAAATTCGCAGACGATACTAAAACAGGCGATAAAGTTCTTAACGTGGACGATAGAAATAGGCTCCAAGACGATGTAAATAGGATTATGGAGTGGACGGATAAGTGGCAGGTGCAATTTAACGTAGATAAATGTAAAGTTTTGTATATAGGTTCTCGTAACAACAATTACACGTACAGATGGATGATAGACAGTTAACGGATCTAAGGCGTACGCGGATCTAAGGATTTAAAAGTCAGGCCTCACTTAGAATATGCCATTCAGTTTTGGTGCCCGTATTTGTGTGAGGATATTGATAGGTTGGAAAGGGTTCAGCGTCGCGTCACGAAACTAATTCCGTCACTACGCAACAAGTCTTACGAAGATAGGATTAAAGAGTTAGACTTGCATTCACTCGAAACTCGTTAATAAAATCGCTAAAATAAATTTTGATAAATTGTTCATTTTCGGTAATAGCAATACTCGTAATAACTGATTTAAATTACGTGGCAGACCTTTCATTACTAATATCGCTAAAAACCTTTTTACGTTTAAAGTAATTGATAAATGGAATAATCTTCCCGTGTCTGTCGTGAACTCTACCGGCATTAATATGTTTAAAAACCGTTTAGATAGGCATTTTAAAAATATTAACGTTCTTTAGAATAATAAAACAATTAGCAACAGGAGCTCTGGGGGTAATGGTCAAGGTTTGAGTCTGTTGACGATTAATGCCAGCTTGTGACATGCCAGCGTGTGATATGCCAGCAACAAAATTATATTTAAAAAAAATAGACTAACACGAACTTAGATGTAGCTCGTATCGTAAACTAACCCACTTTCTGTTATACTCTTCATACTTTTTTCTTCTTTCCTTATCCTCTTTTTACTTGCATGTCTTTAGTTTGCATGTTATGACAGTGTTTGAGTTAAGACTGTTTGCATGGTTTGTAAACGTTCTTATTTTACTTCTTTTCATCTTTCACCATTTTCCTATTCTCTTCGATTATTTTTCCGACATGTCGGCAGTGGCCGGCGGATGATGATGGCGAGTCTTTCTCTCTCTTTTTCTGAATGAATGTTAACCTACGAATGATAGGTTTTGCTACTTACTTAACCCCTTATTCTCTTCTTTTAACCCCCTACTCTCTTCTCTTATCCTCCTACTCTCTTCTTTCTCTCGGGCTAACCTTAGAGTGGATCTTAGGGTCTTTGTAGCCTTAGCTTCTGTAGATCTGTAGAAGATATGCGTCTAATCGATTTTTAAACATGTTGGAGAAACATTGAAGAAAATATGGCCTTCTTAATGGGGGTGTCATGTCCAGAGTAAAAGTGTACGTAAGACAAATTGTTTGTTTTTTTCCGATAGATACTAAACTTAAAACTTGTGCTTTCCCTATGCACACGCACATCCAAAAACGGGATTGAGTTGTCTTGTTCCCGTTTTTGGATGTGCGTGTACATAAGGAAAGCACAAGTTTTAAGTTTAGTGTCTATCTGAAAAAACAAACAAATTGTCATACGTACACTTTTACTTTGGACATGACACCCCCATTAAGAAGGCCATATTTTCTTCAATGTTTCTCCAAGCTCTTAGGATCGCTAGTCCGGAATACATCGATGTCGAATTGAAAAAAATCAACGGTATTGGAAGTGATCTGTGCTACCCACCTGCGTTTATGGAATCTTGTCTCAACAAGGCAAAACGAACCTTCTATCGAGTTAATAATAACACTCGCACTTTGTCAAAGAATATTTTAGTACTTCCATTTTTTCCAGGCTTTTTAGGCATTGCCAATGCAATAAAATTTTAGGATATTAATGTAGTATTTTCATATAACAATATTGTGAAAAATATCATAGTAAAAAATAGCCCTACCAATAATTCAGGCAATATCTATAAAATTGGTTGTAAACAATGTGATTCCTTTTACATTGGTCAGACGGGAAAGAATTTGCACACACGTGTAAAACAGCATCAATATTCCACTAGAACGGGACAGTCGTCCAGTGCACTTTTTGTCCATTTGTCAGAGTTATCCCATTGTAATGATTGGAATAATGCTTCAGTTTTGTTTCACTGTAGCAACATTGTTAATATAAATATTCTTGAGTCTGCTATTATTCAACTTACAAATAACTTTAACATGAGCAAAGGTCTTTTTCAACTCGATTCCGTTCTTTTGAATTCGTTCAGAACGGATTTAGACAAGAAGGGCAAAGTGCTAAACCTTTGGTAATTTTCCCTTATAAATTTGTATGCTCCTCTTACAATTTTTATTTTTCAATTTATTTTTATTTTATTTATTTATTTACTTATTTATTTATTTTTTGTGACCTATATATCATTCAGGCATTATCTATAAAATTGGTTGTAAACAATCCATTTGACCTGTGTTGAATTCGGGCAAAGTGCTAAAATTGGTAGGTTTCCTTACAAATTTGTATGCTCCTTCCACAAATGTTATTTCTATATTTACTTATATATATATATATATATATATATATATATATATATATATATATATATATATATATATATATATATATATACACAATACACATTAGGGTGGAGCGAAAAATACCTTTTTTCTAGTATGAAGTTCTAATAGTGATTAAAAGTTGCATTTAGTGGATGATATATACCTGCCAAAATGTGAGTCCATTTGTTTAATATCTTCAGCTGCCACCAGGGGGCTAAATTTAACACAATTTTGGGTAAAAAGGAAAAAAATGCTTCTATTTTAGGTTTATCAAACTATTATAAAATTTTATCTTAGAATTATCTAATAGTTTGATTAAGATTCTTAAATAATAAGAATTCGTTTTGTAAAAATGCCTTTTCATATGCTTAATATCTTCAGCTGCCACAAGAGGGTTGAAGTTAACTTAAAAATGACAATTAAGTATGATTCTGTATTTACTTGAAAAAGGGAACAGTAATAAATTAGGATGTCTCTCCTCCTTTATACTGGCTTGAGACAGTTATGAAACGTTATTTCGTGCCTTAGCGGAGTTACCACCCTTTCCCCAACCAACCTCCCTCTAGAAAGGGTTCTTGCTGAAGACTATTTAGTAATTTGCTTTTGTGTCAAATTTTGGCTGTTTTTTCCTTGATTCTAATGTAGCACGAATCCAACCGTCTCTGTTTGTAGGTCCGCAGACTGATCCAGCAGCGTCTGTAACGAGCTTGACGCATCTCTCTACGGCTTGTGTATGACATGGAAACTGAAATAATTCTGAATGAAGAGTAGTACCATGTTTGATGCATGATTGAATATCATCAAGAGAAACTCCTTTGGTTATCGGTGGTTCTGCTATCTGAAAATCTTGCCACATAATGAGATCTGTATAGTCTTTGGCATAAAAATTTACTTCTGGCACCTTAAAATACCTGATAACATCTGTTTCTTGAATGCATGCCCTTGCTTTTATGATACGCCTAAATCCCAACTGACGCACATGCTCCCTTTCATCAGCTATCATTGCAATGAGAATGTTTTCTTGATTTGCGTAATATGCATTTCGCTGAATGACTGAGTCATGTACTCTCCTAAGCTCTTCACGGAGATACCGGCTTCTTGCAATCATATGCCACATATGTTTAGCACCATATTGGCATAATGGTTTACGCTTTATCTGAAACCACATTGGTGCGTATATCCTAACAATGAAAGTAGCTAATTCTTGTAAATTGCCTGAAGGATTCTCTGTGCTTGCATATAACCGCAGAGTCCTGTTTGCTGTGGTGAGCCAACTTGAATGTGATATATTGCCTGGACTCTTATGACTAAGACTCTTTGAGAATGTTCCACTTGATATAGCCTTGTGAATTTCAAGAAGGTATTTCTGGTCAGTACTTATGTCATCTACATCAACTTCACACATGTCCTCTTGAATTTCAATGGGTTTGAAGTTAACTATGGGAAGCTTTTCACAGTCTGAAAGTGCTCGGCCAATTTCTCCTGAAAATGCTCTTGGTCCAGTAGTGGTACTATCCAAGTGATGAAACAGATGGCGCAATGGAAGTTCATTAAGGTGTAAAAGGCATATCAGCCACTGCAATGGCTTATTAAAGGCTTCTTCCAGTAATCTTATTGTGCCTGCAATACTACCAGTGTTAACCACTGTCGAATCACAGCCAACTGCAACGATGTTCCCTATATCAACATTCCTTTCTTTCAAGCAATTCACTAGCGCTGTGCAAATGTATTTAGCTTTGCCACTGGAAGGTGTCACATGTGCAAAGTACAGAGTGTGTGGTTCAGATATTATGCTGATATGCTCTTCGCGTTTGGTTCTTTGGTGGTTAGAGCCATCACTCTCCTGGACTTGAATCATTGTTTTATCCTTTCTGCTATCAAAGTATAATCCCCGCATGGTTTTTGGCTCTCCTATCTGTTGTAGTTCCTTTCTCTGTTTTTGTCTTTCACATCTTAGCTTACTTGTGTCTATAATATTCCCTTTGTCTTCGGGAGAAACAATTTTAAGATCTGCCAATACTGCAGAAGCAATAGCAGCCCCAGCTCTGTCCGACATTTTAAATCTATCACAAGTAATTGCTAATGAAGGCAGTGGCTCACGCATCTGTTGTTCTGATATTACATATTGAGTCGAGGTTGTATCTTCCTCATTATCTTCAGATATCTCTTCTAGTTGTTGAAGTTCACTTGTCTCTGTTTCGATTTGTAAGTTGGACGTATTGGTTATAGCAGCACTAGTTGTTTGTGAGGATTCCAGACGTGCTTTTTCCATTTCCTTTCGATGTTCTCTTGCTTGTAATCGTCTTGTGTGTGCTATGTCAATGCTTCCTATCACCATTATTCTGCGTGTTCGTTGGTCATTTAAAAAATCCTGCTCTTTTGGAGGGACTTTCTTACTCTTTTCACATGAGCATCTCCTAAACTCCTTACATTTGCAGGTGCAGATGTCAAACAAAGTGCATTTTGAAGAGTTTTCAAATTCTTCAAGCTGATTTTTGTACTTAGGCTGATCCTTGCGTGACTTGTATGGCTTTAATAAGGACCTGTATTTATCATGGTACACTCGCATCATCTGTAAAACGCGTGTATGTGAAACTATTGGCAAAGAGGCCTTCTTCCAAATATTTTCTACCTTTTTGGAAACTGCCTCTGCTATTCAGAAAATGAAGGCTCCTTGTTATTCATCTGCTCCTTCACTAAATGTTTTGTGAACAGGTAATCTTTCATAATGCAGTTATAAGTTGGTAGTTGCATATCACTCATCTCACAAGGTACTTCAAATATGGCACACTTCATATGTTCTCTAGTGAAATGTTTATATTTAGTATTTGATGCCATAATATTTTAAGAAAAATTCACAATCACAAAATATCCTGTAACATCAAAACATTATATAATTAATATATATAATATATTTTATAAGTATATATAATATATTATATAAATATATAATATATTATATAAATAAACTAAAATTATATAATACATTATAACAAGCATTTTATAATAAAATCAATATTATCTCTATATAAATCACTTTAAAATAAAGTTTTATAATATTCCGATCATATTAAAAAACTCTCCGATCAACTGAGCGACTAGGCCTACTACCTAAGAAGACAAGTGTTAACACACTGTTCTAATGACTCACAGAAAGAAATTCTTTCACACCAAAACCCGCCCCCACAACCCTCCCAAAACCCTCCCCCACAACATTTGTAGTCTCAACATGACTCAGTTACTCTAAATTGTGTTAACTTCAGCTCTCTTGTGGCAGCTGAAGATATTAAGCATATGAAAAGGCATTTTTACAAAACGAATGTCTATCATTTACGAATCTTAATCAAACTATTAGATAATTCTAAGATAAAATGGTATAATAGTTTGACAAACCTAAAATAGAAGCATTTTTTTCCTTTTTACACAAAATTGTGTTAACTTTAGCCCCCTGGTGGCAGCTGAAACATTTACACAAATGAACTCATAGTTTGGCAGGCATATTTCGTCCACTAAATACAACTTTTAATCACTATTAGAACTTCATACTAGAAAAAAAGTATTTTTCGCTCCACCCTAATACACATATATACAGTACTGTGCAAAAGTCAGAGACCACTGTCGATCCGATAACTATTAGATAATCTGTTGTATGAAAATTGGTTTTGATACTAAAATACATATTAACTAGAAACTCTGGTTCATATTAACGCATAACTAAGTTATTACTTAAGTGTATAAAGTTGTATAAGCTGGATGACCCTTTAGTCTGTATAATAAATGCAAAAAACTTCTTTTTTCTACGTGAAGGTCAAAATATGAAAATAAAAACCCACTCTAATAGACAGAGTTTATTTCCACAACAGTTTCGACGCCCACTGGCATCCTCCTCGGGTGGATACAGAAACACGAATGAACCAAAACAAGAGGGAAAAACAGTCCAGGGACCGACCGTTAAGAAATTCGCACCTAGGTTAGATCCCATTCTCCCGACACCGGAAGGGCATTTTCATTAAGTACATTCGCACAAATTTAAAACTATCTTCCTGTTCTAAACATACAGATTCTATTATTTTTTTTTTTTTTACATAATTATTACATTTATTATTAAATTTATAACATTTAATATTACATAATTATTTATTACAGAAATTATAAATTTATTATTACATTGGTTATTACATTGTTGTTTATTATACAGAACTTATAAACCGAAAAACGAATGAAAAAGGCGATTAGGAAACAATCCAGAAACAATTGAGAAATTCGCACCTAGGTTAGATACCGTTCTCCCGACACCGGAAGGGCATTTTTATTACAGGGTCCACTTATAAGTACATTCCCACAAATTAAAACTATCGTCTTGTTCTATACATACAGATTCTAATATTTTGACATAATTACTGCATTTATTATCGCATTTACATTTTTTTTAACATTTATTATTATTACCTTTACCCTAATTATTAAATTTATAATATTACCTTTATTATTACATCTGTTGCATTATATTTATTTCCACATTTATTACTTCCATTATTACATTTACTAAAAGCGAGTAAGGAAACAATCCAGAGACCTTTAAGAAATTCACACTTAGGTTCGAACACGTTCCCACGACCCCGTAAGGGATTTTTTTACCAAGAATCTCATTAAAGGGTCTAACTTATAAGTACCTTCGCACAAATTAAAATTATCTACTTTTTCTATACACGCAGATTCTATTATTTTTCTTTTGACATAATTATTACATTTATAAAGTACCTTACTTGATTCCCAATCTATAGCATGATTATTTTGGCTGGCGTGATAAAAAATGGCATTATTAGTATTACAATTTCTGAAGGCATATTTGTGTTCTTTAATACGGGTTTCAATATTTCTTCCAGTTTCTCCCACGTATACTAAATCACAACTTTTACAGGGAATGCTGTAGACACAGGCTTGTTCCTCTTTTGCAACGTTATTCCTAACCAATTTACTTTTCACGGTAGACGAATATTTGAACGCCAAAGCAAACTTAAAATCTTTCGTCAACGGTTTTACTCTTTCTAAACCGGCAATGTAAGGCAAACTCACATATTGTTTTTGGTTAACTGAAGGTTCCCGAGGGGCATAAAAAGATTTTCTGGCTTTAAAATACGCCTTTCTGATAAACCACTCGGGATATTTTAAATCCTTAAAAATGTTCCAAATCTTTGAATTTTCCGGGTCCAGCCAATGTGGGCTACAAATCCTGGGTGCTCTTAGAAACATGGAAGAAATAATTGAGTTTTTAACCCCTTCATCATGATATGAAAAATAATGAATGTACGAATTACAATGAGTAGGTTTTCTATAGACCGTGAAATTGGGCTTTCCGCTTTCGTTAATGACCAAAACATTTAGAAAAGGTAATTGTTTGTCGTTCTCCCATTCATATTTAAATTTAACAGAGGGAACAAGATTATTTAATGTCTGAAAGAAAGTGTCAAAGTTGTTCCAGTGGTCAGGCCAAAATGAGAAAATATCATCTACATAACCAAACCAAATTAGATTCCTGGGACATATTGTTTGCAACAATTGCGACTCATAATATTCCATGTATAATGTACTCAGTATTGGGGATAAAGGGGACCCCATTCCCATACCAAAACGTTGCAAATAAAATTCTTCACCGAAGGAGAAGGCATTATTGGTGACAGAGTTTTATCAGTTCTAAAAATACAGATGTGGGAGAATGGGATCTAACCTAGGTGCGAATTTCTTAACGGTCGGTCCCTGGACTGTTTTTCCCTCTTGTTTTGGTTCATTCGTGTTTCTGTATCCACCCGAGGAGGATGCCAGTGGGCGTCGAAACTGTTGTGGAAATAAACTCTGTCTATTAAAGTGGGTTTTTATTTTCATAGGCTGTATAAATTGGACTTGAGGGTTGATTCATTATGTTACTTATAACGCATGTGTTTAAAGATCTAGCGAACTATTACTGATGGATCTGCAGTAAATGCTCCTAAGCTATTGTTATAACAATATTTACAATTAAAAGTATTGACATATTCACTTAGATTCTGCAAAACAAATTTATCCAAAACGTTTCTCATTATAATCCTAATTCATGCTGTTTTTTTTTCTTTCACAGGTTTAAGAAATAACAAAAAGTACAATTTCTGATGAGATTATATATAAAATAATAAATTTGCACGGTGAGGGACTGAGTCAAAGAAAAATAAGTGAATCTACAGGCGTTTCCAAAACTGGTATACAAAAAATCTTGGCTCGTCACAGTTCAAATGGAACCCCAGCTGATCGCCCTAGATCAGGGAGGCCCTCTAAGTTTTCTCCATCTGATCTACAATATCTAAAGATTACTTCCCTCCGAGACAGACGCAAATCCAACACTTCACTTGCAGCAGATCTCGAAAAAACAATAAGTGTCTCAGTTGATCCCTTTACTGTATGAAGGAAACTTAACTCAGTAGGTCTTAAAAGACGTGTTGCAGCAAAAAAGCCAATTTTAAGGAATGGAAATAAAGAGAAGAGAAGAAAATGTGCTTTGGAACACAAGTATTGGACATCTAAGACCTACTGAATTAAGCTTCCTTCGTACAGTAGAAGGATCAACTGAGACACCTGTTGTTTTTTCGAGATCCACTGCAAGCGAAGTGCTGGATCTGTGTCTGTCTCGGAGGGAAGTAATCTTTAGATATTGTAGATCAGATGGAGAAAGCTTAGAGGGCCTCCCTGATCTAGGACGATGAGCTAGGGTCCCATTTGATCTGTGACGAGTCAAGATTTTTTGTACACCAGTTTTGGAAACGCCTGTAGATTCACTTATTTTTCTTTGACTCAGTCCCTCACCATGGAAATGTATTATTTTATATCTAATCTCATCAGAAATTGTACTTTTTGTCATTTCTTAAGCCTGTGAAAGAAAAAAACAGCATGAATTAGGATTATAATGAGAAACGTTTTGGATAAATTTGTTTTGCAGAATTTAAGTGAATATGTCAATACTTTTAATTGTAAATATTGATAAAACAATAGCTTAGGAGCATTTACTGCAGATCCATCAGTAATAGTTCGCTAGATCTTTAAACACATGCGTTATAAGTAATATAATGAATCAACCCTCAAGTCCAATTTATGCAGACTAGAGGGTCATCCAGCTTATACAACTTTGTACACTTTAGTAATAACTTAGTTATACAGTAATATGAACCAGAGGTTCTAGTTAATATGTATTTTAGTATCAAAACCAATTTTCATACAACAGATTATCTAATAGTTATCAGATTTTAAAAACCTGGATTAGATCACCCCTTAGCCTCCTAGTCTCGAGTATAGTCAATTTTAACTCCTTAAGCCTAGCCTCGTACGACTTCGACGTAAGCGAAGGAATCATCTTAGTTGCTCGTCTTTGATCTCTTTCGATTTTGTCTATATCTTTGCGCATATGCGGATTCCAAAATTGGATCGCGTACTCTAAATGGGGTCTAACTAATGATTTGTAAAGAGGAACAATAATATCGTACGATTTGTACTTAAAATTCCCAGCTATAAAACCTAGCACTTTGTTCGCTTTATTGACCGCTGCTGTACTTTGTTTCGCTACTTTTAAATCACCAGTGACGATAACTCCTAATTCTTTTTCCTGTTCTACGCTTGCCAACTCCTTCCCTGACATACTATACGCAAAATTACCGTTACGTGAACCTATATGTAAAATTTTGCACTTATCGACGTTAAATCTCATTTGCCATGTGACTGACCAAACAACGATTTCTTTTCAGACCTTCCTGGATTTTTACCTCTATCTTCATCATTAATTGCCCAACTTCGTGTCATCCGCAAACTTTGAAACTGTACTGACTAGGCCGACATCTAAATCTTTATTATATATAAGAAAAAGCAAGGGGCCCAATACAGAACCCTGAGGAACGCCGCTTGCTATATTAGCCCAAGACGACTCCGCTCCATCAACGACCACCCTCTGTTTCCTACCTCGCAACCACTCTTCTATCCAATTTATTACTACACCCCTGATTCCATGAGCTTTAGTTTTTTCAATGAGTCTTTTGTGCGGTACGGTGTCAAACGGTTTTTGAAAATCTAAATACATTACATCTACCGCCACATGACTTTCGTAAACTTCAACCACGATTTGAAAAAATTCTTAAAGATTAGTTAAGCAAGATTTGTTTCGCCTAAAACCGTTAGTATATAAACTCTTAGAATTTTTCAAATTATCAAATTTTCAAATTATTATTCTAATCTGACCCGGAGGTAATATTTGAAGCAGTAAAATTCAGTCAGAGGATTTTTTTGTCTTCTCTTTGGAGTCCTGCTTTCTCCAGAGAACTTTGTTTTAAAATAGAATAAATAATTTCCTGATACGCTACAAGAAGAATCGGGGAACCTTCAGATAATTTAGTAAGTTTTCACAGAATCCTCCGATCCACTACAAGAAGAAATCGGAATGTAGTATAAAAGAAACTACTGTGATTCCCAACACGGTGCCTGCTACCTCAGAGTCAGAAATCCGTTGCTGTCACCTAACCAGAATCCCCGTCAACCTCGAACTAACCAAGTCCATAGACGGAGGGTTAACAATTGGTGACCTCTGCAACCAGGATTCTTACAGTCTTCTAGACCCTGGAACTAGAACCAACATTCAACTAATTGTGGATACATCATTTGACCTGCGTGTCACGACTTCCAGTTCTTCGTGTCTATCATTTGACTGGCGTGTCACAAAGTCCAAGTTCTCCACGCCCATTCTTCGTCCTGGAACAAGCAGCCACCAAGACACATCTTCAAGACGCATCTTCAAGGATTTCACCGTAAGAATCTTGTTAAGTACAGATCTTTTTTTCAAATTAATTTCTAAACATTTGATAAGCCAGCATAATTAACAGGTAATAAGTAGTATCAAGTCAGAATTAACACAAAACACAATGAATACTCCATACACCAGTGATACACTTCTTTTTATTGGAACCGATTTATTTCCATTATTATATTTAGCATAGAATAATTTTATTTAGTGTGCCCTATATAATACTACCGTACACTCGCGTACATTCGAGCGAATTTTTGTTTACATTTTTTTTTACATTTGTTTACATCTTATATAAAATATTTTCCTAGTTAGACAATTTGTTGAGCATTTATTTGTGTATTTCTTAGATAGGTTCGTTAGGAAAACCCACTCAAGTGATCATTCCGTCGCAGATTAAGATCGGTTAAGCAGACCAAATTAGAATTCTGACATTGAAAATTCCCCTACATCCACTTTTCCATCTACCCCCCGCCCTTCAAACATACTTCCAAACACACAAACTTCTTCAGACCAAGCACAAGCCAACATGTCTCCAACAGCTCCCCCAACATACATTAATTTCAGTAGCCTTGTAAACCTTCCTCATACCGTCCTAAATTTTAAAGGAACCATCGACAATAAATAACTTCGTTGAATTGCGTGTAAGACCTTGGATTGTCTCTCTAGAACAACATTTCTTGCGCAAAAACATCACAGACAATGACATAAAAATTAGGGAAGCTAAAAGGTTTATTGACCCTAAAGAGGGGAACGCCCATGATGCAGTTACATATGTCCCATCTATTAGCGAAGCTACTACTTGGGACAATTTAAAAAAAACACTTATTAGAATTTTACAAGGAAATAACACTCACACAACCTTTGGCCACATTAGAAGCTGTCTTCCAAGCCAAATGGAAGAAAGAAGACCACGAAGATTTAAATAATTTTATTGCACGAACACATAAACTCGTAGGAGAAGCCTTCGGAGCCGTAGAAAACACATTCAACATAACGTTCACTTCACAACAAAGAAACCTAATAGTAGCAACGACCATTTATCAAAACCTCCTCTTAGCACCTAAAAAGAAATTTTAAAAATGTCTTGATATTGACAAACCAGTAAGCGAAGGCATAAATAAAACAAGGAAACGATACCCATACTTAGCAAGCCAGAACTACCGGAAGGGTAGAGAGACCCCATACACTATATCCAACAACAACAACAACCCTTACATCTAGGCTAATGCAGGGAACACTGCCTCAGAAACAAGCTCCACAAACCCAGAATTCACGCCCTCCTCCTCAGTGTTTTAACTGTGATAGTTTTCGGCACATGATGAGCCAGTATAATTATCCCACTTATTGCCCCCACTGTCATGAACATGGTCATCGCCGTGGCGACCGAAAAAATGTGCCGATAAAGCCCCTTCAGTTCAGGGTACAGGTCTCTCTTCCAGAAATCAAATCAGCAACGCTCCCAAAGGCCCTGCAGTTTTCAGAAGCCAGTTAATTCCCAGCTTCAACAGAACTACCAAACAAATAGATCACGACCAAAAGGTCAATCACACTATTACCCTATGTCCAAACCCCAATATAATCGGCATGTTCGGATAGTACGGTATGTAGAAGTGCCCAGCGAAGAATCAGTTTCCCCAGAGTACACTTTTCAAGAAGACCCTTTAGTCTATGACGATCCGGTAGCACATTACTCGGGCCCGCCCACAGAAGTCAGTTGAAGTTCTTTTTTAGAGCCAGCTTTGGAGGCAGCCGTTCAGCCTCTTCCCTCCTAAATAGTAGACACAGGAGGGAAGTAGTAGACACAGGAGCACATGCAACATTAATTAAGACACAGTGTGTAGATGAGTTACAAGATCGTATAAATGATAAATAACAAATTAAGCTACCTTCTTGTCAACTTAGAGGAGTTACAGGCACACCCACACCTACATATGGAGAAATCGAATTATATTTAGAAGTTGGTAACGCGGTATATCCCGCAAAATGTTGTATTGTGAACACAGTAGCCACCTTTCAGACCGATATCTTACTAGGTATGGATTTCTTCAATCGAAATCAATGGGAAATTTACCCAGCCGGAAAATTAGTTACGTGTAGAAATAGGACACACCCTCTCCATGAGAATAATAGACAGGTGCCTCACGTTCAGCCTAATGCTAACAGAATCAGTTTAATTCAGATTTCCGAAAGAAATATGAAACCCACACCAGTTTATAGCAGTTCAAGTCGGTTGGTTGCATCCAGAGGGACAACCACACCAGAAATCAGCCCCCAGAGTAATCAGTTTCAGTCAGCCAGTTTCAGTTAACCCCGCGGTTGAGATTCGAAATCCAACCCAAACGGTTTTTCAGCCAATAAGGCAAATTTTAATAACCGAACCAGAGTCAAATTCGCAATTTTTCATATGCCCTACGGAGCATATAACAGTAGCCCCTTATGAGAAGATTTTTTCCTAGCAAGAGTAGTAAATGGTCGAGGAAAACTATTAGAGTCAGATCGCACTCTTATTACAGAAAAAAATAATTTTAAGAGAGATGTTCTTATTGCCCAACTTCTTAGTCGTAATCAGAATTCAGCTATCCATGTTGTTTGTTTAAAGGAAAAAGCCCTATTGAATTAACTTCAAATCAGAAAATAGGAACTGTTTTCACAGTAGAAATAAATTCAGATTTACCCACCAGTACTATAAATCGTGTTTCCAGTTCCTTAGAGTTAAACCCTTTAGCATTAAGAATAGAATATAAGAAATGCCTGGAGCACTCTCTTCAGGAGTCACCAGCATTACAGGATCCCAAACTACTGGAATCGCTTCTCGATTTTCTGATAAGAAAGAGAGATGTGATTGCTCTGAAAGGAGATCCTTTGGTCCGAACTAATTTGGTCTCTTTCGAAATGAAGTTGGAACACAATTTCAAACCCATCTTCATTCCTCCCTATAGAGTTAAACATTCCCAATTAATAAATACTGAGGAACATATCAAGGACCTGTTGGAGCAGGACGTCATTCAGTCTTCAGCTAGTCCCTGGTCCGTTCCTATGATTCTTGTTTCGAAAAATGACAGAACATCTCGCCCTTGTATAGATTTTAGACGCCTAAACCAAATTGCCATCGCGGACCGTTTCCCTATTCCAAACATGCAGGAAACAATTCTGAACGTAGGGAGAGCTAACTTCTTTTCATCCATCGAGTTAGCATCAGGTTTCTGGCAAATGGAGGCAAGGCCCGACTCTCGAGTATTGAACGCTTTTTTCACTAATAGGGCCATTACGAATTCCAGGTTTTACCTTTCGGAGTCCGAAACTGGCCCGTTAATTTCTCTAGGTTGAGGAATATAGTCCTTTCCGACCTATTAGGCGTCGAAGCTCTGTTCTATCTTGACGATATTATCGTCTATAGTTCAGATATCAAAACACACTTCCAACGTCTTCAGAATGTGCTATCACGTTTGAGAAAAGCGCACTTTAAACTGAAATTTGCGAAGTGCAACTTCTTACAGGAATCCTTGTTATTTCTATTATTATACACTGGAATTCAACCTGATCCGGCCAAATTTGAAGCACTGGAAAGGTACCCTGCACCTAAAACCATCGACGACGCTCGTGCATTTATTGGATTTGTCGGATTCTATCGAAATTTTATCCCCCAATTTTCGAGCATTGTTAAACCCACTACGAATTTGTTCCAGAAAAATGCTAAATTTATTTGGGAATCCGATCACCAACATGGTTTTGAAACTTTGATTGGTAAATTAACCTGTCATCCCATCCTACAATACCCAATTACACCAAACCCTTTGTCATAGCCACGGATGCTTCCTCCTATGGACTAGGAGCCGTCCTATTACAGGACGTAGATGGTGTCGAATTACCCATTGCTTATGTCAGTCAGGTTCTCTCTGGACCTCAATGAAATTATTCTACTACGGACCGAGAGGCCCTAGCGGTATATTGGGCTTTGAAAAAATTCCGAAATATCGTCTACGGCTACGATATAACCATCAAAACTGACCATAAGCCACTCACGTATCTCTTCAAGGACAAGCTACTTGAAAGACGGTTGAGTAAATTGGTTCTGTTGATTCAGGATTTTGCTGCAAAAATCGTATACAAACCAGGAAAACTTCAAGTTATTTCAGACGGATTGTCGAGACTCAAGCCCGACACCAAAGTGAATAAGATAGAAACTATTCCTGTGTTCGACCACGAATGTTTGCAGTACTCCCAACAACAAGACCTACACACCCAGAACATTCGTGCTCGCCTGTAACAAAAGGAACCATCTAAGATGAGAGAACAGTATAACATAAAAGATGGGCTCGTATATTTTAGAAACGAAGGTGGAAACGACCTCACACGACTTGCACTTTACCTTTTTGCATTCATACTATATATATATATATATATACACACACACACACTAAATATCTAATACGATGTAGGTTACATAATTACTCAAATACGCAAGGCCTATTTAGTCTTTGGTAAGGCTAATACAAATTATGTACATACGTATACGGTATGATCTGCAGGTTATATATACTGTATATATACGTCAACAGTGACGTAAAAAGAAAAAGGGGGAGCAGCGAATCTGCTTTGAGGGAATGGGATCAAGAGTCAATGAGTGATCCCTAGTCAGAATTCCGCGCAGGCTGAAAATTCAGAAAGTCGAACACGATGTATATACTTACACTGCGTTCCATTTTATTGGTATGTCATCTGACTACCCTACTTCTCCATGAAAAACAGTATATCTGACTCCCCTCACATATTTCACACGAGTAATATGACTATCGGTATCAATATAGTAATCTATTATATAGTTTCGTCTGTCTGTTTGTTTGTCTTTCCTTTATGCAAGCGCAAACCGTTTGACCTAGAGCTACAAAATTTGGCACGGGAACCTCTTATGGGATGAAGAATGTCAACACAGAGTCGGTCAGCCTATCTGTTTGTCTGTTTGTATGTTCGTGAAATTTATCCCGGGCAACGCCGGGTACCTCAAAAGGACGTGTGTGTGTTCCAGCCATAACTCCAAAATGGAAGCAGTTACGAACATGAAACTTCACACACATATTGATTAGGTCCCCAGGTTGTGCACCTGGTGTTAATAAATTAAATTATTAAAATTACTGTGCCCAAAGACCCCAGCACCGCGATTAAACTACAGAAAAGAACGCAGCCGTGAAAATTTTGATTATTTGTTCAATAAAACTATAGAAAAGAACACAGTCATGAAAATCTTGAGCTTCACATATAATTATTTTTAGGACGATTTCAAACCGTTTGACCTAGAGCTATCAAATTTGGCACGGGAACCTCTTATGGGATGAAGAATGTCAACACAGAGTCGGTCAGCCAGTCTGTTTCCGTGGATATTTTGATTATTTGGTCAGTAAAACTATAGAAAAGAACAGAGTCATGAAAATCTTCAGCTTCACATATAATTATTTTTTAGGACGACTTCAAACCGTTTGACCTAGAGCTATCAAATTTGGCACGGGAACCTCTTATGGGATGAAGAATGTCAACACAGAGTCGGTCAGCCTGTCTGTTTGTCTGTCTGTTTGTGCGAATAGTTACAGGATGTGCGTAATGGTTGTTACAGGAAGTTAATGTGGCAATGTTTTTTTGCAGTTTTTGAAAATCCCACAACTTTACCATGCCACCAAATAAACGGGCAAGTTTGGGCAGATCTACATCAGCAGCTAGAAAAAATAAAGAAGCCCGGAAGCTGGGGATCTAATGTGAAATTTATCCCGGGCAACGCCGGGTACCTCAGCTAGTACAGTATGGTAATATTTCACACGAGTAATATGACTATCGGTATCAAATATAGTAATACAGTATATAGTAATATTTCACTGACTAGTAACTAAGATTTAGTGACATATTATTTGACTCCTTTCTTGTTAACCATGTGTATGTATAAAATTTACAAATATTTTAGTTCCATTCTATTATAAAAATGATATAGTACAAATATAATCAAATAACAATTTAATGTGGTAATGTAAGGTAATTTGCCAATTGTTATGTTTCAAATAATAATTCGCGTATTTCTTATAAATTTTCTCAAATGAGATTGCAGCTTTGACGGGGTTGTTGTATATATTAAAGTAATGAATATCATTGTGTAAATATGGTGCACTCTCTTTATGGAACAAAACCATTACGGCAGTTGTTTTGAACAAGTGCAATGTTTCTCCATTTATATTAAATATTTTTATAGTCTATCTACTAATTCCTCTCATTGTGAAACATGCCATTAGACATGTGATTCGTTCTGCTTTACAAAATTTAGTTTATCTACTAATAAACCACAAAATGAAACTAGTTAACTAATCTGAAAGTAGAACGAGCAATTAGTTATTTGATATGTTGGATCACCTGAAGATCTTCCCCACTAGAGTGTCCACCTGAAGATCTTCTCCTCCAGCCCGATCCACCTGAAGATACTCCACTCCAGTCCGCTCCACCTGAAGATACTCCCCCAGCTTTAATACTTTAGAATGTGTACTAGCAAAATTTTCTTAGTGATTTAGTATGTTTAGGTATTTAAATTCATTTAAAATTAAATATATATACACCCGGTTAGGTTAATTGAATGCCCCGTTAGGTCAACTGAATGCCCGGTTAGGTTAGCTGAATGCCAGGTTAGGTCAACTGTACGCCCTTGACGATTGGTTAGGTTAAGTCGTGATATTCTCGTTAGTTTTGACAGTAAACTAACGAGTTTGACAGTAGTTTTGACAGTAAACTAACGAGTTTGACAGTAGTTTTGACAGTAAACTAACGAGTTTGACAGTAGTTTTGACAGTAAACTAACAAGAATATCACGACTTAACCTAACCACTCGTCAAGGGCGTACAGTTGACCTAACCGGGCATTCAGTTAACCTAACCGGGCATATATATACTAGCTGAGGTACCCGCCGTTGCCTGGGATAAATTTCACATTTTTTATTCTTGAGTGTCTCCTGACATGAGTGATTTTATACTTTAGAGGATCAGGAGGCGATATAAGAGGAGGAAGCTTGACTTTTCCTTGGCTGCAGCACATTCCTGGAGCTTCTTTCTTCCACTTTAATGCTCCACAATGATGACATGGATTGCTCATTTGGCCGAGACCCAAGGTGGCATCTTTTTCATAGCTACTGGAAGGCTTGTAGTTAAAGGCAGAATTCTTTTTTCCACTCCAATGGATTGCTCTGGCTGTTGCATGTCGTTCACGGTCAGCTTCAAGGCGTGATTGTCTTTCTTGGGGTGTTTCTCTTGCTCTGGTAGCTGCTACACTTTCTCGGACAGCTTCAAGACGTGATTGTCTTTCTTGGAGGTTTTCTCTTGCTCTGGCTGTTGCATGTCGTTCACGGTCAACTTGAAGGCGTGACTGTCTTTCTTGTGAGCTTTCCTGCTTCCGGGCTTCTTTATTTTTTCTGCCTGCTGATGTAGATCTGCCCAAACTTGCCCGTTTTTTGGTGGCATGGTAAAGTTGTTGGGATTTTCAAAAACTGCAAAAAAACATTGCCACATCAACTTCCTGTAACAACCATTACGCACTTCCTGTAACTATTCGCACAAACAGACAAACAGGCAAACAGACAGGCTGACCGACTCTGTGTTGACATTCTTCATCCCATAAGAGGTTCCCGTGCCAAATTTGGTAGCTCTAGGTCAAACGGTTTGAAGTCGTCTTAAAAAATAATTATATGTGAAGCTCAAGATTTTCATAACTGTGTTCTTTTCTATAGTTTTATTGAACAAATAATTAGTCATGAAAATGTTAAGGTTCAGAAATATTGACAATGTGAAGCTCAAAATTTTCACGGCAGCGTTCTTTTCTGTAGTTTAATCGCGGTGCTGGGGCCTTCGGGCACAGTAATTTTAATTATTTAATTTATTAACACCAAGGTGCACAACCTGGGGACCTAATCAATATGTGTGTGAAGTTTCATGTTCGTAACTGCTTCCATTTTGGAGTTATGGCTGGAACACACACACGTCCTTTTGAGGTACCCGGCGTTGCCCGGGATAAATTTCACGAGCATACAAACAGACAAACAGATAGGCTGACCGACTCTGTGTTGACATTCTTCATCCAATAAGAGGTTCCCGTGCCAAATTTGGTAGCTCTAGGGCAAACGGTTTGCGCTTGCATAAAGGACAGACAAACAAACAAGCAGACAGGCGAAAATATATATAAGATAAATATATATATATATATGATCACCTGAAGATCTTCCCCCCCCCCCCCCAGAGTGTTCAAGTGAACGCATTTGAAGATTATCCCCCCCCCCCCCCCACAGCCCGATCCACCTGAAGATCTCCCCCCCCCACAGCTCGATCCACCTGAAGATCTTCCCCCCTAGCTCTACCTGGGGGGGGGGGAGATCTTCGGGTGATCCGATATGTTTCAAGCAAATTAAATAATTCACTCTATTTTGCACCACTAAGAGGGGGGGTTCTTCCTAAGACTAGCTGCAAATTAACGTCAGGTTAAGTGACAAGTTATATTTGTTTTAGGTCAACTACTTCGCAAGCTCACTTTTCAAACTGGATACGTTTTTTGACGTATTAATATACAGTGGGTTTATGGCCTAATTTTTTTTTCAGTATATACTGTATAATTAACCAGCACCTGTAGATAAGTGGGTAGCACTGCTTATAAATGAAGTAAGAACACTGAGGTTGGGGATTTGACTCCTGATAAATAATCGATCGCTGCTTCAAAATCCTTGAATCTTTCTACATCTGTAAGTTAAGAACTTGGTTAAATAATTGCCAGTGAATCTGTAGAACTTCAAATTCAATAGTTTTTCTTGTAGGAACAATGAACAGCTAGAAGAGTTACTTGTGAAAGGAATCGAATCCGAGCGAGGATGATGGATTCGTAGTCAGTGATGCTAACCACTATACCACCGAGGCGTGTATATATATATTATATATATATATATATATATAATATATATATATGTGTGTGTGTGTGTGTGTGTGTGTGTGTGTATACGCGATCTACATGCTCTTATAATCAGATGTAATCCATTACCTAACACCGCCACCACTCTCCCCTGACATTCTGAAAATGTGTTTTAATTTCCGTTTTTGCTTCATTACTACGGCCATCTCTATTTCAACCGTACATTTGATTAACGTATAGGAAAAAATGAGTTATTCTTGTTCCTCGTCTCAGATGTTTGCTTTAAAAATTTTGATGTTAAATTTATATTACAGTATTTTACATATATCATTTACAGACGGGGTACATTGTGGCCAGTGTCGAGCACCGCTTCCCAACGATCAGCAAATTTAAGCGATAGTGGGTTTGGAGCAGACATGGGGCCGATTGCGATTGTTGATTATGACTACGATTAAGATTTTCAATGATTATATTTCTTGATTACGATTATGATTACGTAATCCAAATATTAATATTTTGGATTATGATTACAGTGATTTTTATTGATTACGATTACGATTGTGATTACATTTGCTTCGATACTTTTGATTACGATTATGATTACGTTTATTTTCCTGGCTTACGATTGTATTCATAATTACAGCTACAATAATATAGGTTGCATTTGATTATTTTGATTCGACATAATTAGAAAAATTAATAGATTGAAAATTAACTTTTTTACTAAAATTGTATGTGAAATTAAATAAGACGAACGTTTCTTCAGTATTAAACACAATATATAACATAACTGTATCAATATTATATATTATCTTCACCACACATTATGTTAATTAGAAGATTAGAATAAAGGTAGCACAACCATTTCTAGCACATCATAGTTAACTTACTCTTCTTACACCAAATACCCTTATCATCGGATAAATTGTTATTGCACTTAAGGAACATGAGCTCTTCCAACTTGCTGTCAATAAGGCCGCACCCCTCTGACCTGAACACCTTCCCTGCAACAGAGAAGAGTCGCCCAACTGGTGCAGGCGAAGCCGGGATGGCAAGGTAGGACTTGGCGGAAAAATTAAAACGTCCATTCACGAGTACCACAATCCTGTAACTCAAATATATGTAATTCACTTGCAATCATATTGTAATGAAGGATTACGACGGTATTTTGGATGGATTACAATTACAATTGTGATTATGATCTATGGAAGAAGATGGGTTACGATTACGAATATGATTAGAGTGTTTGAAAATGTTTGATTACGAATATGATTACGATTACATATTTATGAATATTTGGATTACTATTATAATTATGAATACACCGTAATCGTAATTAATTATGGATTACAAGATTATAATTATAATCAGCCCCGTGTCTGGTCTGGAGAGTAGTTGGATGGGAAGTCATATTACCTTAGATGCGAGGGAGGTTAAATAACTCCATCATTACATTCACTTACACACATTCACATTCATCTTAGCCCGGAAATATTAAAACTTTTTAATACTTCTCAATACGCACTTCTGGGTCTGAGGTAATGTTTCCGCATGCAGTTAAAAACGACCTGCGTTTGATTCCAATCAGTGTCCAGGAAATTTAGTTTTCCTTATCTAACATTTATATATTGAACTTTGAACTTTGGAAAACCTTCTTACCTTTGAACTTCTTTTTTTAATTATTTTAAAATTTTTAAATATTTTCGGCTAACGAAATGATAATAATAATATTAATAATAGTAATAATAATAATAATAATAATAATAATTCAGTTCTTTATTTATAAATATATACCGAGTTTACACAGATGATTATATCTTCATTATTACACGTACGAGGCTGTCTGTTTAAGAAGGAAGATTAAAAGAAAACTTAAGGACAAGTGAAATTTTTAAAGCAAAGCAAAGAAGAGAGAAAGAAATTTAAAGATAAAGTGAAAATTTTAAAGTAAAGAGGAGGGAATCCGAGTGAAAATTCTACGATACTTCTACGTACTAACGAATGTTTCTATCTGGGGATTAAGGCAACATAAACATCTAGTATCTTTTTAAAGGATTCGACCGAATTACTTTCAACTACGCTGGCTGGCAATCCATTCTCCAAATTAACTATACGTCTGAAGAAAAAATAATTACCTTTATTAGAATTAAAATGTTTAACCACTAATTTGAGACCATTACCGGGAGTTCTATTTACATTTCTGAAAGTGAAATATTTTTCCGTGTCGACACTATCAAAACTTTTAATCATTTTAAATACTTGGATTAAATCTCCGTTCCTAACGGGCAACGCATGGTTTCTAAGTCTAGGAATCATCTTAGTAGCCTGTCACGGCACTCTCTCCATTCTGTCTGTGTCCTGTCGTAAATATGGGGACCAGAACTGAACGCAGTATTCCAGGTAAGGGCGTACTAAAGAATCATATAATGTTAGCATTGTTTTCTCCGACTTAAATTTAAGTGATCTACCAATAAATTCCAAGATTCAATTTGCTTTTCTGACTCCTTCGATCATTAGACTGTAAAGGATCACCCCAATCCCTGCAAGTTAAATTAAGATCTCCCATAATATATATAAAAAATTAGTTCCTGAAGTCTATAATTATAATCACTATTGACAGTCTGAGAGGGAGGCCTATATACTAAAACTATAATCAATTTCTTTCGTGAGTTGTCTTTAATTTCAACAAACGTCGCATTTATATTTTCAATTTCTGCAATGTTTTTATGGGTTTTAAGTGTGACCAAATGTATAGTACTGTAGCACTGTAATGTGTTTCTTTCAATTCTATCAGTGTTAAACACCTCATGACCAGGAATATGATATTCTCCGAGAAAATCTCAACTCTCTCTATTTGACCAGGATTCAGTAACTGCTACAACCTCAAATTTTTTTGGCAAAGACAGTCTATATATATATATATATATATATATATATATATATTTTTTTATATATATAATGTAAAGAACGACGCTTGTATAGGAGAATATTCCGCGCAAGATGAGAAGGAGAGAACGAAACATGAAAAAATGAGGTAACCACCCGGGAATCGAACCCGGGATCTTCCGATTGCCGGTCAGATATGATAACCATTACACCACGGGCCTCACTCAATCAATGCCGTAATTCCTCTACATACGCGCAGAAACCAATGCCCCAAGGGGGCACCTCCCGCATGCCGTACATTATATACATTTAAACTGCAAACACGCAGTATAATTAACGTAAAAAACGACGCTTGTACAGGAGAATATTCCGCGGAAGATGAGAAGGAGAGAACGAAACAAATGAAAAAATTACGTTAATTATACTGCGTGTTTGCAGTTTAAATGTATATAATGTACGTACGGCATGCGGGAGGTGCCCCCTTGGGGCATTGGTTTCTGCGCGTATGTAGAGGAATTATGACATTTGATTGAGTGAGGCCCGTGGCGTAATGGTTATCATATCTGACCGGCAATCGGAAGATCCCGGGTTCGATTCCCGGGTGGTTACCTCATTTTTTCATTTGTTTCGTTCTCTCCTTCTCATCTTGCGCGGAATATTCTCCTATACAAGCGTCGTTCTTTACGTTAATTATACTGCGTGTTTGCAGTTTAAATATATATATAATATATAATATATATATATATATATATATATATATATATATATATATATATATATATATATATAGCCAGACAGATAGATAGATAAAGCGTACATTTTTTAGTGATTACCTTCAGCAAGCGTACAAACTTCATAGGCTAACATCTACCTTTGAGATATAATTATAAGATTTTTATAAAAAACTAGACTAAAGGGAATTTACTAATTAGGACATACTGTGTTACATTTTAAACAAATACTAATTAGGAATACTGTGTTACATTTTAAACAAATACTAATTAGGACATACTGTGTTACACTTTAAACAAATACAAAGATGATATTAAAAACAATAATGAAATGATCATGGATACGAAATGAATAGTAATAGGAGGAATAATTAGAAAGGTAATGAAAAATTTAATAATGTCAACATCACTAATAATAAAAGTAATAATAATTAGCATTATCACCGTTTTGTATTCAGCCCAGTGGGAAAGGAGTATTATTTTTTGTATAGAAAAGTGCATAAATACAGTACAATATATATGTACTCTATATAGTAGTAATAATTTCTTTCATATATCAAATTAGTTTTGGAAGCCTGTCTAAGTAAATGTATACATAATACCCTCACCTTTTATTTTTTGAAAAAAAATAGCTGTAAATGTACTGTGGGTCAAATGTGTGTCGGATAGTCCCTCATAAGCGATTTATTCAAGGGAGAAATAGAGGGGAAAAAGAGAGGCAGATACTACTACTACTGCTAATAATAATAATAATAATAATAATAATAATTAATTATTATTATTATTATATTATTATTATTATTATTATTATTCAATTTGGATCTACTGAAATGGAGAAATATTACTTCTGATATAGGCGTCTCCCAATCTAGAAGATTTCTTCAAAACGGAGAGGACAAACTGTGAAGATGTTCAGATGCTTGAACGAAACGTCAACAAAAAGAATATAAAAAGAAAATCACGGTTGGAAGAAGACTGATTGAGGTTAATTGCTGTGGCGTCACACTATCGAGACCAGTGACGAGTGGAGAAATACTCGAAACGACCAACTTGATAATAATAATAATAATAATAATAATAATAATAATAATAATAATAATTTCCATTGGAGGGCCAAATTATTCTGATAGAAGTTTAAATAAATGCGTATAGCCTCTCCAGTCTTTCTTTTCGAGAAAATTTGATAAGTTACTCTCAGTCAAATTAGTGTTGGATAAGTGAATCAGTCTCTGATAAGTGAATCAGGCTTTGGATAGATTTCCTGATTTCGTTCGCACACAACGAATAAATCATAAATATCCTTATTTTCTCCATTGTCAGTAAGGCCTTAAAAGCTCGGCGTTGGAACTTGGAGCCTTTGCTTTGTGAGCGAAGGTCCGAGAACCAACTTCACTCAGTATCCAAGAAATTTCTTAGTGTGTGTGTGTGTGTGTGTGTGTGTAATCGTGGCTCAGAGGAAGAAAGGTCTCCACAGTGACAAAAGAATATTCTGTATATATATATATATATATATATATGTTAAACACAGACCGTGCATGGCACAAGGAACTCTTCTGGGAAAATTAAATCCACTATAGTCCGAATAAGTAATGGTAAATGACAAATACCATAGTTTTTTTCTTTTTCATGATTTTAGCCCGACGTGGGCAACGGGTCTCTCGCAAAGAGATCCCATAAATATAGCTTCCCTCACCAGCTATCTGCAAAGCAGACAGGATCCAGCTTTGGGACGTGGATCTAGGGTTTAAAGCAAACCTAGATCCCTACACTCAGAACCTCTATATAAGTAAAAGACTCGTTGCATTCACGTCGTGTTGAATAAATCAAAGAAAAAGGGGGTAACTATTGTATTTTTAGCCAAAAAAACCAAAACTTAAACCTCAACCGGGACATTGAGCGTCCACTTTTCAAGGCACGAAACACGTCCGTTTAGTATACACAAACTCAGAATGGTTCCCTGAGAACATTATATGTTAAACACAGACCGTGCATGGCACAAGGAACTCTTCTGGGAAAATTAAATCCACTATAGTCCGAATAAGTAATGGTAAATGACAAATACCATAGTTTTTTTCTTTTTCATGATTTTAGCCCGACGTGCCTTGAAAAGTGGACGCTCAATGTCCCGGTTGAGGTTTAAGTTTTGGTTTTTTTTGGCTAAAAATACAATAGTTACCCCCTTTTTCTTTGATTTATTCAACACGACGTGAATGCAATGAGTCTTTTACTTATATAGAGGTTCTGAGTGTAGGGATCTAGGTTTGCTTTAAACCCTAGATCCACGTCCCAAAGCTGGATCCTGTCTGCTTTGCAGATAGCTGGTGAGGGAAGCTATATTTATGGGATCTCTTTGCGAGAGACCCGTTGCCCACGTCGGGCTAAAATCATGAAAAAGAAAAAAACTATGGTATTTGTCATTTACCATTACTTATTCGGACTATAGTGGATTTAATTTTCCCAGAAGAGTTCCTTGTGCCATGCACGGTCTGTGTTTAACATATAATGTTCTCAGGGAACCATTCTGAGTTTGTGTATACTAAACGGACGTGTTTCGTGCCTTGAAAAGTGGACGCTCAATGTCCCGGTTGAGGTTTAAGTTTTGATTTTTTTGGCTAAAAATACAATAGTTACCCCCTTTTTCTTTGATTTATTCAACACGACGTGAATGCAACGAGTCTTTTACTTATATAGAGGTTCTGAGTGTAGGGATCTAGGTTTGCTTTAAACCCTAGATCCACGTCCCAAAGCTGGATCCTGTCTGCTTTGCAGATAGCTGGTGAGGGAAGCTATATTTATGGGATCTCTTTGCGAGAGACCCGTTGCCCACGTCGGGCTAAAATCATGAAAAAGAAAAAAACTATGGTATTTGTCATTTACCATTACTTATTCGGACTATAGTGGATTTAATTTTCCCAGAAGAGTTCCTTGTGCCATGCACGGTCTGTGTTTAACATATAATGTTCTCAGGGAACCATTCTGAGTTTGTGTATATATATATATATATATATATATATTAAGACTTATCGAATGAGCACTTAAAATATGCCAATGACGTAGTATGTCTGCATATATCATTGCTCCTATCAGCCATGCTTGCTCATAGCTATATCCCTGCAGAGTTCATGAGGGTATATATCTTGCCCCTGGTCAAAAATAAGTACGGAAACATTCTGTCCAGCAAAAATTACAGGCCTATTGCTGTCGCTTCCTGCTTCTCGAAACTACTAGAAAAACTCTTGTTACTCCAATTAAATGATTTCCTATGGACATCTAATCAGTTTGGTTTTAAAAGGTCCCACTCAACTAACCTGTGTATCTATGTATTCCCACCAATCTTTCACCGTTAGGTGGGGCAATGTGTTTTGGCTCTTCTTTTGGGGTGAGACAAAGCTCCTTGCTCTCCCCTATGCTGTTTAATGTGTATATTGACGGATTAATTGCTTCACTTAATGAGGCAACAGAGGGATGTTGTATAGATAACACAAGGATAAATAATTTAGTTTATGCCGATGATATGGTGTTAATAAGTCCCTCTGTTAAAGGTCTGGATCGGCTACTAAAAGTCTGCGAAGTGGATTCGCAGAAATATGATATTCTTTTTAATGTTACAAAAACTAAGGTTATGCAATTTCATCTTAAAAGCTGTAATCAGTCAGCTGATATAAGGTTTAAAATGAATGGTGAAGTAATTGAGGAAGTACAAGAGTTTAAGTACTTGGGTCAAACGATTTCCAGCTCCTTTAGTGATGACTCGGATATAAGAAAACAATCTCGAAGCCTGTGTGCTAAAGCGAATATGACCATAAGGAACTTTCGATTTTGTACAAGTGAAGCTAAAGACACTCTCTTTAGTACTTTCTGCAGTGATATATACGGACAGCAACTCTGGGTGAATTATAGAAAAGGTTCTGGCAGAACCCTAAATTTGCTGTACAACAGGTCTTTTAGACTTATATAAATTACCCCCGAGATGCTCAGCTTCGCAAATGTTTGCTACCCGCAATGTCCCGAGCTTCCCGGAGGTAACAAGACGTGTTCAATACAGTCTAATGCAAAGAATTAAAAAATCAACGAATCCGATTATCCAAGCTATCCATGAGTCCTGCCATTTATCCTCTGAGCTATGGAATTCTTGGTACGAAAACGTCTGTCTGGAGCTCCACTTAACTTCGACATTACAGTATTATCTCTAATCAATTGTATATATTTCTATCCTTAGTACATGAACTGTCATTGTATTAATAATATTTGTCATATGGACTATAGTCTGCCAATAAACCTTTCCATTTTCAATATATATATATATATATAATATATATATATATATATAGAGAGAGAGAGAGAGAGAGAGAGAGAGAGAGAGAGAGAGAGAGAGAGAGAGAGAGAGATAATTTAATGATTACTTGAGGTGTCTTCGAACGACGGTTCAGGATCGACATACAGCATCCCACCTCATTTGCAGGATTTGATGGAGGAAAGAGTTGCGTTCCATTCTCATCCTGTACTGGTCAGGGACTTTGCACAAGAACCTGCTGGTGTGCTGGAGTCTCCTTAATTCGTTTGACAGCACGTTAAAGCGTTTAAGCCTCATATTCTGAAAGTACTTTCCAGCTTCGTTTTCACGGCCCTCTCTCCCACCGCAGTTAGTAGAGTACAGAATCTACCTCTTTCCTCATTCCTGTGTGTTTCTACTTCACTTCTATAATTTAGGATATTTTTTCCATATGCACTAGTATATTAATGCGTATCGCTCACGTTGAGCAGTCTAACATGCTCTCACACAAACACTTCCTCTATTCCTCACTACATATACATGCATCTTACACACTACTCAATCTTTTCAAAATTAAAAGTGGTACCGTCTTTAACCCTTCAAATACGGGAAACGTACATTAACGTTTTTGGGAAAACGTTAATGTACACTTCTCGTATTTGAAGGGTTAATAGCCTTGGAGTCCCTTGGGAAAGGAACCACAAATGTCCCACTTCTGTATCCCCTGCTGCCGTAACGCAAACCGAGAAGTGGGACTGGTTCTGCTACTACTCATTCGAGATGGTCTGTCCCTCTGTTTGATTCACTTTCCACAAAGTTCTGCAACATTCGTGGCCTTTCTTCGAATTTCCAGTCTGTTGAACACCACCTCTCCTCCTCTAAACCTCACCTTCTCCTCACTGAAACTTATGTGTGGAACGACTGAGCGCAACCCCTATTTCGTACCTTCCTATTTTCTCGATACTCAGTTTTATTCAAGAGGTTAATTTTGCGTATATGTATGCAACGAACTAACTAGCTCTCGTATTCCCCAACTTGAATTCTACACCTTCTGGCCACGGCTTACACGCCAATCTCGTCTTTAGGTCTAATAGCACTAACTTTAAAAATCTCATGTGTCCATCTTTGCTCAAATCCCTTCGCGAATTTACTTCTCAAACGCGATAGCCTTACATAATCATTGATTTGGAAACGTGTAGAGTGTGGTGGCGGTGTTCCACCTCTTCTCACATCAGTCTCTGGGCGCGTACCTCTTTCTAAAACTTCGTTAGGTGTTGTGCTAATCGTACGGTGGTGTGAACGGTTGTATGACGAGGCCAATGATCCCAGAATGTTTTTATATCTGTATGTGTTTTTATGGGTAAAATAGCGATGCATGCGTTCCTTTATGGTACGTCGAACTCTTTCAGCTAAAGAGGCCTTATGTATACAGAATTGCTAGAATTGTAAAATTGCTAGTGGAGTAACTGATATTGAACTCTGTCTACATGTTCTGAAAAGCACGGCCTATAAATTCTTTCCCCATATCCATACAAAAATAGCCAGGAACCCTGTTTTCTTTCAACATCAGCGTTTTGGTAGCTTTAGCAACTGTTTCAGGCGATTTATTTTTCAGAGGAATTGGCCACAGATATCTAGAGAATACATCTATTATGAATAGGATGTAGCGGTAGCCATCACTATACACTGAATATTTTTGCACGTCTGTTAAATCCGGTTGCCAAATAGAGTCAGTCAAAGCCGCGGTTGTCCTGGCATTTTAAACCTTTTTCTCACAGGCTTATGAAGTGTATAAGCATCCTGCTCCCGCAAAAACCTCTCAACATCTTTTTTCCCTACTCCATCATTGTAAACACCTCTGTACAGTCTATTGACACCGCCATAGGAGGCGGGGTTAGAAATGTCATAATAGCGTTTTCTAAATATGTTAGCCATTTGCGTATTTTAGAGAGGCGTGGATAAGGTTGGCCGTTTGGTTTCTTCTTTCTCCTCTTTAGAGATGCTACTGTTGGGGGTGATGGCGTACTCAGTTGTGACACATGCAAGAATTGCTCCAAGTCTTTTAACAGATTCAAATTTCCTGTCAATGTTTTGGGGACATTTATTTGTTGTAGTCTTGCTTTAATATGCTTCCATCCTGTTGGTGAGGGCCTGTCCCACTTTCTCACCAGATCATGGACAATGTCGACGATATTGGATCCCTGTACCCTTGTTCCTTCAACACTGTCCTCGCCTGTATCGGTCCACTGTATGATGGGGTCCTCACTCAATAGATTATAAAGACTTCAGCCTTTATTCCTCAATGTATGTGGGAGACTGCTTTTTAATACACGCTCGATGTGTTGCGTTCCGTTATTCTTTGGCTGGTCATCCCTAACGTCGGGTGCAGGTCCTATGTCGCCATGCTCATCGTTGCTAGCGCTGTGCCTAATAACCACGGGGAGCTCTGTCGGATTCTTATAATCTTCGTATTCATGAAGAAATTTCTGCAGAGCCTCTTGGTACAAGATCCTTTTCTCATCAGGTGACTTTTCACTGTTTAATAGGACTAAAAATTCGCCTCCCATTCTTTTAAGCCTACTTTTACGGGGTTCTAGAACCGTGTTTGGATTCTTTGAACTTTACAGTGACGCATACACCTCGTGCGGAATCACTACCACTTTCTTCATTATATTAATCTTGTCAGTAAAGGTCCCAAAACTGAAAATAAGATGGGGAGGAGTGATCCCCCTCTTTGTACAATAATTCGCTTTTTCTTCCCCATAGTTTGACTTTTATGAGCGAGCGCACGTGTTATGTTCTTGTAACGACGTAGGGGGTTTCATTGGCACATTACATTTTATAATATTAAGAAAGATTTCACAGATGCATTTTGAAAAATCGGAGTCGATATTTTTAAAAAACATCTGCTGCAATCCCCGGGGCAATCGTTGATAAATTTTTATTAATTCACGATATTTCTTCAGCCTATTTGTCATTCTGGAATATACACCGTTTCAGGCTCGTTTGGAAATATATTCGTTCTTAGAAGCACCCTAAACGTGTTTCGCGGATGAAGGTCACAGAGAATATATCCATAACGCTGACTTGTGGCTTCTTTAAAACCTCCAAACACTCCTTACGCTGATTCGGGAACATTTGATTGGCTAATACCCAAATTTGTGACACATCTCTCCGTTGCGCGAATAAGACTAGATATTGTTTATTTAACGACACATCGGGCATGTATCTATTTTTGAAAAATAGATTCTGATTGATGAAGAATACGCTTATGTTAAGATGGTGGGAGAACACTGTAAATGTCTCGGCAAACGTTTTATTCATTTCCAACATGAGATAGTCAATTACAATGACTGTAACGTCATATACACCTTGGTGGAACAAAATATCATCTTTGTACTCGTTGAACACTGATTGATACGTCGAATAGCACCATATTACTTTATGCATAAATTTTGAGAACATCTCCCCCTTATCTTTAATGATTTTAAGCATAAACACAGTTTCACCACATCCTGTAGGGCCAGATATAATACATGTGGAGGCTGGAGGGGCTTGTGAACCTGAATTTTTCTACAGATTCCATCTCTAACACGTCACACCCCTAAGTGGGTCATTTACAAAATATAACAAAATTTAAGTGCTGCTCCTTATATTCTTGTTTTTCTTCTCCCACAGAACCGTGAATGACGACGATGTACAGCTCCCAATCATCGATATTACAGATGACCCCGATGACCGTGTAGCTACAGACTCCACCCCCGCTGACGAACCCTCACCAGCGATGCCTGTAGCATGCGACAATTCAAAGCGGAAGCATGATGAAGAACCCTCCATGTCAGGTATAAAGCGTACCAGGATTGCGCCGGTTGTTAGACCCCTAGTAATAGAGCCCCAACCCTCTACGTCTTACGATACAACCCCAACAGTAGTACCTTCCCCAAATATACCGCCTTATTCCTGGTCAATTCCGGGTACTTCCTCCACACCAGCACCAGCAACAGCAGCTTCTCGTGCTGTGGAGGAAGGTATAACATTCGAGTTGGTGCACTCCTCTACTCCCACCCCTGCCCTGACTAGAAATTGGTACGTGGTCAGGGTTGACCCTGGATCCCTGTATACCAACGGTGTGGGACTGCGACGCGTAATTGAACGTATTGTGGAGTTTGCCCTTCAGAACCGCGACGAACGTGAAGTCCGAACGAAGTTGTCCTTCAGGTTCGGGTCAGATGACGGGGATGTAGATGATTTTTGGGTAGGAATAACGTTCAGACGTTTGGCAGCTGTAGACATAGAATATATCTTGGGCCGTATAATGCAGGCCTCCAAAAGTAGTACAGCCTTCAATATGGACAACTTCATGGTAGATATTGACAGAGTATTCCGGGTTGAGGGTCATAGTGCCACACCTTATACTCTTAATTTCAATTCTCAATCTATTTACAGAAAGCATTTAAACGTCGATCGTGGTTGCGGCTTTATAGCAATAGTCTTAGCGCATATGTTCATTGTACTAAATACAATCGCGTATAATATCTGGCTGCCTACAGTTGTGCAACGTGCCCGTAAACTGGCTTCAGATTGTAAGCTTGAGTTTGAGTGTAATATGGGTTCTGAAGAGCTGAGAAGGGTCGAGCAGGAAATGAATGTTCGTATAGTTGTATTTGGAATGGATGATCGTCGTAGGACTGTGCATGTTTTTAAAAGCTGTGTGAGAGATCGTACAAGACCTCTACTTATTTTAGGATTGTCAGGAACATCGTATCTCCCCATCCGTAATATAAGGACTCTCTACGCTAGTTATGATAAAAGTCGAAAATATGGAAGGCCCTTGTATAACCGTGTACTACGATATAGAAACGTACACGAACGCTGAAACCAAAGAGGTCATTCCACATTTACTCGTAAGTCAGACTATCTGTGATGAGTGCATGGATGTCGAGCGTGATGAGTGTCACAAATGTGGTAAACGGACAAACGGTTTTAAAACGATTGTACACGACAGCCCTGTGAAACTCTTTGTTTCCTAAATTGTCAAGTTAGCGGACAAGTTCAAAAAAATTACTGTATATTCTTGCCCATAACGGAGCAAAATTTGACTCACAGTTCATTTATAAGGAGTTGCTTGAACACGAGTCATCCGAGATATTTACAGGCGAACCCTTGAAAAGAGGCAACAAACCAATACAAATGCAGATAAGAGGTAATGTTCAGTTTAAAGACACCCTGCTGTTCACACCTTGTAAATTAGCCAAGCTACCCAAGGTGATGGGTGTAGCCGCTGAAGTTTCAAAAAGATATTTCCCTTACACTTTCCTCGCTAACGAAACTTTAAACTACATAGGACCGCCTTCCCCCAAGCATTACTTTAACTACACCAACATGATGACAATGAGCTTGAAGATTTTGACCGCTACTACAACAGTTTTAATGAAACTGGTCCATACATTATAGCTGATGAATGTGAGCGTTATTGCGTGAATGATGTGCGCGTGCTTAGAGTATATTTCCAGGCCTTCAGAAGGATGTACATAGCCCGTTTCAAATGCGATCCGCTGCAAGTCACAACCACCATCGCCTCATTATGTTTTACGGTGTTCAAGAATAACTTCATGCCTAAAGACACCTTAGCCGTCATTCACAGAAACAATCCCCGCAGTTATGGGCACAAGGCTATTTACTGGCTCATACACCCACAGTAACAGACCGGGATATACATAAAACACGCCCGCAACACAGTGGAAGTACCCATTAAGGTCAATGGTCGTGTTTTATGGGTTGATGGTCTAAGTGAGGATCCAACCACTGGTGAGAACACTGTGTACTCTTTTAACGGCTGCTGGTGGCATGGATGCCCACGCCCTGCGTGTGCCATCACAGGGGACCTTCATAAAAGATCCCTCGCCGACAGCCTCGCATGGACCCGTAACCGCAATCAACTTATAGGCTCCCAGTTCACTCACAAGATCGTGTGGGAGCATGAGTATGATGCACGGATGGAAACAGATAGCCAGTACCGTGAAGAAATAAGGGCCATCAAATGTTCAATGGTGTTGGACCCCCTCAAATGCGGTGATAGTTTGTTTGGAGGGCATACAAACCCATTCAAGCTATACTTTCCGCATACGGAGGGCGTGAAACTCCATTACTACGACTTCTGTTCTTTATATCCCTACGTGATGAAGAAAAATCCGTACCCGGTAGGTGCATCTGAAAAACTGGTGGTCCCCGCCATGCCAACCATCGAGAAGTTCTCAACTATCTTGAGTGAACGCTACTTTGTACTCTCTTTCGTAGACGTGCTTCCCCCTCGCGATTTATGGATGCCGTTCTTACCCGTCGTTATAGATCACAAGCTCATGTTTCCGATGTGCGTGAAGTGCGCAGAGGAGAACAACGGAGATTGTAATCATACAACCAATCAGCGTGAGATGAGCGGTGTATATACAAGCCCTGAGCTGGACCTAGCCGTTCGCCATGGCTACAGAATATTGAAGATACATGAGGTGTGGAGGTTTCAGAAGCTACCCAACCTTTTCACGCCATATATAAACGCTTTTTTGAAGGATAAGGTAGGAGCATCGGGATATCCGCGAGGAGTTGATATCGAAGATGAAAGAACGGCTTATATTCAGCGTTACCGTGCACATGAAGGTATACAGCTTGACCGTTCCCAAATTGTTAAGAATCCTGGCAAGCGCTTTAGTGCAAAGTTGTGTCTAAACAGTCTTTGGGGAAAATTTGCACAGAATACTGGCAAAGGGAACGTTAATTTGGCAAAAAGTTATGGTGAAGTCTGAGATTATGCCAACGCTCCTGATAAAGAGGTTATGGAGATCGTGAATGTAGGTAATACTTACTTAATAACGTATATCACCGAACTGGCCACAGATACCTCACGGGTTACAAACATACCTGTAGCCACCTTCACACGGCCTGCGCCCGCATCAAGCTTTGGGGACTACTGCACACTCTTGGGCGGAGAGTGCTGTACGCTGACACAGATAGCGTAATATTCACAGAGAGGGAGGGTGAATACATGCCTGCTATTGGGGAATTCCTCGGAGAGTTAACTGACGAGATCAAGGATGAGTATGGTGATGGTGCATACGCTGACTCATTTGTATCAACAGGACCAAAAACTTATGGGGTACGGGTGAGGGTGGGGGAGGATATGAAATATATCGTGAAGGCTAAGGGTATCACGCTTAACCATGCGAACCGACGAGTCGTTATCTTTGACTCGTTGAAGGACCTAGTGTGCTTGGAAGATGAAGACAACCATCCAACCCAACTGACTGTGGGGACCCACAATTTTCGGGCGAGAATCTGGGATGTGTGAAGGAACTTAGGGGCATGAAGGTATGCCGTAACACCTTTAGGAAACGCTACCAGGTGCCTGGTTCGTACGATACCGTACCCTTTGGATACCTTAATCCTTGATTGGTTATATATAATATATATATATATATATGTTAACGATATGTTTATTTATTACGTATATTTGTTTCATTTAAGGTTTCATTTTCTCCTTTGTGCGTACGTGTGTACAATCCTAAGCTCCGCCCACTGTGAGCTCGGTCATGTGACTCCTGCTACTACCTGGGCATATCTCTACCCCGGCGTGCTCAGTTGACCTCTGCAAACCCTGGAGCTCAGACGTGTATTTTCTCACGTAGACGAAAAAATAGTGATGGCTACTTTTGATATTGCGTGTTCGACATTTATGAAGTGGTATTCGGTAAAGTCGGAAGATGTGGTGAATACTGAAAGACGACCTACCCACCCTCCTTTGAGATTTTTAAGGCTACATTGAATCGCGCGAAGGAACAAGATGTTCAAATACTCTATGGATATTCTGGCGAGACTATTGCCGGATTTCGCGGCACAAACGACGTAATGGACTACGTTGTAGGGCTAAACTGTATAAAAGCGTACATATACCGTGAGGTGAAAGAAACAACGCGTGCAGAAGAGAAGCAACGGATATGGATAATGAGTCTTGTTGATAAGTGGTCTGACAGGCGGTATTATGTCACGCTGCATCATACCGAGTACGCGTACCCTGCGCTGAGAATGTGAACCTTGTCATCATGGACAAGCTAAAGTACTTTCACCAATACATTCATATATATCATGACGAGGTTCGCAGTGAGGTTGTGGCTAAAAGACTGTGTGAGTTTTTAATAAAATTTTGAGACGAGTATCGATTGTTAAACAAAAAGGATAAATACGGTCACATGTTTCTCTCAAATAGTGCATCGGATTGTTAATGTGTGGAGAACGTCTAGTGTGCATAAAACATTAAAACTGAAATTACCCCATGTGTCGGAAAATTGCCCGGTATAATGGCCACAAGTACTCGTATGATTCATGCTAGAACAAATCCGAACAGGATTCAACAGCTTATGGTGTGACTCACTTCCCCGTCGAGCCGATCCTCCCAGCCGTGACTCATAGTCGTGTCAGAGCTTGAACCGACTAGACGTGCACTCCCCGAATACGATGGAACTTCCTTTGATAAGCATTCTCAATGCCGCGTACGATGTGTCCGTGACGAAGTCATTGCACGTGTTCAGGCGTGAAACCGGTGCCATTAACTATGTACTTGAAACGACTTGTAGACAAGCAAACTCTGGTAAACGTAATGTTATTTATTTAAGTGTTGAGGAGATGAATAGAGTCTTCGTGATATTTGAGAAGTAGGGTGAGGACCGTTATAAAATACCTGCAGGTGTAGGTACAAGAGAACAGATTAGTAATGCCCCCTCATATGCCGTTGTTTGTACGTTGTCTATAAATAATGATCAAGAAGACTGCATCTGATAATAACGTTCTTGTCCCTACGCGAAGCCGATTCATCCTCGACAGAATGTTTGAAATCGTCGGATTCAGCAAGCTGAAACCTATATTCGACGCGCGTGATACGGATATGATTTATTTTGACACGGTTCTTGAATACACATACATCGCTCTGCTCGACAAATTTATCGAATGTAGGAATGAACAGGGCGAGAATGGTCTAGAGCTGGATGCTTATTTAAAAGGTTTAGACTCTTCGAAATATCATGAACTTTGGTACAAAGGACTTGAGCAGTACAGGGCAGAGCTCGCCTACACTATTTACCCTGAAGAATTGTACCTTTATATAATGAGTAACTGTCGCTACGACTTGGAAGTTTATTTCAATTGCCGCTATACGTTGTGAAGAAGAGTTTACGATTGAAAAGCTCAGGTCGGTAAGAAAAAACCCTCGATTGGAAAGGAGTGTTTATAAACTTGTATTTAATAATGATGTGATTGCTAACGATACCCTCTTTGTGCATGCTTTTGATTGTATTCTATCCGTGTTTAAAGATAACTTGCCAACCGAATGTAAAGTGGGCACAAAAATAGTATTGAACGATATGAAGGCCATTTACATCGAGTATAGGTGCCCGCACACCTTGAGCGGTGAAATAATGTTAAATCGTATTTACTGCGTAGTGCAAAGCAATAATGATGTGACTGTAGACTCGATCACATGCGAGTTTAATGTTTTAGTTAAGCACAGTAGAACGAATGTACTTTGATGTAGATTTATTTTCAATATATTTAATTATTTAATATAATTGTGTGTATATATATATATATATATATATATATAATATTTATTTATTTATTTTTCCTGTACTAATATGTTGATGATTATACTCCATCGTTTTGTATTACACTACACTGCCCAACACCAATTTTTCTGATTTAATTCTAACACTTGTTTTTAGGTAACTTTGGTGTGCTGATTTCAAAAATCACCTTAGTTTTTGCCTATCACGTCAGGTTTTCGAGCAATCAAATACGGATATTTTGGAGATATCGCATTTTGGCAGGGTTATGCCCAATTTTTTTCTTTTCCTAAAATAAGTGTTTACATACTCAGAATCAGCATGGAAAAGTAAACAATTGTGCAGGGAGTGGACTTTAATATACAATGGTAATATTGACACATAAAGTGATTAAAAGTGTTCAAATAAGCAAAAAATAAGCACGGGACCAGTTTTCTTAACATTGTCTTTTTCTTGTTTTCTTACTTTTCAGTGCTGATAAATTTTCTCTTATAGGACTTCCTAGAATGAGAGATGTCAAGACAATCTCTTTGCAGGCTCCAGCAGTAGTTAGCCATCATATGGGTATCCCACCTTCCTTGGTATCGTTCTTCCATCACTTTGATATCTTGGTGGAACCTTTCACCTTGCTCTTCACTAACATCACCAAGATTTTCTGGAAATTTATCCAGATGACTGTTGAGATAGTGAACTTTAATGCTCATGTTGCAACCCAACTGCTGAAAGTTTACAAGTAAATCCTTTACAAAATCTTTATAATTTTCAGACTTTTTGTTTCCTAGGAAGTTCTTAACTACTGCCACAAAAGCATTCCAAGCTCTTGCCTCCGTTTCGGTCATTGAGTTACTGAACTGCGGATCTTTCATCAGTTTTCTTATCTGGGGACCATCAAATATACCAGCTTTAAGCTTCTCATCACTAAGACCTGGAAAGGCTGCACATATGTAATTAAAGCAATCACCTTCTTTATTCAAAGCTTTTACAAACTGCTTCATATTGCATATTGCATTGCACGACAACCTGATGTGCTGGACAAACTCTAAGGTGATTTTTGAAATCAGCACGTCAATATTATCTAGAAACAGGTCTTAGAATTAAATCAGCAGCAAAAACGTTTTTTTTTGTTGGGCAGTGTTATTATTTTTTATTTTCAATCTATTTAATTATTTAATATAACTGTGTGCATATATATATATATATATATATATATATACAGTAAATACTCGATAAGTCGGACTATATAGGGCTCTAGCCAGTCCGACTCATTGAAAAGTCCGACTCATCGCGAATTACCTTAATTACCCCCCTTATTTACCCCTAAAGAGGCGTAATTACTCTCTAACCTTTTAAGTTTGATTAGTGAGAGTCTAATACAATGTTCAAAATAAACAAAATAAACATTAAAAAACAATAAAACTTTGCTGGAATTATTTTGAGCGCGAAACACAAAAAATTTTATTGTTTACCTTTTCGTACAATACAGTATTAAAAAAGTACTTCACTTAGTAAAAGAAACAAAATAATAATGGCACTTGACATAGGAAATAAAACACTTCTCTCAGTAAAATAAACAAAAGAATAATAGCATTTGACGGAGGACGAGTCCGACTCATCCCGAATTCCGACTCATCGAGTATTTACTGTGTATGTATATATATATATGTATATTTCTCCTGTACTGTTATATTGATGGTTATACTCCATCGTTTTGTATATTATTTTTTATTTATATATATATATTCCTCGTTCGTATTTCTTATATTATTAATAATTTTTATTGCATATATTCCTCGTTTTTATAGGAGTGTATATTTATTTTCTATATATTTCGTGAAATTGATTCCAGTAATTCGTCTAAATAAACAGAATGATGTAATGGTGTTTTATTTAATTCTTTTGGTTGTATATATAAACGATATTATTATTTAATTATATGTATACCAAATGGCTGGTTAGGCCTTCTAAAGTGACTGACGGATTTCTAAGCCAACTGTCAAGAATATCTGACTAGCGCAATCTGGCAGCTGAAAAGTTAATTAATATATACACCTACATTCTAGGTCTTCTACGTCAACTGGCAGGTTAAGCCAACTGGCGAGTAAGCCAACTGGCGGGCTAATCCAACTGGCGGAAAGCCAACTGTCAAGAATATATGCTTTAATTAAATAAATAGCGCAATCTGGCAACTCAACCCTAATAATGTACACCTGAACAAGCCATTTACGCCTTCTAAGAAGCCTTCTAAGCCAACTGGCTGATTAGGATCTTATAAGACAGCGGGCGCTCGAATGAACTCTGTTCAATTACAACATTATACAATCGAACAGATCGCACGAAATGCATGACGGTGTCGCAATTGCCGTCAAACATGGTCTACGCTTCGAAGAGATCACAAGCTTCGAAGACGAAACACTGGCAGTCAGGTTAAGACTGGGCCACGAAGACCTCATCATTGGGACAACATACTTCCCCCCCGAGGAGGGGCACCATCTCATCAGTAGACATAATCAAACTTCTGAACTTCAACTGCCCAGTTTACATCATCGGCGACCTGAATGCCAGACACGTGGACTTCGACGATAACTCCAGTAACCATTACGGGAAACAACTGGCAGAAATAAACAGAAGGGGAAAAATGAAGTGGCTAGGGCCACATTTTCCAACTTTTAACGGCAGAAACTCCGGAACGACGACCGACAAAATTATTGCCAATAATCTGGCTTACCTCAACACCCATCACTATCCAGGCCCTACCACACCCAGCGACCACGTCCCTATCATCATGAAGATTGCCTGCCCTCCTTTACAAGTCCCAATCCGTCCCCGCCACTCCATCCGCAAGACGAACTGGGAGGAGTACCAGGCTGATCTCGCCCAACACGAGCCCTCAGAACTGAATGGTGGGGGGATAGCAGGAATTGAAGCTGCCACGGCAGACCTCCTGAAAGCGCTGAAGACTGCCAAGGAGAAACACGTCCCCACCACCACCCACCGCATTCTGCCACACCCCTCCCCCTCCGAAGAAACCGACGTCATCACACGCCAATTAAACGACATCAGGAACCAGATGAACAATGGTATAAACTACCTGCACAGCAAACTGCAATACAACATCCTCAGAGCTCGACCACGAAGATTGTGGAATGAAAAAGAACAAGACATGTGGAACACGCTCGTCGACAGGATAGACGTAGAAAGAGACCCAAAAACCTTCTGGTCACAGATAAGGAAGCTAAAAGGAACATCCAAAGCAGAAAAATTCAAGACACTCCGAAATGCAAACGGAAGACCTCTCAACTCGGACCAAGAAATAGCGGAAAGCTTGCGAAATCGTCTCAGAAGAACGTTCAACATAAGCGACGAAGAAAATGACCTTTTCGACGAAGAAAATGAAACAAGGGTCAAACAGTGGCTGGAAGACAACCACGAAAGGATCCTACCAATGGATAGGGCAGAACCCCTAAATGCCAACTTCAGAATTACGATGAAAGAGGTTACCGACACGACCAGCCTCTTTAAAGAAAAGGCACCAGGCCCCTCCGGAATCACGAAAATCCTGATCCAAAGGTCGCCCCCGAACATACACGAAGAAATAGCAAACATATTTAGCGCCAGTCTCTTCATCGGATACTTCCCAAAAGCACTAAAAACTGCAAAAATCATCATGATCCCCAAGGGAGGATCCGCAGAGTTCATCGAGAATTATAGACCCATCAGCCCGTTAGAAGTACTCGGCAAAACGCTGGAAAAAATACAATCAAAAATGGTAAAGCCAGGTCCTCTTTGTCATGCTAGATGGTTAACACTTGCTAATAGGGTTTGTAGGCTTTATGTTTCAACAGTGAAACCAACAAAGAAACTTTACACAATAACACACTTCACTGTGACAAATTATGGTCCTAATTGGTTTGACATCAAGTGTAGACCTAATTGCATAGACGACCCAAGGCATGAGTTTTCTGCTGTTAATAGGGTTAAGCATTTGCCTAGAGAATCAGTAGAAATTTTTAAGAAGTATATATCCCGAAATGCATACTTTGCTTACCCGGATAATATTCTTCTGGCAATGTTGTGTGATTCAGTTAGGGAAAAATGTGAAAAAGCTGTTAGCAAAATCATGAATATGCGAAATGAGAATGGTCAAAATTTAGAATTGAGATATTTCAAGGTTCCTAATCTTAATTTTGATGCAAAGGACTGGAATGAAATAATTAATTGGAATGATACTAAACTAAGTGAACCACCTCTTACAATAAAACTAATATAAGTAGAAATTTTAGCTATCAAAGAAAACGCATTGAAAATTACAAATTATCCCAATCATACCCAGAATGTAGAACGTTGTATTAAATTAGTGAAGAACTCTTCAAGTTCGGTATTTGGGTTTGAAGCACGAGATGTTTTTATCAGGGCTAGAGTGATTTCACGTAGTCTGATGCCAGACGTAGAAACCAAAAAGGATTTTGCTAAAACTTTGCCTTCTTTATTCGAAGAGTTAAGGTTGTTTTTTGCAGTTACCATTTGTGTACTCATTTGCTGTGTTTCTATACTCTATGTTTTTAATCAAACAAATTTTAAAAAAAAAAAGGTTATTTTTCTTGTTTCTTTATATTCCTCGCAACAAAACACTAAATTCGAGAATATCATTAATCTAGAAAAGAAAAAGTAAATAGAGGTTCATTAAATAACTTGAAAATTATTTGCAGAAAATATGTTTTTTAAGTTTTGTGTGGGTTATATCTATTTGTTTCCCCCACAACATAGCCAAAAATCAGTTATAACCCTCCGTAAATTCAGTTACAGCACCCATTTCATATTTTGGCAAAAATGGGGCAGTTCAAGATACTCTAGAATATTATGATATTTCAGTTTTCTTTGTGTTTCCTAGTTAAAACCACAATATAATTTCAGTGTGCCTAAAGGGAAGGAAAACTAATATACAGGGTGTCCATAAATGATTACTCTGATTAAAGCATGCTATAACTTTTAAATAAACACTCGTATTCAAACACAGTTTTAATCATAAGTAGATAAACATACAAAGTTTTGATACATAGTTAATGAACTTAATAAGCTTCCACATGTGCACCCCTAGTGGCACGTAAAATGTCGTAAAATGTCGAAAAATGTCTCTGTTTCCACGACTGTGTACCTGGATATGCTCACCAATTACCTCATCCCCCAGCTGCAGGACAGGCAGCCAACTGTCATCTTCCAACAAGATGGGGCACCCCCTCATTGGGAGCATGTTGTTCGTGAAACTCTCGACGTAACATTTCCAAATCGATGGATTGGCAGGGACTGGCCAATCCCATGGCCCCCAAGATCACCAAACATTACCCCGCTGGATTTCTTTCTCTGGGGTCATGTTAAAGATTTGGTTTATGCAACAGTTGTTCCAGATATCAGGACATTGCGAGAACGCATTACGGATGCAATTGCAACAGTTAACCCACAAATGTTGGAAAATGTGTGGCGTGAGTCTGAATACCGTTTAGACATTTTACGTGCCACTAGGGGTGCACATGTGGAAGCTTATTAAGTTCATTAACTATGTATCAAAACTTTGTATGTTTATCTACTTATGATTAAAACTGTGTTTGAATACGAGTGTTTATTTAAAAGTTATAGCATGCTTTAATCTGGGTAATCATTTATGGACACCCTATATACTCAATACTAAAAGTTGAATGAAACACAGGTTATTAGAAAAATACAAAAGTGGATTGTTCTTTTCTATTTGTGGCTTTATAATTACTTCATTTATGAAGGGCGTCGCAACACGGAACAATAACAGACTTTTGCGTTACCAAAAGATAGACACTGGCTTTTATTATTATTATTATTATTATTATTATTATTATTAATATATACAGTATGAAGTTAAAAGCGAAGCAGCTCATTTCCCCACGATGTGAAGGTGAATGTGTCCCAAAGGTCATCTTTGGACCGAGTAATGGCAGGGTAAGCGGTCAACTTAACCCAGCCCAGTTGCCAACAGGTGGAAACGAATCATAGACTCACCGGTCTGCAGAATCCGCCACCGTAAACACTAAGGTACCGAGTGTTCATTTTGAAGCATTACATTTCTTTTTACTTGTAAAAAGGCGGATTCGAGATTTAGTGCATTTTTAAAAAATATTTTGATTAAAAGTTTTGTTAACGTCGACGCCAAAAAATATTTAACCTTCACAAATGCAGATAAATCTCGCGGTAATGGTCTCAAATTAATGAGTAAACATTTTAATTCTAACAAAGTTAAGCATTTTTTCTTCAATCGTATAGTTAATTTGTGGAATAGATTGCCAGCCAACGTACGAGTGGTTCAAAGTAATTTGGTAGAATCCTTAAAAAAATTAGTAAATACTTATCTTCCTTTAAATCCTCAGTTAGAAGAATTTGTTAGAGCATAAAAGTATTGTAGGATTTTCATTCAGATTCTCTCTTATTTGCTTTAAAATTTTCACATCTTTAAATTTTCTTTCTTTCTTTTCATCTCCATTCTTAAACAGACAATCTCGTAGGGACCAGTCGGTCTGTGCTGTTTGGTGTCCTTTGTGTATATACACTGTATATATACGAGGGTGGACTGAAAAGTAATGCCTCCACTCAAATAAATTTTAAACGGGCTGATGGATTTTATCGAAACATACTCCTTCGGAAACTGAATTTCCACCTCACGGTCAATGGTGCACTGTCAGACGCCCAACATGGATTCAAGAAAAAGAGAGGCACAGCCACATCCCTCGCCATTCTGCACGAAACAGTGGCAAACAAACTAGCATTCAGCAGAAGAGTCTCGCTAGTACTGAGAGACGTGAAGGCCGCCTTCGACAAAGTGTGGCACCAAGGATTACAATATCGCATCCTCGAACAGAACATGGAAGCAAACTTAGGAAAAATCCTTTGTAACTTCCTGAAAGACCGAAAAGCTTATGTCCAACACAAGAACCACACTGGCCAGCTCTTCGACATCCAGGCAGGAGTGCCCCAGGGAGCAATACTTTCGCCCACTCTGTACAACCTTTACATCGCCCAAATACCTCCGCCCCCTCCACACACCCGAGACGTCAGCTACGCGGACTACATCACGCAAATAATAACATCAAACCTCAGCAAAGAGCAACACGCCAACAGGCTGAAGAGACAAATTGACAGAATCAGCGAATTCGAGGAACGATGGAAAATTCAGACAAACCAACAGAAATTCACAGTAATTAACATTGGCCGCAGGAAGGCTCACGCTCTACAAATAAACAACCAAATAAAGCCCTACAAGCAACAAGGCATAGCTCTCGGCCTGACCATCAACAGCTTTGGCTATAAAAACCACACCACAGCAAGGACAAACAAAGCAAAAGGAGAGCTCAGTAAACTCTACCGCATCAGGGGACTCTCGGTCAAAAATAAGAAGTTGCTGTACACGGCGCTCGTACGGTCAATCCTCGAATACCCGGCAGTACTACTGCACACAACGAGCGACACAAATCTGTTGCTGCTACAAAGAATACAGAACGCTGGAACAAGATTCATCCTGGGGAAACGACTCAGCGACAGGATCTCAACCCAGGCACTGCACCAACAAGCCAACTTACCTGCCCTCAATGTGCTTCTACACAGAAGGGCGGAGAAAACTTGGAGGAAGGTACGAAACACCTCTCCACAGACTTATGAAGAACTCGATATTGGACCTCAGCGCGGGAGAGAGTACTTCTTCTTCAAGAGGAGTCTACCCCGCAGCAGAAACCCCCCACCAACGGCACTTTTTGTACCCTACAGAAGATAAAAAAAATAATAAAAAATAAAAAAAATAAATAAAAAATAAAAAAATATATAAAACAAAATAATAATAAAACAAGAGGTAGAAAACCCAAACTCTAGCTAACAAATCAAGCACCGCACAAAAGCTTGAACGCGCAAGGAAGGTGAAACACCTATCAATTCACCTTACCCACAAAAAAAAAAAAAAACCTCCGCATCCTTCATCTATATTTCCCATTTCCCCACTTTCTGACATCACTCCTACAACTCTAATTTAACCTCTTATAACGTCAACTCACTCAATGAACTCTCATTATGCGTCTGGCAGGAGCCAGGCGAACACCCCTCTATCCTTCTTAGGTTAGGGCTTAGGTTAGGTTTCCCTTTAGGGGGTGAGGCCGTTCCCCCTTCTTCCCCCAAAGACACTCCTCCTTTCTCTCCCTCTCTTAGGTTAAGTATACCCCTTTGGGGGGTGAGGCCGTCCCATCTTCTACCCCAAAGAGGGGAACTCCCCCAGCAAGCTGGGGGAGTTCCCCTTCATTGCAGCTTGGGGGATAACCCCTCCCCCTTGTTGCATAACCCCTCCCCCTTGTTGCATAACCCCCCCCTTTATTGCATAATCTCTTGCAGCATTCCCCCTCCCCCTTTGCAGCATTGATCAACATCTGCAATTGCATTGCACTCTAACCTTTTGCGGTCATTCTACTATCTTTGACTGCCTCACTTCCAAACTGGAATGCATTCTATCCCACTCTCCTTAAACTGAAATCTCCATTTTAGGAGATTTTAATGTTCACCACCACCACATTTGGCTTTCCTCCCACTTCACTGACATTCCAAGGGAACTAGCTTACAACTTTTTTTTATCCTGAATGTCGTATTGTATAGTATCCTACTCGTATCCCCGATCGTTTTAGAGATAGATCGAACATTCAGGATATAATTCTAATCACTCATTCTTCTTACTCTGTCCTCCATCTTTCTCGATTGGTCACCTCCGACCAGTCTTATATTTGTCTTTGGATCCTCCCACTTCAGCACCGCCGACTGGGAGACCTTTAGGCAACATTTCTTTGATTTTTCTATGGACTGATTACTGTTTCCGTGGTTAGTGCCTCTCCAAGTGCGCTGAGCTCATCACGGAGATATTTCTCTCGGGCATGGAGGCGTACATATTTATATTTTTTTTATATTCTTTTCTAACTAATAATGGAAAAAACCTTGGTTTAACTTTGTTTGTTCTAATGTTATCCGCAACAAAGAGCAGGCTTTCAGAAACTACCGTCGACATCCAACTCCCGACTTTCACTCTGTTTATATTTCTACTGGGATCATGCAAAATCTGTTCTTCGACTCGCCAAAAATTCCTTCATCGGACAAAAATGTGAAAACCTATCTAATTTTAATTTTTCTCGCTGTTTCCTTTCTGATGGTTCAGTTGCCGTCTCTTCTACAGACAAAGTAGACCTCTACCCTCAAATTTTCGCCTCCAACTCAACCCTGGACGTGTTCCTCCATCTCCTCCACACGATGACTTAATTATGTGTAAAATTAGAATTTTCTCCAACGATGTTTTTTTCTGCCATATCTGGGTTCAGCTCTAAGAAGGTGTACGATCCTCATGGTGTGTGTTCCTCCTATTGTTCTCAAGAACTATGCTTCTGTGTTGACGCCCTGCCTTGGCAAACTCTTTTGTCTTTGCCTTTCATCTGGTACTTTTCCTTCCTGCTGGAAGTTTGCTTTCATTTAGCCTGTCGCAAAGACGTGTGACTGCTCTCAACCCTTCAACTATCGTCCAACTGCCTTGATTTCTTGCCCTTTTAAAGTTTTGGAATCTATCCTTAATAGGAAGATTTTTAAACGCCTCCCTACTCACAGTTTTATTTCAGACCGTCAGTATGGGTTCCGCGAGGGACGCCCTATTGGCGATCTTCTATATCTCTCCGAATCTTGGTCATCCACGTTTCGGGAATTCGGTGAAACCCTTGATAGGCTTGATAGAGTCTGGCACAAATCTTTAATTTTTAAACTGCCTTCTGAACAGTCACTCCATGCTTCGCGTGTTATGGCTATGATGCACCTGACTTCTGATCTTTTTACTCTCTCCGACTGGGGCAGAAAAACTTTGTGGTTTTCAGTGCCTCAAAGACTCAGTTACTTCATCTGCATACTTGTCGCAATCTTGCACACTGGTATCAACTTATCTTCAACAATGCACAACGCAATCATTCCTCTTCTCTTAATTCCTGGAAAGATCACATATACTCTCTTTTTAAAACAGCTTCTAAGTGGTTAGGTGTGATATACTGACACCTCAGTTTCTTCACCCTCACTCAGTTGCTGTCACTGAACAGCGGTCTTGTCGAACCCTGTATGGAGTATGCTCCTAATGTGTGGGGTGGTTTAACCCACATAGCTCTACTTGAGCGGGTGGAATCAAGGCTTTTTGTTTCATCAATTTCCCACTTCTTACTGACTTTCTTCAATCCCCTCTCTCTTCGCCACAATGTTGCCTCACTCTGTTTTACTATCGCTATTTTAACGTACACTGCTCTACTGAACTATCTAATTACATTTCTCCTCCTTTAAAGAGAGCTTGCAGTACCAGACTTTCGACACATTCTCACCCATCTCATCCATTTCTGCACAACGCAAAGGCTAATCGGTATTCTCAACCTTTCATTTACTCAATCTGTCAACTGTGGAACAATCTTCCTCATCCCATCTTTCCTCCTGTCTATTCCCTCCAATCTTTCAAACCCAGAGTGTCCGGGCATCTCAAAAACTTTGGGCCTTGATTTCTGCTCTCTTCTCTTTCTATTAAAGGGTTGCAATTTTTAGTGGTCGTTCGTCCTTTGACCCTGGAAGTGATATATAATTTAAGTGATATATAATTCAACGTGCCATATCAAATCTAAAGTATGGTGTGAACGTGTCTATACGTTGGTATTTATTTGTATGATAATGCATATAACTACATTGATTTCAGTCTCGAAACTCGTTGAGCCAACTCCGTGTATAATATATATAGTGATGTCCCGCCACTGACCCTTATTTTCTTTTTAATCATAATGAATATTTACATGGGCCCGCTATCGAGTTCTTTGGGCCGGCATCGACATCATGGGTCGATCGTGGAGCCAATAGCCATTTTCAAAATTTCACTACTGCGTGCGGTACCACGTGCAACCACATGTAAGATCATAGGCTTATTTACTTAAGTCTTAAGTACATATTACTCTGCACGTTCCGCTATACATTTCTTACCTATTTGCGCGCAAATACAGAGCAAAAGTTATACTGGAAATGAAAAATTTTAAAACCTCACTTCGTAAACACTACACACACTGCACTGACAAAGGCTGGGTGCACACTTACTGTCCATGTGCACAACTTACTGTTGTATTCAATAACCCAAACGTCGATTGCAGTCCCAGGTGGATGGCAGGGCGCTTTAGTTTATATATACTTATACATATATCTTTTTATGCAGGAAGTAGGAGCCAAGAGAAAACGCCGCAAATGACCCTCATAGAGAAAGAAGGGAGCCAAAATCAAGGTCACAGGTCTTCGAGATGCCTGGACACTCGTTTCAAAGATTGGAGGTCATAGACAGGGGAAAAATGGATTGAGGAAGATTGTTCCAAGTTGATCGGTATAGCTATAGATTGACCAGAAAGGAAATTAGAGATAAAGGCACAGATAGAAGGATAGAAACCGAAGGAGGCAGTTTCGAAATTAAAGATTTGTGCCAGACTCTATTTCATGTGCTCTATTTGATATGCTCTATTTGGTATGCTTAGCATGAAAGCAAAGGTTTCACCGAAATCCAGAAAGGAGGATGACCAAGAGTCAGAAAGATATGCAAGAAAATCGCTAGTTGAGTGTCCCTTGCCTTGCGTAACCAAAACTGACGATATGAAAGAAGATTGTGAGAAGAGAGGTGTTTAAGAACCTTGCTATTTAGGATAGATTAAAAAACTTTAGAAAGTAAAGAAATCAAAGCAATTGGACGATAGTTGGAGGGTTGAAAGCGGTCACCCTTCTTTGGGTGAAAGCGAACTTCCAGCAGGAAGGAAAAGTACAGGATGAAAGACAAAGAAAGGGTGTCAGCACAGAAGCACAATTCTTGAGAACAACAGGAGGGACCTTACACCTTCTTTTTGTTGAGTCCAGAGAAGGCAGAAAAAACATCTTTAGTAGAGATTCTAATTTCACACGTAATTAAGTCAGAGGGAGGAGGAGATAGAGGAACAGCACCCGAGTCATCCAGGATTGAGTTGGAAGCGAAAATCTGAACGAAGGGTTCAGCTTTATCAGAAGAGACGGCAAGTGAGCCGTTGGAATGGAAAAGAGGAGGGAAAGAAGAAGTAGTAAAGCTGTTGGAGAGGTTCTTAGCTAGGTGCCAGAATGAACGAGAAGAATCAGAATTAGATAGGTTTTCACATTTTTGTCTGGTGAAGGAATTTTTTGCAACTCGAAGACATATAAGCTGAGTGAGTCAGGAGTTGGATGGCAACGGAAACTTCTGAAAGCCTCCTATCTGTTGCGTATAGCATTAGAACAAACAAAGTTAAACCTTGGGGTTTTTGCATTAGTTGTAGGAATAGAATATGGAATGTACGCGGACTCCGTCGATAAAAGCAGAAATCATTCCCTGGGAAATCACAGAAGTACTGGCTAAGGGTCCCCCAGACAGCAGGGCCACAGTGCCAAAGGCGCCTCCTCTTGCGAGAATCCAAAGGCCGAACTAGAGCGATAGGACTGGGACCAGATATAAGAGTGTTGCTGGATCCCAACGGAGAAAAAAGTTTAACTGAGTAAGAAGAAGTAGGAGTGGTGAGAAATAAATTCACAATGTTGGGCCTATCTCCAAGGAGATCGGGGATACGCCGTACAATCAGCTCTAGGTCATTCAGGATATAGAAGTTGTGAGGTACTTCACAATGGGTACTGGTGAAAACGGAGGAAAGCGAAAGGTGGTGGTGAACATTGAAATCTCCTGGAATAGAGATTTCAGCGAAAGAAGTCTGGTATAGAATGTATTCCACTTTGGAAGTGTGGTAGTCAAAGAGTTTTGGATAGTCAGTAGAATTAGGAGAAAGGTTATTGGCACAGGTGGAGGCAGAAGTGGGAACATTTATGGTCCTCTACGCATGAGACTCCGAGGCTCTTGAATTCGTTGCCATTGTTTTTTTGTTTTTAATTTTGAAAAGACTATGTAGTGTGTAAAATGCATGTATGTGTAGTGAAAAATAGGGAGAGAAGTGTGTATTTGAGAGAATGCTGGACTGCTCACAGGGTAGATGAGATACGGAAAAGATCAGCTAGGAGGACAGGGACAGGTGAAATGGGAGTTTTAGCATTCCCTGTTTTCTGCCTAACGTCCTGACTTCTTCCCAATGCGACAGAAACGTATTCTTTGAAACAGAATTAACATAGGAAGTATAACAGCCTTTGGTTTTGCAACAAATGATATCACAAAAGCTATAGAAAAGCTAAAAACATACCCGGCAGTAGGCCTGGACAAATGGAATGCCAAACTAATCAAAAACTGCAAGAATGAAATCACTAAGCCCCTATATTGGACATGGAGAAGATCACTAGACAGAGAAGAAATACCGAGCATCCTGAAGAGAGCGAACAGAGTTCCAGTATATAAAGGAGGAGATCGATCCGAGGCTAAAACTTATAGGTCAGTGTCGCTTACATTTCATCTCACCAAAATATTTGAAAGAATATTTAGAGAAAAAATCTATTGCTTTGGAAACTCGGGGAAAAGTTAAATGATAGCCAACATGGATTCCGGTCAGGAAGATCATGCATAGCATAACTAATGGAACACTATAGTAACATTATTGTCACAGTGGCGGTTCGTCGGTAGGCACTGCGGAACTGCAGCACCCCTAAATTTTTTATTTACAATTGAAATAATCACGAACAATATAAGGATGAGCTCACTGAATAACTTTTTCAATAACTTTTGAAACTTTTATTCATTGCTCAATGCTCATACTTTTATTTCAGTAATTATTTCAACCCATTCTTAGAGACAGCACCCCTAGAATTTTTAGTCACGAGCCGCCACTGATTAATTATTGATGCACTCGAAAACAATGAAAACTATGATGTGATATACACAGACTTTGCCAAGGCGTTCGACAAGTGGAACCATGGAATCATAGTACCTAAACTGAAATATATGGGAATAACAGGAAAAGTAGGAAAATGGGTATATAATGGGTATATCTTTATCAGCGTCAGAAGTCCTTAGCTCAGTACCACAAGGAACAGAATTAGCTCCATTACTATCCATAATCATGCTAACTGATATAGATAAGGGAGTTACCAGTGACAACACAGTAACATCCTTTGCCGATGACACAAAAATAGAAAAATAAGAAACCCAGAGGATATAGGATCTCTACAAATAGATATGAACAGTATCAACAATTGTTCTGAAGGAAATAATATAAAATTTAACACTGAGAAATTTCAACTATTACAGAAGAAGGAAGGACCTAAAATTCATGGAATACTATACCCCAAATGGACAGGAAATTCAAAGAAACTCTAAAGCAAAATAGTTAGGAGTTGTAATGACTGATGACGCGAAATTTGAAACACAAAATAAGATAGCAGTAAACAGAGCAAAAAGAATAATTGGACAGATACTGAGAACCTTTAAAAGAAGGGATAGGAATATAATGATTCCTCTATTGAAAACACTGATCATACCCAAGTTGGAGTATTGCTTCGTCTTAACATCCTCCTATAAAAAAGAAGACATTAGTCAATTAGAATGGATTCAGAGAAGCTTCACAGCCAAGATCAATTGATGCAAAGAACTAAATTACAGGGAAAGTTTACACGAATTAAACCTATATTCACTGTAAAGAAGAAGAGAGAGATACACCATTATTTACACTTGGAAAATAATGGAGGAACTAGACCCGAATCTTTCTTTGAACCCTACAACCACTCAAACAACAGTAGAAAGTAGGAAAGGAAGAATATGTCGTGTTCCCGGGAGTAGCTGGTTCTGTGAAGTGGAGAGCGGAAGAAACCAACTCTTTACTTCACCAGGCCAACTTAAGAGGAGAGGCAACAAGCCTGACCTCCATGAAATGAAGAATTATAGCACGAAACATTTGAAAGGTTGAAAGGAAAGGTATGTATTATTATCTTACAAACAAATGTCAACTTACACACACACATACGTTCAGGGGCGTCCGCAGGATTTTTCGCAAGGGGGGGCAAAACTAACTTATTAGTTCTTAGTTCTTATTAGTTCTTTATTAGGTAGAAAAAAAAATGCACTGCGACCACTACGAGTAAAAACCGTCATCTCCCCTTATCATAGCCTGCTTTCGATGCTAAATTTATGTACTTAGTAATACTAAGTACATAAATTTAGCACCGAAAGCAGGCTATGATAAGGGGAGATGACGGTTTTTACTCGTAGTGGTCGCAGTGCATTTTTTTTTCTACCAGTCAAGTCCATTTTTTATATGTTATATGATACTATGATTAACTATAATCGTGTAAGTTTCAGTGAAATTGACCAAAAGGTTTTCGAGAGAAAAAAATAAATAAAACACTCAATATAATGATCTTTGCAAATAATTCCATTACTATATCTTTCAGTATAGTTTATTTAACACTTCTAAGTTCAACGACACGGCACTTCGGTAAAGTAAAGGTAAAGTAAACGACATTTCCTTGAATGTGGAAACACTGACTGAGCTGCAGTAGAATTATAGAAGTCGTTGCGTGGGCAAACACAAATTTCCAAGGGAGGGCAACTGCCCCCTCTTGCCCCCCCTCCGGACGCCCATGCATACGTTAATACCATACTTTTGATTTGATGGGGCACGCTGTATTATATATCACTTTCAAACACTATCGACAGCGTTTGACAGTTTACAAATTTCAAAGCTGGCAAAAACTGCAACTTGAAAAACATATCCTCCCAATCTAAGACAGCATGACTCCCATTCCTAACCTTCGTCAATTTTGCATACTCGCAAAAACGAGACTACATCCTCTCAAACACTGATGACACATTTTGAGAGTATCATACTTTGCGACTTTACCGACGTCAGACTGCCAAAAATCGACACTTGCATTCAAATCGCAGACAGAATGGCAAAACACGACACTTGCATTGCAGTCTTCGTTTTCTACGATGGAAAACGTTGACACTTGCATTCCGATCACCTTATAATTGCATTGAATAAAATCCCTTGAGTTTTGTATGAATTTTAGTTCCTGAATTATATATATATATATATATATAGGGGATGAATTTCACAATTAAACACGGGAAATGAATGAATGCTGCAAACCCACAAGGAAAAGAGAAAAACGATTCCAAGGTCTTTCGTGTATTTAGAGCTACACCTCGTCAGGGAATGAAGAGAGAAGGCAAGATGCCCATAAATATATACAACGTAGCGGAAACCAAAGCAATTAGCACATACTTAACAAGAGTTAATGAGAGGCAAAAGGAATTTTAACAAGATATTGTCAATTTTATACATCCCCGCACTGTTATTGAAATTATTTTTAAAATGAATAAATGCACATTCTAGAATGTTTCTTTCTATTATATCTCTGTTTTCAACAAGCGCTTTAGAACTATCCCACTTGATACTATGATTACATCTATACATATGGTTAAACAAAGCATTGGAATTATTAGCTGTTCTACACGCATGTTTATGCTGTTTTACTTTAATATCTAACGTTTTACCCGTTTGGCCTATGTATACTACGTTACATTGTGTACATCCAATCGAATACACACAACCAACCACATTTCCAGGCTATTCTTTATTAGGCGTGATTTAACAGTATTATTATACTTAAAGACTACATTGATGCCAATTGCTTTAAGTAAAGTCGGGAGATATTGAAAATTAACATGGTAAGGTAGGCTAAGGATATTTTTACGCTCAAATTCCTTTACAGTTACATTATTATAATACCTATTCTTGGCATTCCTAAGACAGTTATCTAAAAATGAAATATGATAACATAATTTAGTACCAATATTCATGATATTGCATAACTCGGAATCTAAAAATTCAGGAGTGACAACTCTCAATGCTCTAAGAAACATAGCAGAGAAAATAGAGGATTTATTCGAGGGATGATGGTCAGAATAAAAATGCACATAAGAGTTATTATTAGTAGGCTTGCGATAGACTTCAAATTTGAACTGATTAGAGCATCTCTGGATTTTGGAGCATTTTCTGGATCTAAAAATTTGGAGATGCCCTAATCAGTTCAAATTTAGTCTGTCGCAAGCCTACTAATAATAACTCTTATGTGCATTTTTATTCTGACCATCATCCCTCGAATAAATCCTCTATTTTCTCTGCTATGTTTCTTAGAGCATTGAGAGTTGTCACTCCTGAATTTTTAGATTCCGAGTTATGCAATATCATGAATATTGGTACTAAATTATGTTATCATATTTCATTTTTAGATAACTGTCTTAGGAATGCCAAGAATAGGTATTATAATAATGTAACTGTAAAGGAATTTGAGCGTAAAAATATCCTTAGCCTACCTTACCATGTTAATTTTCAATGTCTCCCGACTTTACTTAAAGCAATTGGCATCAATGTAGTCTTTAAGTATAATAATACTGTTAAATCACGCCTAATAAAGAAAAACCCGGAAAATGTTGTTGGTTGTGTGTATTCGATTGGATGTACACAATGTAACTCAGTATATATAGGCCAAACAGGTAAAACGTTAGATATTAGGGTAAAACGGCATAAACATGCGTGTAGAACAGCTAATAATTCCAATGCTTTGTTTAGCCATATGTATAGATGTAATCATGGCATCAAGTGGGATAGTTCTAAAGCGCTTGTTGAAAACAGAGATATAATAGAAAGAAATATTCTAGAATGTGCATTTATTCATTTTAAAAACAATTTCAATAACAGTGCGGGGATGTATAAAATTGACAATATCTTGTTAAAATTCCTTTTGCCTCTCATTAACTCTTGTTAAGTATGTGCTAATTGCTTTGGTTTCCGCTACGTTGTATATTTATGGGCATCTTGCCTTCTCTCTTCATTCCCTGACGAGGTGTAGCTCTGAATACACGAAAAGCCTTGGAATCGTTTTTCTTTTTCCTTTTGGGTTTGCAGCATATATATATATATATATATGATGAATAAAACCACGAAGGAAAGGAAACACAGAATGGTGCTCAAGCGCTTTCGTCTAATGACATCCTCAGGAACATCCTCAGTGTTCCTGAGGATGTCATTAGACGAAAGCGCTTGAGCACCATTCTGTTTCCTTTCCTTCGTGATTTTATTCATCATAAATATTTTTCACGTGTTACTTTCGTGAAATAATTTTCATATATATATATGTAGCGTATCGACAAGAAATAGACCAACAAATCGACAGACATACTTTCTTTCCACGCTACCATAAAACAGTTTGGAACACACGTGGGCTAACAAACAATGGAAAGTCTGTTCCTTCCCAAGGCGCGAAAGTAAGTTTTTATCAACCCAAAGACGCGTGGACAAAGCGTCTTAAGAATGAAGTCTACGTCACAGGCCTACGGTATAAAAGGAGCTTCCACTTTATATTCACTCTCACTCACCCGTACGCTCACCATCGAACGTCCACCAACCGCTTTCCGGCCACCTGGCCGGGGGCCACGGCCGCTACTTTCTTCAGGGCCTACAATTTGTCTTCACGTGAGATCTACAGACCACCTGCAGAAGCAATCTTTCGAGGCCCAACCGGAATCACTTCGGGCCTGCAGTTTGCCGGGTCGGCCTTCAAGTTTCTCCACGTTCCTCGAGATATCTTCCGCACCACAGGCCTACGCCTGCAATATCACAAGGCCAGCCTGCACCTCGAGAAGTAACATCACCTCAGGCCTCCAGGAAGCCTACATCCATCATCTCAAGAGGCTTAACGAACAACGACAACTAGAATCTGCGTAATAGGTTTGTCTTCAATCCGCCTTCAACAAAGGTTACGTCACCATAAGATAAGTACCCCCCTTTTCTAAGTACTCTTGTGAAGCCTACATTAGCCTACCACCGAACGGTAGGCTATACTCCCAAATTGTGTATTTACGCGTTCCAACTGACTCTCGTGAAAGAACGCAGTAGGCCTATCATCCAATTCAAGTGTAATTTCAATACTTATTTCCGCGTATCATCCGTCATTATGTTCAAGTCATATTTGTGTGTTAAATATTCTCTTGACGTAATCATTTAACATCACATGATGTTCTTCTATATAAAATGATATTTGTGTATTTGTCAAGCATTTCAATCCATTATTATTAGGCCACATCAATTATTCTATGTGCATCCATGCAATCATTTAGCCTACTTAATCAGTGTCATGTTTTTCCATTCAATGTACCAAACGCACGTGCATTCTTTATATCATTAACTAGGCCTATTCAATGTTACATGTCGCATGCCATTTACATACCATCGATGAGTATTACATTATTTATTACGTGTCAATTAAGCTATTAACATTTCATCTTATTAGCTAAGCCTATGCCATAAGCATAACGTAAAACTACCAATTAATTACTGTCAATTCTTTGTTATATCACAGTGAATAAAATAACGGATTTATTTTCATAATAAACTACAAAAGTAAGGTGTCTTTCATAACCTTAATATTAATTTGCTTGAGCGTAAATCAAGCTGGTGACCCTCACAGCCATTTCGGTCACTTCCAATAGTATGGTGGATCTAATCAAATAACCATTCATTCCAATCGGTGATACTGTATAACAATATAAATTATTAACCCAGCCTATCATTATAAAGCAATCAGTCATTGCCTTAATCAATCGTTGCATACAATTAAATCATTATCACCTAAAACGGCTAAAACAAGCTCCACTATATATATATATATATATATATATATATATATATATATATATATATATATACACAAATTCAGAATGGTTCCCTGAGACAATTATATGTTAAACACAGACCGTGCATGGAACAAGGAACTCTTCTGGGAAAATTAAATCCACTATAGTCCGAATAAGTAATGGTAAATGACAAATACCATAGTTTTTCTTTTTCATGATTTTAGCCCGACGTGGGCAACGGGTCTCTCGCAAAGAGATCCCATAAATATAGCTTCCCTCACCAGCTATCTGCAAAGCAGACAGGATCCAGCTTTGGGACATGGATCTAGGGTTTAAAGCAAGCCTAGATCCCTACATTCAGAACCTCTATATAAGTAAAAGACTCGTTGCATTCACATCGGGTGGAATAAATCAAAGAAAAAGGGGGTAACTATTGTATTTTTAGCCAAAAAAACCAAAACTTAAACCTCAACCGGGACATTGAGCGTCCACTTTTCAAGGCACATAACACGTCCGTTTAATATACACAAATTCAGAATGGTTCCCTGAGACAATTATATGTTAAACACAGACCGTGCATGGAACAAGGAACTCTTCTGGGAAAATTAAATCCACTATAGTCCGAATAAGTAATGGTAAATGACAAATACCATAGTTTTTCTTTTTCATGATTTTAGCCCGACGTGGGCAACGGGTCTCTCGCAAAGAGATCCCATAAATATAGCTTCCCTCACCAGCTATCTGCAAAGCAGACAGGATCCAGCTTTGGGACATGGACATGGATCCAAAGCTGGATCCTGTCTGCTTTGCAGATAGCTGGTGAGGGAAGCTATATTTATGGGATCTCTTTGCGAGAGACCCGTTGCCCACGTCGGGCTAAAATCATGAAAAAGAAAAACTATGGTATTTGTCATTTACCATTACTTATTCGGACTATAGTGGATTTAATTTTCCCAGAAGAGTTCCTTGTTCCATGCACGGTCTGTGTTTAACATATAATTGTCTCAGGGAACCATTCTGAATTTGTGTATATTAAACGGACGTGTTATGTGCCTTGAAAAGTGGACGCTCAATGTCCCGGTTGAGGTTTAAGTTTTGGTTTTTTGGCTAAAAATACAATAGTTACCCCCTTTTTCTTTGATTTATTCCACCCGATGTGAATGCAACGAGTCTTTTACTTATATAGAGGTTCTGAATGTAGGGATCTAGGCTTGCTTTAAACCCTAGATCCATGTCCCAAAGCTGGATCCTGTCTGCTTTGCAGATAGCTGGTGAGGGAAGCTATATTTATGGGATCTCTTTGCGAGAGACCCGTTGCCCACGTCGGGCTAAAATCATGAAAAAGAAAAACTATGGTATTTGTCATTTACCATTACTTATTCGGACTATAGTGGATTTAATTTTCCCAGAAGAGTTCCTTGTTCCATGCACGGTCTGTGTTTAACATATATATATACATATATATATATATATATGAAAATGAAAATGAAAAGGTTTATTGGCAGACTATAGTCCATATGACAAATATTATTAATACAATGACAGTTCATGTACTAAGGATAGAAATATATACAATTGATTAGAAATAATACTGTAATGTCGAAGTTAAGTGGAGCTAGAGATAGACGTTTTCGTACCAATAATTCCATAGCTTAGAGGATAAATGGCAGGACTCATGGATAGCTTGGATGATCGGGTTGGTTGATTTTTTAATTTCTTTGCATTAGACTGTATTGAGCACGTCTTGTTACCTCCGGGAAGCTCGGGACATTGCGGGTAGCATATATATATATATATATATATATATATATATGTATATTTCTTTTTTATTATTATTATTATTTTTTTTTCCAGACACTTAAAGCCTAATATAATAAGTATAAGCCAGTTTTTAGTGTTTAGACTTACTCAAAAGAATATGTTTCTTCGTTTTGAAAATTTGAAAGGTGTTTTTTTGTAGTATTTATTGCACTTTTTTAAAAATTATTATAACCCTGTATATGACACACATTCTGTTTGCAGTGATACTTGCATTCAGATTGCCTCATAATTCTCAATAATTTGAAAATTTCCTTACACAATAAAGAAATTGCCAAGTAACCGCCATATATACAGGGTGTTTCAGGAGGAAAGGTCAATACTTCGGGAGGTGATAGTATCGGTCATTGTGAGAAAAAAAGTTCATATGAACATGTGTCTAATTCTGAATGGTTACGGAGATAGAGCTGTTTGAATCTGATGCGCGCGCAGCTCTTCCTCCCCCTTCCCTCCCTTATAACCTTGAACCATGTAAGCTGTAATGTAAGCATGTAACATAAGCCAATCGACAGCTGACTGTTGTGAGTGACATTGTTTGGTGTTTGAAGCAGTGTTAAGAATGCCACACACCTTCCCACATGCGGAATATGCAGATATGGTGTATGTCTACGGTTTTTGCGGTGGAAATGCAACAGCTGCTGTTGCAGAATACCGTCGACGGTTTCCGAACCGCAGAATTCGGGATCGAAGAGTGTTTATCAGGGTTTTCAACACATTGCGTGAGATTGGTACCCTTCCCAGCGCTCATGTTTCATCTGAACGTGAAGGTCAACAAGATGTCGATGAAGTGGAAAACATTCTTCAGTTGGTAGAGTGTAGTCCTACTACTAGCTCACGAAGAATTTCTACACGTCTCGGTGTACCATACACAAGAGTATGGCGAACATTACGTGAGAAAGGCTTGCATCCATATCATGTACAGCGTGTACAACACCTTCAACCAGGAGACGCTGCCATGCGACTGGAATTTTGTCATTGGGTAAATGCTAATCGCCGATTGCTTCGATTAATACTTTTCACCGATGAAGCTACTTTCACCCGTGACGGTATCAACAACACTCGTAACTCTCATCGGTGGTCAGACGAAAATCCAAATGCCACTGTGGAAACAAATTTTCAACATCGCTTCTCTGCCAATGTGTGGTGCGGTATCATCGATGATCAGCTGAGTGGCCCTGTTACTTTAGAGATTCGTCTTACAGGACAAAGTTACCTAGAATTTCTGCAAAATGAATTGCCAGGACTATTGGAGGATGTTCCTTTGGCTACACGCGCTGGCATGTACTTTCAGCATGACGGAGCTCCTCCACATTCTACCCGTCTGGTGATGCAATACCTAAATCAAACTTTCCCTGGTCGATGGATCGGCCGCGGTGGTCCCATTCAATGGCCACCAACGTCTTCAGACCTCTCTCCGTTAGATTATTGTTTGTGGGGGTGGATGAAAAGTCAAGTTTACAAAAGAAAGGTGGATACACGAGACGAATTGCTCGCGCGCATTTTGGATGCTGCTGCCCGCATAAAGGAACGTCAAGATCAACTCAGACGAACAACACGCGATCTTCGCACACGAGTTGCAAAGTGCATTGAGGTTGACGGTGGGATTTTCGAAAACGTTTTGTAAACTGTAACAAATTTGCCATTTCTGTATCTGATACCATTCAAAATGCCAATGTTTAAACATTAAATGTTAGAAACAGTAAATGGTTTCTCTTTCTTAATTACCATTAACAATGCTTTTGTATTTGTAGATTCAAACAGCTCTATCTCCGTAACCATTCAGAATTAGACACATGTTCGTATGAACTTTTTTTCTCACAATGACCCAATGACCGATACTATCACCTCCCGAAGTATTGACCTTTCCTCTTGCAACACCCTGTGTGTGTGTGTGTGTGTGTATATATATATATATATATATACACCTCGTTAACCTCGTTCAAGTTCAGTGTGTTGGTCTCTCTTCACACGAAGGTGAAGATGGTGACCCCGTCTCTAGGCCTGGCTTGGTGGAGGAGCGAGTTGCTCTCTTGCGCTCTCCACTGCATATAACCGGGTACACCCGGCTCATCTGGTACCTTCCTGAGCCATGTATCTAGTCTTCGCTTGAAGACTTCAACTTTGATCCCTGTAACGTTTCTGAGGTCCTTTGGAAGCTGGTTAAAAAGTTGAGAGGAAGATGAAGACTAAAGCGACTGTATAAAACATTTATCCCAACAGGACATTTTGAATCTCAACTAGATTCATCTTCAGCAAATCTAAAAAGATGACAAACAAATACACAAAAGTAAAGTAAAACAGTTATACAAGCAAGACGGAATTATAAAACAAATATCAGAGACGGAACGGAACTCACTGTGTCGTAGAAGAAGTAAAACTAGAATACCAAAAATTCACTATTGACAATGAGTAAAAGTTGGTTGGTTTAGACAATATTGAATTTTACGGCCTTGCGACATCTGATCGACTTGACATTTTATAGACAACTTATTATTAGGTTAGATTAAGTTGGGTTAGGTTAAATTAGGTTAAGGTAGGTTAGTTTAGGTTAAGTTAGGTAAGGTTAGTTTTGAGAGTGTCGATGCTTTGGTTCTATCGATGAAATGGCTATACTGTAGGTCCTAGTTTTATGGAAGCAGCCAAATCATTAAGGGACAGATGGAATTGTTTGATGAACATTGTCTCCAATATTTTGAGAACAGCATTAACAGAAGATGATAAAATAGAAAAATTACTAATATCAAATGGATGGTCACAACCAACAAAATGATTACGCACAGATGAAAATGCTGGACTGGACACGGGTCGACCATGCCCACGAGAGACAACCCGATGCTTGTCAACCCTCTGTCTCAGTTGTAGGCATATTTCACCTACGTAACGAGCATTGCAGCTCGCACACGGGAACGAGTAAACAACAGGGGATCTCAAAGAAACTGGAAGTCTATATTTATGGGGGATCCGGTGCTAGTGTCCTCGACCAGACGCCGTTTGGTTACTGATAAAATTATATAATTTCAGTGATTAAAAAATGTGAAGAAACTAACATTTTTTTAAACTAAGAAAAACAAAGTGACACTGAGGAAAAGATCTATTCAATACATTCTTAAGTATACCAGCTAATTTAAAGGATCCTAAAAGTGGCAACTTAACATAAACTTCAAGCTTAGAGACCGTAGGAGACAATTGTTTTGGTTGAAAAACACCCTTTAAGAAATCATGAATACACTTATGAATCAAATTCGATAGATAAAGATTAAAATTAAGAGATGATACTCCATCTCCACATGAAATAACACCCAACCGGAAGATATTCTAAAAGTTCTAATAACTTTACAGTTTTTAAAGAGGAACATCATCTTTATGTTTAAACAATATAAAACAATCACCCACGTAACGTTTATAAGCAATAGGACGAAATTGTGAGGGACAGTCATGTAACCAGATTTGTTCATAATGAGGCCAAAAACTATTAGCAAAAGATGGACCCAGGAGAGAACCCATAGCCACCCCATCTACTTGTTTGTACATTGCATCATTAAAGTCAGCAGTTCATCATTATCGTCCACTGCAAGATGTAATAATTGTTAAAATTTAGACTTATTCAGGCCAAAAGTGTCAACATCATTGTGAAATAAATTATCAGATATAATGTTACACGTCTCATTTACAGGTACATCATTAAAAGAGATTCTACATCGAAACTAGTCATGTAATAACCACTATTATTAATAAATTTGATAAAATCGACAAACATAAAAGATTCACCTGAAGTATATTGATTGCGCTTTATGAGATCAATAATAGGAACTAGAAATTTACCTAACTAAAACTAGGAGTGTCAATGGCAGACAAGATCGGACGAAAAGGAAGCCCCACTTTGTGTTCTAGGAAGACCATATAAAATATCAGGAGATAGTACCAGAAGAATATTCTTCTGGTACTGCTGTTGGTGTATATATATATATATATATAATATATATATATATATATATATATAATACATACAGGGTGTATGATAAGTCATTACCTATTTTTAAATGGTTGTAGTAATTTTATTTTTTAACTGATTTTAATGAAACAAATTGTAAATGATAGATTATCCAATAAGGTTTTAAGAAATTAACAAGACTTTCTTTTTCCAGGTGAATAATGCCTCCAGTTATGAGTTTGCAAGAGAGGGCCAAAATCGCAGCCCGTTACGAGGTTTGGGGGATCAGTGATACGAGTTTAAAGGTGGTGGAGGGCTGAACATGGAGTTAATGCAACACTGAATGCACGAACAATGAAGAACTGCCACCAAACGCTAATGACAACAGTCTGTGTCACATACAAGAAAAGATCTGGACGACCATCAACCTCGCGGACTCCCGAGAACATCGCCACATTGAATGAGATGTTCACAAGAAGCCCCAGAAAATTAGTGCGTGCAGGTGCACGTGAAAGTGGACTGACGCATTAAGCAGTGCAGACAATTCTCAGAAAAGACCTGTCTTTCAAACTTTGGAAACCCCCATTACGTGCATCAGCTGTTTCCTGATGACAGTAACAGAAGGATGGAATTCGCAGAAATCTTTTTGTGTTGGAATGATGACTGGCCACAGTTGTTTGAGAACATTCTGTGTAGTGATGAGGCAGTGTTTCACGTTAGCGGGTTCGTGAATCGACACAACTGTCATTATTAGGCAGCAGTCAATCCTGACCATTGTGTGCAAAAGGTTCAGGGTCGTCCAAAGGTAACAGTCTGGTGTGGTATCACATCCACCACAGTTGATGGACCTTTCATTTTGAGGCACACAATGAATGGTATAAGATACCTCGAAATGTTACAAGATCGTGTGTGGCCAGTCATCTCTCAGTGAGAAAACATCGCAACCCTTCATTTCATGCAGGATGAGGCACCCCTTCATTTCGCAAGTGGTGTCCGCGCATGGTTGCACGATCATTTCCCAGGAAAATGGATTCGTGAATGGTCTCCCCGCAGCCCAGACTTCACGCCTTGTGACTTTTTCCTGTAGGGGTGGGCCAAAAAAGAAGTTTATCGTATGAAACCAAAAAACCTGGATGAACTAGAGGAGGGAATAACCAATGTTCTTACCAATATCCCTGCCTGAAAACATACTGCGATCAGCAGTCGCGACCGTGCCAGTTCGATTAAGGAAATGTGTTGACAGTGCAGGAGCATATGTGGAAATTTAAAGTGTTGAGCATAAAACCTTATTGGATAATGTATCATTTATAGCTTGTTTCATTAAAATCAGTTCAAAAATAAACTTACTACAACCATTTAAAGATAGGTAGTGACTTATCATACACCCTGTATATATATACAGGGTGTCCAATAAGTCCGGCATCATAGGATAAATTTATATTTTTCTATTTCTACAAACCATAATTCATATGCTCGGAATGCCAATTTCCCGTCCATCATTCTGTTCAGTGACGAGGCTGCTTTTTATGGAAATGGTGAGGTAAATCGACAGAACACCCGCTACTGGTCTCAAAACAACCCTCACTGGTATACCTCTTCAAAGGAACAAGGTGCATCTCGGGTGATGGCATGGTGTGGCATTTGGAAGGATCGCATCATGGGCCCCCTCTTTTTCGATGAACATGTCACTGGAGGCACCTACCTACGTATGCTCAAGGAAGAAGCATTTCCCAGTGTCTTGAACGAAGAAGGAAATTTCCCAACATGGTTCCAGCAAGACGGCGCTCCTGCACATTACAGCACCCAAGTAAGGGAATACCTGTACCAACAATTCCCTGGTCATTGGATAGGACGTCGAGGGCCTGTGGAATGGCCAGCTAGGAGCCCGGATCTCACGCCACTAGATTTTTATCTCTGGGGCCACTTGAAAGCGCTGGTATACGCAGAGAAAATTAGGAGTATTGAACATTTGCGGCAGCGCATTAGTGGGGCATGTAACACCATTACTCCTGACATCATTCACCGTGTGCTTGCTGACTGGGTATCACGTCTAAATTTGTGTATTGAAAACAATGGTGGACATATTGAGAACGTTCTGTAAATAAAAGCTTTTGTTTTGCCTTTTTTTATTATTTTTCCTATGATGCCGGACTTATGGGACACCCTATATATATATATATATATATATATATATATATATATAATCAAGAGGAGACTAAACAAATCGACCAGGTAAGAACTCTGGGAAGGACGTTAGGCAGGAGACGGGAAGTGCTGGAACTCTCGTTTCTCCTATCACTGTCCTCCCTTGCTGAACTTTTTCCGTGTCTCATCTACCCTGCGAGCAGTCCAGCATGCTCTCAAATACACACTTTTCACTCTACTACACATACATGCATCTTATACTTATATATTACACAGTCTTTCCAAATTAAAAAAAAACTTGATTTCGGCTCTCCCCCTCTCCTTGTATGGGGGAAGGCGTTTTTGCGGGCGTTTGCCCTTGGCCCCTCCTTCATGCATAATATACATAGGCGGCGGAAGATATTTAGGATTGGGGGAGCACAAATCCAAAAAATTAAAATAAAGCTCTCTTTCTTTCTTTGCACCTCGGCCTATAGTTATAAGTTCCAGGGTAGCGCTGTAAGGTCCCGCAGCGGGACCCAGGGCGAAGTCCTGGAAGCCCAGTGATTTTAACGTTTTTACATACAAACTTAATGAATATTAAACTTAAAATGACATTTAGCTCACATTAACCTCTTGATGCGTGCGCACAACACGCACATATACTCTATACCTTTTTCTGTAATCAAATCATTATTTAATCCGCCATATCGGCGAATTTTTCACTTTCGCTCGTACGATATTCAGCGCCATGCCTCGTCACAATTTTAGCAGACTTCTTGCAGAATTTTTTAGATTAGAGCCTACAGCAGATATTGTGATCTTAATAAACATATCTATATAGCTTTTCTATAAATTTCTATATCCGTACCAAAACTTAGGGGTGCATACATTTACTTATACTAATAAATACGTGAAAGTAAAGATTATAAGAAATAATAATACTTTAATAAGTTTCAGACGCATCTCTAATTCTAAATTTATGACATGGTCAACAAAATTAAGAGATTCTCCAGACTTCATAGATTTGAGGACATTGGGTACACGTTTTGAAACATGCCTCATACGAGAACAATCGAGAACATTTAAGAATTAAAGCATATACTCTGAAAAGTCGGAATGTTAAGTACGGTTCCATTCAAATTATTGTAACACTAACTTTAACATTTTTAGTTATTTTCATTAATGTTATAATACTGTTTCAGACCAACAAAGACCCTAGGATCCACTCATGGCTGGTCTACCTAACTGTGGTTGTAGATGTGTATTGCGCATGTCTTCCGTGGTGGCGGAGGGGACCTACAATTTTTAGTGAATTCCGAACCACAAAAACCTTAATTTTACTACCGTACCTTAAACTATACCCAGTCTATCAACATATGCGTCTAATCGATTTTTAAACATGTTTATAAAGTGCTACTAATTACTTCAACCGGCAAACTATTCCACCTATTTACTATTCTATGCGTAAAAAAGTTTTTGCCAACTGCTGTCTCGAACCTTCTACTTGTCAACTTACACCCGTTATTTCTAGTCCTATTATTTTGAGATATTTCGAAAAAGCTATCTCCATTTACGTTATCGAACTCATTCATAATTTTAAAAACCTGGATTAGATCACCCTAGTCTCCTAGTCTCGAGTATAGTCAATTTTAACTCCTTAAGCCTATCCTCGTACGACTTCGACCCAAGCGATGGAACCATCTTAGTTGCTCGTCTTTGAACTCTTTCGATTTTGTTTATATCTTTGCGAATATGCGGATCCCAAAATTGGATCGCGTACTCTAAAATGGGGTCTAACTAATGATTTATAAAGAGGAACAATAATATCGTGCGATTTGTACTCAAAATTCCCAGCTATAAAACCTAGCACTTTGTTCGCTTTATTGACCGCTGCTGTACTTTGTTTCAACACTTTTAAATCACCAGTGACAATAACTCCTAAATCTTTTCCCTGTTCTACGCTTGCGAACTCCTTCCCTGACATACGCAAAATTACCGTCACGCGAGCATATATGTAAAATTTTGCACTTATCGACGTTAAATCTCATTTGCCGTGTGACTGACCAATCAACGATTTTGTTCAGATCTTCCTGAATTTTACCTCTATCTTCATCATTAATTGCCCTACCACCCAACTTCGTGTCATCCGCAAACTTTGAAACTGTACTGACTAGGCCGACATCTAAATCATTAATATATATAAGAAAAAGCAAAGGGCCCAAGACAGAACCCTGAGGAATCCCGCTCGCTACATTAGCCCAACACGACTCCGCTCCATCAACGACCACCCTCTGTTTACTACCTCGCAACCACTCTTCTTATCCAATTTATTACTACATCCCTGATTCCATGAGCTTTAGTTTTTTCAATGAGTCTTTTGTGCGGTACGGTGTCAAACGCTTTTTGAAAATCTAAATACACTACATCTACCGCCCGATGACTATCGTAAACTTCAACCACGCTTTGAAAAAATTCTAAAAGATTAGTTAAACAAGATTTGTTTCGCCTAAAACCGTGCTGCGTATTTCTAATCAAGTTATGTAATTGCAAGTGTTCGACTATACGATCCCTAATTATTGATTCCAGCAGCTTACCTACAACAGACGTTAAACTGATTGGCCTATAATTTCTAGCCGCACCTTTATCACCTTTCTTAAAAATAGGTGTTACATTTGCTAACTTGAAATTATCTGGTACGCACCTCTCAGAAATAGACGCATTAAAAATCTTTGTTAGCGGCAAAACAATGCTATGATTTTTATAAAATTGATATAAATAAATATTGGGGGAGCATGCCCCTCTTGGCAAAATATTGGGGGAGCACATACTCCTGTGCTCCATTGGTTCCGCCGCCTATGATGGTGTAGTGGTTAGCGTCGCTAACTACGAATCCATCGGCCCCGGGATCCAGACCCGGTGACGGCAGAAGGCGTGCAGCAAAACCCAGCTGTTTATTCTTCTACATAATAAAAAAAGTTGGTTGGTAGATAAATGGGTACCCTAGATAGCCTAGTGGTTAAGACGTTGGGCTGCTGTGGGTGGGGCATAGTTCGGATTCCACGTTAAACTGTAGGTCTACGGTGGAGTGACAAGTTTGGCCTTCGTCAGAATGAACAATTCGGGCGGAAGCTAAAACCAAGGTTAACCAACCAAGGTAAACCAACTAAGGTTAGCCAAAGTTAACCAAACCAAAGCTAACTAACCAAACCAAGGTTAACCAAGGTGTGTATATGACTATAGGGTTATAGAGCCAACAGTATGTTTCACAGGAAGTTTTATACACTACAATATTTATTTTCCATCTTGTTTGAGCTCGATATACTGGCTTATGTGCGTACTAAACAAATCCATTTTGGACTCCTCAGTAATCAAGGCTTTTAACCTGTCTGCAGTAGTGTAATCCTTGTATTTTTTGACAATTCCGAAAGAAGTGAACATAAAAAAGCTATACCAGTTTCCTGTATCATGCGCCTTTGTGTATCTGTCTGTCTGTCTGTCTGTCTGTCTCTCTCTACTTCTGAAATTGTTTATCTATCTAGTATAGAGTTTGCCAGGTAAGCAAATAAAAGAGTATTTTATAGTTAAAGCATTTAAATGAATAAGTAACTATATTAAAATCAATACAAGCATTCCTATAAAAAAAATATTGCACATAAAATGTTTGAATTTTAGTAGTTTTTGAGAACTTCTATGTAATAAAAACATCAGACGTTTCAGGAACATAAACAAATAAATATATTATTATTATTATTATTATTTTTATTATTATTATAATAATAATTAAATTTAATAATTACATAAAATCAAACGAAATAATAATAATAATAATAATAATTAGTATTATTAATATTATTATTATTATTTATGCACACAAAAAGGAAACCGTTAAAGACCATAAAGTGCGCCTATTCTGCTTCGTTAAAAAGTGGTTCGTCATAATTTATTCAAAGAATCAATAGAGGGTGAGTGCTGTATCATTTGCATTAAAGATGACCTCAGACTCGCATGAATAACAACCGTGAAATAGCTATTCACTTATAAACTAATACTTTCCTCAGAGAACAATCGTGTGTGGTGCGTGTTCCATCTACATAATCCTCTCTCTATTTCTCAACACACACACACACACACACACACACACACACACACACACGTGCGCATTTCCGCATATAACCAAGGTACTGACTTTTTTAAATCCATATACCTAAAACACTAATTAGCCAAGCCTAATTTATCCTAACCTAGCCCAACCAAACCTTAACTAGCTTAATCTAGTTCATCCTAACCTAATCAGGACCAACATATCTGTTACAGGCAATAAAAATATTCTAGATTTTCTATAGAATTTTTTCTAATGTTCCAAGGTATCAAAAGGATTACCTCACAAAGAAAAAATAACACAATGCATCTGTAAATTGTCACACATTCAACCATAATTATGCCCACTAGCTTATGCACCCGAGCACACACACACACACACACACACATACTGTGTATATATATATATATATATATATACGCGACCTACGCGACATATGGAACCTGCCAGTACGGGAGAAAATGCTACTACCATCATCTCCCGACAAGTTCAAAGGACAAAGGACAAGTTTCAAATGACAACAGGAGGACTATGGGAAAAAAATGTACCTACCCAAATAGCAAACAAAACACAAATAGCACACAAAATTTTTTCAACATCTCGGACAGAATACGGCTTATACAGCACATGCAGCTGACACAGCTGGGAATCCTCGAGCCGGACGCTACATGGCAAGAAGCTACCAGAACAGGTAGGCGGGAACGGATCCATCTCGGAGGAACACAAGGCTACAAAACACGCAAGACCAAAGGACAACGAACTTAAAATGCACAAGGGGCAATGCAAAACAAAGAACCTAAACATTGTCCTGGCAAATATTCAAGGAATAAAACCGAACAATTCACTAAACAAAGTTTCGTACCTGAAAGGTTTTATGAACGAAACAAGGGCGGACATCGAATGCCTCAAGAAACACATCTTAAAGGCTGCCAAAGAAACTGCGATAATTGTGAACACTATATCGATAAGAAAAAATTGCATATCGATGGATTCAACTTACTAAGAGCGAATAGAACAGTGAAACGTAAAGGTGGCTGTGCTATTTACGTACGTGAGAGGCATATGACAGAGACGGTAATAAGTAAATCTAACAGCTCCGTGGAAACCCTTGCTGTGAAAATAGAGAAACTAAACGTGATACTGATAGTCATCTCTAGACCTCCAAACTCTCCAAATGAAAAATTTTCGGATGCCATTGATAATATCAGAACCCTAATAAAGTCCGGAAACTCTCCATCCCCAATATAATACTCTGCTGCAATTTTAATTTCCTATTTATAAAATACAAAAAGGTGGGTAGAAATATATTTATACAGCAAGATAAGGGGGGCACAAGAGAGGACCAGGAGCAACCAAAAATGCTGATGGCTCTCACAAACGAGTTTATGCTGACAGAGAAGATTACAGAAAATACCAGGAAAAATAACTGCTTAGATCAGGTATTCACAAATAACACGAACTTGATTGCCGATAGAAAAATAACCCCAACTATTATCTCAGACCACAACATAATCGAGTTATCAAAAAATATGGCGATGACTTTAAAAGATAATACACATACGGAAGGAAGAAGCAAATTTGGAACTTTTAACTTAAACTCCAAGACCATAAATTGGGAAGAAATCAGATCACACATGGCCCAAATAAAGTGGAGAACAATTTTAGAGAATAAAACGACTGAGGAAATGCTAGCAACCTTGGAAGAAAAGACGTTGAGAATTTTGGAAAAAATATGCTCCGAAAGCACAGCCAAAAGGAAAAAAGAACTGGCTAGAGAGGCAAAACAGAAGAATATTCCGAAAAAGAAAGAGAGTAGCGACGAAGTTAGCTAATTTCGGAGACAACAATGCCAGGAATGTAATACAAGAAAAACTGGAGGTATCGATAGGGAAATACAAACCCTGATAAAGGCCATACAGAGAGGGAAGAGGAAAAGGCGGTAGAAGCAATAAAGGAAAATCCAAAATACTTCTACAGCTATGTGAAAAGGAAAACAAAAACGCGCGCTACTATCGGGCCCTTAAGGAAAGGAAATAATGAACTAACAGATGACCTAAAAGAAATATCTGAAACAATGAGAGCTCAGTATGAATCGGTCTTCCGTACCCCAAAAAGTGACAAAGCGATACCTGACATAAATGAATTATTCGAAGGGAAATTGCAAGGAGAAGGTATAACAGACTTTGATTTTACTCCAGAAGATGTATCGAGAGCTATAGGACAAATGAAATCACATTCAGCTGCAGGTCCGGACAAAATTAATGGAACGCACTATTAATTAAAACTGTAAAAATGAAATAGCTACACCTTTAACTGGATATGGAAAAGATCCCTAGACACTGAGGAATACCGAACATCTTGAAAAGAGCAAACATTGTCCCTGTATATAAAGGAAGGGATAGATCTCAAGCAAAGAACTATAGACCAGTGTCATTGACGTCCCACCTCACCAAAATATTTGAAAGAATAGTCAGAGAGAAAATCTATGACTTCTTGGAGACATTGGAAAGATACAACGAAAATCAGCACGGATTCCGATCAGGAAGATCATGCCTATCACAACTTATAGAGCATTATAACAATATCCTAGATGCAATTGAAGGCAATGAAAACTATGATGTCATTTACACGGATTTTGCTAAAGCTTTCGACAAATGCGATCATGGTATAATAGCACATAAAATGAAACATATGGGAATAACAGGCAAAGTGGGAAAATGGATCTACAACTTCCTCAGAAATCGACTACAGGTGGTCAAAATTCAAGGTTTATCATCATTAGAATCAGAAGTACGCAGCTCAGTACCACAAGGGACAGTGCTGGCCCCACACCTGTTCATTATCATGCTAACAGACATAGACAGTGGAGTGAACAGCAACAGTATAGTAATATCATTTGCAGACGATACAAAGATCAGCAGAAAAACCAGCGATGCAAATAAAGTGGAGGCCTTGCAGAGGGACACGAACAAAATATACAAATGGTCAGAAGACAACAATATGACATTTAACACCGAGAAATTTCAGCTCTTGAGATATGGTAGAAATGAGGAACTTAAACAGACTGCATATTATGCTCCAGATAGGCAAGAAATTCAGAGAAGCACGAAAGCGGTCGACTTGGGGGTAATAATGTTCGATGATGCCAAATTCGACACAAAATCAGATAGCAATAAACAAAGCAAGAAGATTCGCGGGACAGGTACTAAGAACGTTCAAAAAGAAGGACAAGACAGTAATGATTCCCCTGCTGAGAACTCTGATCATACCAAAACTTGAATACTGCTCAGTGTTGACGTCCCCATATAAAAAGGAAGAAATTAATAAACTAGAAGAAACGCAGAAACATTTCACAGCAAAGATTGACGGCTGCAAAGATCTCAAATACTGGGAAAGACTACATAAACTAAATTTGTACTCCCTGGAAAGAAGAGCGAGGTACACCATAATCTACATATGGAAAATGATCGAAAAACTGGTACCAAACCTCAAACTAAACCTAATTACTATCCAAACAACGCTGGAAAATAGGAAAGGCAGAATGTGTAGTGTTCCCAAATTAAAGGCCCGACAAGGGACCTGAAGGAAAATAGCTTGGTTGTCAGGGGTCCAAGGCTTTTCAACCAGCTTCCAAAGGACCTCACAAACGTTACAGGGGTCAACGTTTAAGTCTTCAAAAGAAGACTATATGCCTGGCTCAGGACGGTACCAGATGAGCCGGGTGTACCTTTCTATGTGCGGTGGAGAGGGCAAGAAAACAACTCGCTCCTCCACCAAGCCAGGACTAGAGGCGGGGCCACCAGCTTGACCTTCGTGTGAAGAGAGACCGACGCACGGAACCCAAACGAGGTTAACAAGGTTAACGAGGTATATATATATATATATATATATATATATATATATATAATATTTCGAGGTGAACGGACACTTTTCCTTTTCTCTCTGCCGTAATACCAAATTAAAAGTTACTTATTGCTCGGCGGTTTAATTTGTTTGTATCGTAGTGGTTATAAAGTGTTAGCGCTTTCCTAGTGATAATTTATTCAATAAAAGTAAAGTGCAACATAATATATCCAAATAAATAAATATATGAATATATCAGGACCTAAAAACCTTGAGTGAACTTAAACGCCCTCAGAGCAGTTTAACACGCGAGCAAGGGCTGAGAAACCAGGGAGACGATCATAAAACTCGATACGTCTCAGTTTTCCCGAAAGGAGAAAAGTGACCAGTTACCGAGATTCAGTCGAGAATAGGCAAAAAAAAGAAGAGAAAGAAAAAATGGCAAAAAAATAAGAACTTGCAGAATAAATGTGAAAAATACTTTAAGGTTAGGAAGTTGATCATAAACAATTTATACCTGAAGCACTGCGCTGTTGCAACTGAAACGGAAATGGATCGTAATTTGGTTGAGGAAAAAATTCTAATACATCAACTAATATACAAACGGAACCCAACGATGTAACAGAATATACTGAAAACAACATAAGCGGGGTACTGTGAACAATGCAATTGAGAGAAGAGTTGAAGAACACCTAGACGAAGGAATACACACGATAAAAGATGGTAACTTCATGAATTAAAACGAAAGTACACCCAGAACTAAAAAACACTGAGTTGGGAAGAAGTACTGCGGGATCAAGAGAGGGGGATAAGTCTGAAAACGCAAAAGAATCCAAAGGACGTACTATCTGCGAATATTAGAAAAGAGGTTCTGGCTCCAGATGCATATATATTATTATATAACCTCACTAAAAAAGGTTTCTACATGATGAGGAATGGAAATTGCACATACGGAGAAAACTGCTACTATTTTTATCCCCTAATGCGCAGACAATCAATTAGAGAGATAAAATGTCTAAATATGGAGTGCCAGTATTTTCACATTAAGACTACTCAAAGAAGAGAACGAGAAAGAAAAGCTGAAACCATAAATAAGGGAAGTAACAACAGTACCAATGAAGTACATTTTTTTTAGAAGAAATAAGAGTGATAAAAGAACAGCTATCCTTTTTAATAAAAAAGATCTTACCTCGCAGATGTATGTCTATGTATCTCAACAGTATATACACCACCATCCCGCCCAACACCAGCCACTGTTAATTCCGCATCCACACTTGTATCAAGGGCTGCATTCCTGGTATTCTCAAATGCAACGGCCCACCCAATAACACCGAGCAGGTAACGCTGAAACCGATCGGAAAACGACCATTATCCAAGACACCCGAACGCCAAAATTTTGAACCCTGTAAATTTATTATATGCAAATACACAAGGCCTATACAGTAACCATGCAAACAACAAATCACAATATCTGCAAAATATAGCTCTGGAAACCGATAGGGATATCAAATGCCAAACGGAAACACACTTGCATATCTGCGAAAAAGGCTATGAATTGCAGCGAAGACACTGAAACAGCAACAAAGGATTACAGCATATACAGAGCGGATAGATATGTTAAAAAAGAGGAGGCTGTTGCATTTACATGAAAAACGCATGCACATGTGAAGTGAAGGTAAGCAAATCAAAAAGCAGGGCTGAAATTCTTGACCTGTCGAAAGCCTTTGATACGCTGTCACATGATATCTTTCTAGACAAATTAAACACATATGGAATAAGGGGAAATATGCTAAATTGGTTTAAGTCATATCTCTCTAATCGTCACCAGTATGTTAAAGTAAATGACATTTCATCAGAATATGCTGTATTGGAAAGTGGGGTTCCACAAGGATCAATCCTTGGACCCTTACTCTTCTTAATGCATGTAAATGATTTTTACCGATCAACAACATTAGACTGTATTCAATGTGCAGATGATACAACACTCACTTCTACACACCACGATATCAATTACCTAATGAACGAAGTAAACAGGCAATTAAATCATATCTATAAATGGATGTGTGCAAATAAGCTTTTACTGAACTTGACAAAATCATCATATATGATCGTAACTAAAAAAACTGCAATCATACACACACCATTAATAATTGGAAACACTCATCTTTCAAAAGTAAATGAAGTTAAAGTTCTTGACATCAAGTTAGATTAAAAATTAAATTTTAAAAGCCACACACAACATATTAAATAAAAAAAATATCTAGATTTCACTACACAATGTTTAAACTAAAAAAAAAAAATCCCAAAATGCCCTCCTCACACTGTATTACTCATTTATTCATCCACACTTGCAATATGGAATCACAGAATGGGGTAGTACAAAGAATTATAAACTGTATCCGCTGGAAGTGATCCATAAAAAATGTTTACGAACTCTCTCAGACAATGATAACAGACGATCTCATACCTCTCCAATGTTCAGAAACTTAAATATTCTAAAACTAAATGACCTGTATAAACTTACTATCGGTATCAGTATGTACAAAGTTGCTAATAAGAGACACTATACTTCGCCCATTCACAGGGCGATTACCCCCTATCAGATCAACTATAATCATAATACAAGGCTTCCCAATGATTTCATACATAACCCAAATTATTCCATGCAAATTGCGGGAAATGCTATCTCTAACAAATAGGCAGATATCTGGAACGCTATACCCATAAACATCAGACGAGCACCATCACTAATATCGTTTCGCAACTCACTAGAGAAACACTTTATAAACTCCTACTAATGTACGTGCGTGTGTATTTTGCATATACACTGCAACTTGTGAAAATTACTAAGCAATGAAAATCACCTATTATATATGCAAAATTCATACTCTTAAATGGGTGCAATCATAAACCATATAAATTAGATGTTAAAAGTTTCCAATATATTACGCCATAGTTATAATATGCCTCACTCATCTGTATCCTTGTAACTTTAAGATTGTATCATGATTTGTATTGTTCACCATTTTTCTTTTCTATTATTATTTCTATTATCATTTTTTTATTATTTCGAACATTATTTTAATTTTCATTTGTAATGACAGTTAACTAAATGCAACATTATTTTATTTTCCAAAAATTCTATTTATATTTCTTATTTTCCTTTGTAAAAATAGAAATGAATCTCAAAGACTTTACCCTGAAAAGCTGTCATGCTTCCCTACGGCATGTTCAGATAAGAATACCGTAATTAAACTACAAAAATGAAACGTTAATCCCAACATTGTGTGAACCAGTATGAATGTAATGTATATCTTATGTAATGTGTTATTTCTGAATAAATATTATTATTATTATTATTATTATTATTATTTGTATTATATTAAGAACGTGTACCAAACACCAAAAAAAGTGAATTCTAATTCGTTACAAATGAAATAGAAAACATGCTAAAATCGCTCAAAGCCGTAGCACCAAATATTTTAATTTGTGGGGATTTTAACTTCCCATTCATAAAATGGAGGAAAAGTGACTGTTATATATGTTGAGAAGTTACTAGATATTATGTTACTAGATATTATGGAACATTTTCTATGAAATCTGTGAAGTGACTAGAAAAGAGAACGTTTTGAATTTAATTTTGACAAATAACAATGACATAATAATAAATGAAATGGAAACGCACACAAATTTCTCAGACCATAACCTAATCGATATACAAATAATGTTAGCAACCAAAAGACCAAAAACGAATCTCAGACAGTCAGAAGGAGTACTTCAAGGTTTAAGTACGAATTCAAAAAAAGTAGATTGGGAAAGTGTAAGTGAAGATTTAAAGAAAGTAAATTAGGAGCTGCTACTTCACCAGAAAACTCCAGAAGAAATACTATCTTTAATAAAATAAAAAAAACTAAACCTATACTGATGAATCCTGTTCCGAAGAATCAAAAAAGAAAGAAGTAGCTAGTTCGAAAGAAAATTAAAACATTATTTCGACAATGGAAACAAACCGTGAAATTCTCCACGGATGCAGAACTGAAGCAAGGAGACTCAAACTGGAGGAAAAAACTGCAAAATTGAAATGAACCTAAAAAACATTCATCCACAAGACAAATGAGGAGAAAAACAAGATAGCAGGAAACATAAAAAATAATCCCCCCAAAATTCGATAAGTTTGCGAAAAGAAAAAGGCATTGCAAAGAAAGTATTGGTCCATTAAAAGATCGGGCAACCGAATACACAAATGGTCCCCATAAAATGAGCGAACTGCTTAAATACAAATTTGACTGTGTTTAGTGCCCTTAAGTCCGAGAAAAAAGTAAAAAATCGAAATGAATTTTTTTACATAGCTATAAATCATCAAAGAACAAGTTCGAACACGAATCTATTAATGGATTTAGTGTTCTTGGAAGGAGACACAGTTAAGGCTCTATTACAAATACGAGAAAATTCAGCACCAGGGTCAGACACATGAAGTGCCACGTTACTGAAGAAATGTAAAGAGAGCATTTCCAAGCTGTTGTATTTACTATGGAAAAACCACTTGACATAGGACAAATTCCACTTTCATTAGAGGTAACAAAGCAATGCCTAAGAACTATCGTCCAGTAGCTCTCATCTTCCACTTTATAAAATGCCTCGAATATGTAACCAGAGGCATATAAAGTGCTTCGAATATGTAATCAGAGGCAAAATTGCTTACTACCTAGAAGAAAAAAATTTATTCAATCCGAACCAACATTACTTCCGGGCTGGAAGATCATACGTATCACAGCTACCAAGAGAAAAAACTGGAAACATTGTGTTGAGGTCAAACCATACCGTAGAGTGAGTGTAGACTCTCTCTCTCTCTCTCTATATATATATATATATATATATACATATATATATATATATATATATATATATATATATATATATATATATATATATATATATATATATATATATATATATATATATATATATATATATATATTACATACTGTATATATATATATATTGATTTTGCTAAAGCTTACGATAAATGTGATCGTGGAGTTATAGTACACAACTTTAAGAATACAAGAATTACTGGAAAGGTGGGACGATGGATATTTATTTAATTTTCCGACCAAAAATATAAAAAAGAGTAATAGTAAATGGAGTCATATATGAAGTCTCAAATGTCGTGAGCTCTGTCCCACAAGGTACAGTATTAGCTCCTTTGCTGTTTATACTGATGATTGCAGACAGCGATGCAGATATTAATGACAGTACCGTATCGTGTTTCGCGGAAGACACAAAGATATGCAAGGAAATATCAAACGAAGGTGACATAGAAACGTTACAAAACGACATTGAAACATTATTCAAATGGTCGGAAGGTAACAATATGAAATCAGGATTATTCACGAAGAAAAATTCCAACTTCTAAGATATGGTAACAACAAGGCACTACAGAATAAAGGGTACAAAACACTATAAGCCAAACAGATAACACCAAACCCACAACTCAGGGTTGAATTCTGTTATCGGATGCAAAATTCAGAGAGCACAATAACATTAAAATCACAATAGCTAGAATAGCAACGGGAGTTGTCTGGAGGAGTTAAAATTATGAGTGTCTAGTCCTACAAACCCATACAGAAAACAACGAGACATTGAGAACATAGAAGCCATTCAGAAGCACTCTAAACAGAAGTAGACGTCTCGTTAGGCATTTCATTTTCCCAATTTTGTGAAATTTGAAATGTTTAATGCGTTAGACATTTCATATTAGTTAAACATCTCGTTAGACATTTCAATACGTTAACTGAAATGTCTAAATTGTCCCAAGTTTTTAAACAATTGGGAAGACTAATATGAAATGTCTAATGAAATGCTTAATCAATTATCTAACAATGAAATCTAATGCATGAAAGGGATCTTTTCCGTTTGGGGGCTAGCAGCGAATTTTAATGAAAATCGGTATACTAATGGAGTTTTGGTCACTGATTTCATAAAAAAAATTCTTTTTTTGGAGAAATGAAAAACAAACATGTTAGAGCATTTTAAATAATTAATGTTTTTATAACGAAAATATTATGACTTAACCTAACCAATCATCAAGGGCGTACAGTTGACCTAACTGGGCATTCAGTTGACCTAACTGGGCATTAATTCTTTATTTTTTCTGTTACTTTTACAGATCTGCCGGGATCCTTCAAAAAACGTATTCTTTGTAAAGTTGCACTTTTTACCGTTTGACCAACACCTTTGGCAACGAAAGAACTGGGTATTTTATTCAGGAACACACTTGCCCACACTTAGAGACTTTTTTCATAAACAGTAGCAGTTTGTGACTCTGGCTAAATTTTAAACAATCCTCTGTAACTAGTTTAAGTTATTTAAAATACATATTAATTATTTAATTATCTGTTCAGCAATAATTACAGGCCTATTGCTGTCGCTTCCTGTTTCTCGAAACTACTAGAAAAACTCTTGTTACTCCGATTTAATGATTTCCTATGGACATCTCCTAATCAGTTTGGCTTTAAACGGTCCCACTCAACTGACCTGTGTATCTATGTACTTAAAGAAACAATATCTAAATACATTGACAGTAATTCAACTATTTATAGCTGTTTCCTAGATATAAGTAAGGCATATGATAGGGTGAACCACAATATTTTATTTGCAAAACTAGAAGACAGGAAGGTTTCCATGTACATATTAAATTTATTGAAATTTTGGTATTCCCACCAATCTTTCACTGTTAGGTGGGGCAATGTACTATCCGAGTGTTTTGGCTCCTCTTGCTGGGTGAGACAAGGCTCCTTGCTCTCCCCTATACTGTTTAATGTGTATATTGACGGATTAATTGCTTCACTTAATGAGGTAACAGTGGGATGTTGTATAGATAACACAAGGATAAATAACTTAGTTTATGCCGATGATATGGTGTTAATAAGTCCCTCTGTTAAAGGTCTGGATCGGCTATTAAAAGTCTGCGAAGTGTATTCGCAGAAAGATGATATTCTTTTTAATGTTACAAAAACTAAGGTTATGCAATTTTATCCTAAAGGCTCTAATCAGCTAGCTGATATGAGGTTTAAAATGAATGGTAAAGTAATTGAGGAAGTACAACAGTTTAAGTATTTGGGTCAATCTATTACCAGCTCCTTGAGTGATGACTCGGATATAAGAAACCAATCTCGAAGCCTGTGTGCTAAAGCGAATATGACCATAAGGAACTTCCGAGTCTGTACAAGTGAAGCTAAAGACACTCTCTTTCGTACTTTCTGCAGTAATATATACGGACAGCAACTGTGGGTGAATTATAAAAATAGGTTCTGGCAGAACCCTAAATTTGCTGTACAACAGGTCTTTTAGACTCTTACATAAAGTACCCCCGAGATGCTCAGCTTCGCAAATTTTTCCTACTCGCAATGTCCCGAGCTTCCCGGAGGTAACAAGACGTGCTCAACACAGTCTACTGCAAAGAATTAAAAAACCAACCAACCCGATCATCCAAGCTATCCATGAGTCTTGCCATTTATCCTCTAAGCATGGACTTCTTGGTACGAAAACGTCTGTCTGCAGCTCCACTTAACTTCGACATTACAGTATTATTTCTAAGCAATTGTATATATTTCTATCCTTAGTATATGAACTGTCATTGTATTAATAATATTTGTCATATGGACTATAGTCTTCCAATAAGCCTTTTCATTTTCATTTTCATTTAAAGTGCTTTAACATGTTCGTTTTTCATTTCTGCTAGCCCCCAAACGGAAAAGACCCCATGAATGTTTAGAGTTTAAGTATACGTTTAAATTTATATGAAAAGAATTGCTTCACAGCATTACTCTTAAAAACTTTTGACTTTGTTTATATAAATTTTTTCCTGTGATTGACTCTGTATCCCTATCAAATAACTTCATGTAATTTCCATTATTAGTTTTAAATACTTAAATTAGTCCACAAGTCAACCTTTTTCAAGTGAATAAATATAAAGTTTAGCCAATTTTTTTAAAAAATATTTTACCTCAGTTCTAGATTCATTTTGGTTGTTCTAGCCTGAGCCCTTTCTAACTTAAGAACGTTTTTTCTCAAGTATACGCTGTCTATATTAGAGATTGAACCTAGGGTAGATGAACAATTCGTTCGAAAACAAACAACCAATTAAGGGCTATATTATATATATATATATATATATATATATATATATATATATATGATGAATAAAACCACGAAGGAAAGGAAACATTCTGTGTTTCCTTTCCTTCGTGGTTTTATTGATCATAAATATTTTTCACTTGTTACTTTCGTGAAATAATTTTCATATATATATATATATATATATATAT
>JAJOZX010000080.1:1227500-1290000 GCA_023014485.1 Bathynomus jamesi | reverse complement strand
TTAATGTAATTTATAGTCAGTTGTTCATAAAAAATCATTTGTAACTTGTTTTATATTCACCGCTTTTGATGTAAGTACCGTATTTATTAATCACTGCAATCATAATATTGTTAACTGTAAACATTTATTTGTTTAATTAAAGTAAAAAACCGAAGTCTATCATATTTCCTTTTGAATGAAAAATCAATGGTGACCCCAAATACTAATTGACAATTTAATTAATCATCAACTACAGCTAATTATAAATTACTGCTGCGTACTGACGACACTATAAGATTATTGGGATATTTTCCCGGGACTAGTATGTTTCATGGACTGCTCTCGATTTTCCTACGAAATTGCAAACAAGGGCAGTCGATGACCCTGATTTTGTTTCTGCAATCGGTTTTCTTGAGAAATGATAAAGAAAAATGTTATTGGATATTGAATAAATTTATTTACTGAAACGACGCAATACACTCCAACATCTTTTTGAATAAGTCCGAGCTGGTGTGGCATGACAAGAATTAGTGCGATATCTTGCAAAAAACAATAATATAAGAAACTCGATTAGGTCAGGTTAGGTTAGGTCAGGTTAGGTTAAGTTAGGTTAGGTTTCTCAAGAAAACCGATTGCAGAAAAAAAATCAGGGTCATCGACTGCCCTTGTTTGCAATTTTGTAGGAAAATCGAGAGCAGTCCATGAAACATACTAGGTCCATTTTCCGTTTGTGGGTTAGCAGTGAATTTTAATGAAAATCGGTATACTAATGTAGTTTTGGTCACTGATTTCAAAAATAACTTTCTTTTTTTGAGAAATGAAAAACAAACATGTTAGAGCACTTTAAATAATTAATGTGTTTTTAACGAAAATATCATGCCTTAACCTAACCAATCGTGAAGGGCGTACAGTTGACCTAGCCGGGCATTCAGTTGACCTAACCTGGCATTCAATTGACCTAACCTGGCATTAATTCTTGATTTTTTCTGCTACAGATCTGCCGGGATCCTTCAAAAAACGTATTCTTTGTAAAGTTGCACTTATTACCGTTTGACCGATGCTTTTGGCAAAGAAAGAACTGGGTATTTTTATCAAAGGAACACACTTTCCCAAACTTAGAGCACTTTTTCATAAACAGTAGCAGTTTGTGACTTTGGCTAAATTTAACACAATCTTCTGTAACTAAGGGGCTCCAATAAACCTTAGCTCCCCCGCCCATGGCCAAAACCATTAGTGGTACAGTAAAACTAAACATACCTTGCAAAATAGAATTTAATCCTGCATTTAATGAGAAACAATTAAAACTTGGTGTTCCCGCCATTGGCTTCCAAGACAGCCTGAATTCGCTTTGGGTAGCTTGCCAAAAATGACGTGAATAGATCTTGATCGTTACGCAAATTTGCTAAAACAGTTTCAATGTGTTGCGTCATTGTATCATTCGAAAATCGATTTGCTGCAGGTACTTGAAACAAGAGACATTCAACCTTCTCCTTTATAACTGATCCAATGTGTTCACAGACGTTCAGGTCAGGAGAATTTCCAGGCCATTCTTCATTTCCAAAGAAATCGATCTCATGGTTCCGCAACAACTGTTGAGTGGCTAATGCCTTAAAGCAGGGGACTTTATCCTGCAGAAGTGTGACCTGATCGACATCCATAACATTGTTTGGGTTTCTTAGAAAAGGAATGACATGCTGGGATAGAATAATATCACGAAAATACTGTCCATCCCAACTCTGACCATTTGGCTTCAGCACCCACATGAGCTTCTTTGCAGTGAACAAAACAAACACACCAACACAGTCTGGACTTTTTAATAATTCGCGATAATGTTCATTGTCATCGATTTCATCTGGTGTTGTGGCCCACACTCGATCATTTTGGTAGTTAGGCCGACGTGTTACGTAAACAAAAAATTCATCGGAGACAGCTAAATGCATGAAATCATCCACATCCCAATCTTCAAGATAATGGGCAAACCACATTCTGTCATCGATGTTAAGTTGAGTTTTTCTTGGCTTTGGAAGTTCATGCCAAGGCTTTAAACCTTGCCTATGACGGTACAGTCGAATGATCTCACCACTAACGATCTTTCCTCCCAACACTTTGATCTCTCTAGAAAGTTTAGTACAGCTGTTTTTCCGCTTACGCGTACCGCTTTCAATGATGTCCTTTGTTTCCTGAGAGAGTGGCAAATTTGGGCGCCCAGATTTGGTTGTATCCATTTCACATTCATCCAAAGTTCTATTCCAATTTCTTTTGACGAAGTCCTCACTTCTTCGCAACTTTTTGGCAACCCATGAACGTGTTATAAAGGTGGCTTCAGCATCACGAGCTTCCCGAAATGTTATTGCTCGTATGCGATCTATCACACGTTGCCTCTCCGAATCACCAATTAATTGAGAAGCCATTATATTATCACCTTATCAGCTAGAGTAATTTTAATACCTGCAATAAATAAAGAATTTTATATATTTTTATAATCACTAGAAACTATTTCGATATAAGTAAACATGTAAGCTGCAAATGGGGGGGCTAAGGTTTTTTGGAACCCCTTAGTTTAAGCTAGTTAAAACACATTAATTATTTAAAGTGCTCTAACATGTTTGTTTTTCATTTCTCCAAAAAAAGAAAGTTATTTTTGAAATCAGTGACCAAAACTACATTAGTATACCGATTTTCATTAAAATTCGCTGATAGCCCCCAAACGGAAAAGACCCGATTATTGTTTGCAAGGTGTTCAACTGTGACATCCCGGAATGACTAATTAAAAAATCGCTTCTATGAGAGAAGTTAAACTAATAGGCCTATAGTTGCTTATCACCGTTTCTAAAGACCGTTTTATCTAATTTAAAGTCGAAAGGAAGAACCTTTTGCAAAAGGATTTATTAAAGAATTTAACTAAAAGATCGACTAATTCATTTAATAAATCGTCTTAAAACTTTTGGGTTAAAAAGATCGGGACGGCGATCTATAAACTTTTAAAGTATCTACAGGGTGGCCCATAACTCCCAATCAGTTATAATTAAAGCGAAAATCCATCTAGCGGATTTTAAAAAAAAATAAAAAAAATCATTTTTTTTTAAATTTTTCAAAATAATCAGTAAATATTTTTAAACTTATTGTAAACGTTTTACTTTTTTATTTTGTATTTTCGCTTTAATTATAACCAGTTCGAATTTATGGGCCACCCTGTATATAGTGTGCAATCTCTTTTGGGTAAACAGCTATGTTAGTAAGCAATGGCACTTCATTTACATTATTAATCATATTACAAGCGCCTGAAATAACCGACGCATGCTCAATAGTAAAGACCGACGTTAAAGTTTTAGCTATTTCCTTATAGTTATTTATTAAGTTGAATCTACCAATAACCTAGTGTTGTTCGCCAACGTATTTCTGTTACAAACGTATTAGTAAAACTTTTTAGCATTCTCCTTACATTCATTATCAATTTAGATTTTAATTTCTTGTTTGGCATTTCACATTTATCGTTTAACCTTTCTTTGCACTTATGTAAGTGTTAAAATGACGTGAATGTTCCCTTTTGTATCTCTTCCAGGCTACATTTAAATCTCCGATAGCTTTTCCTATATCCTTATTCGCCGTTTAAGCACAGTGTTCTTGCAAGAGAGAGAGAGAGAGAGATAGAGACAAGAAAATTCCTACAATGTAGCTAATAAAATCATATTTTATGCCTTTTCATTTCCTCCTTCACATTGTGAATGGTCATACCATAAGATTACATTAAGAATAAGTGGATACACAAAACAAGTGACAAAACAAGAGAGCAATCACGGTGCGAAATAATTGTAAAACATTTTTCTTGTATTTTGTCCAAATTTTAATTTCTCTGAACTTTTCCGTCAATTCACGGTCAATGGTTGCTGATCTTCATCTGCTCTTCTCTTTCGCTGCTTCATATTAAAAGTTATTTAGGTGTGAGAAGATTTACTTCATTTATAATCTCTTCACACTTTCCACCTTTTATCTGTAACATATATATATATATTGCTTTTCTCTCTCTCTCTCTCTCTCTCTCTCTCTCTCTCTCTCTCTCTCTCTCTCTCTCGTAACAATCTATTTCTTTCATTCTCAGTTCACACTGTATATACCCATTCCTCTCTTATCTTTCTCCTTCCTTTCATTCCACAAATATCTAACCTTTTTATTTCTCGCTCTGCGACTAACCTGGTTGCGTCGGAAGAATTGGAGTCCAAATAAGCTCGGATGAAATAAATTTAAAGTTGATCAGAATCAAAACAACGTGGAATATAAATTTCGCCAAATCACAAATGAGAATTTTCATTTTATGGCTGCTCTTCTAAGAGGGGAGTAGACTGCGTTGATAATCTGAAACAAAAATGTTTAGAGTAAATTAATTGGGAATGTACAATAGAGACATATTTTGGTGCTCCTTTAGTATGCGGTCTACAAATTCTGCCGCGGTCTACAAATTCTGCCGCGCTCTACTTTTTTCAAAGTGCAGGCTACAGGTTTTTTTCGTTAAATTTGTGCCTGCTCACGCATTCTGCCGCTCTTTTTTTTTCGCTAAATGACTCACTCACATGACTTAGACCCTATTTGGCCTTGAAATTCAAAATGATTGTTTAACATCAGTAGCTTGAGAAATTTGAAGCAGTAAAGTTGTAAACAATTCAATTGCTACTAGTATGCGGTCTACCTACGATTGGTTAGGTTTAGTCAAGATATTTTCGTTAAAACTAACGAAAATATCATGACTAAACCTAACCAATCGTCAATCGTCAAGGCTACAGGTTTTTTTCGTTAAATTTGTGCCTGCTCACGCATTCTGCCGCTCTTTTTTTTTCGCTAAATGACTCACTCACATGACTTAGACCCTATTTGGCCTTGAAATTCAAAATGATTGTTTAACATCAGTAGCTTGAGAAATTTGAAGCAGTAAAGTTGTAAACAATTCAATTGCTACTAGTATGCGGTCTACCTACGATTGGTTAGGTTTAGTCAAGATATTTTCGTTAAAACTAACGAAAATATCATGACTAAACCTAACCAATCGTCAAGGGCGACTGACATTGGGATGTAAACAAGCAATTAGTAAACAAGCTAAGAAGGTATACTTACATTTAAACTTTTTGTGTTTTGGATCAAGTAAAGATAATCCCTCCCAGGTCACACTATTAAAGCAAATCCCTCCCAAAAATGACCAAGTAAAGATAATCCCTCCCAGAAAGTAAAGTAAAGTGAAGCAGTCTGACATAAGGATAAAAATTAAGAGAATCTTTTTTAAAAAAATGATTTATTTGAAAACAAAATTTATTAAAATTCATTTATTACAATGGATCAAGTAAAGATAAGCACCCCCAACCTTTTTTAGTTAGCTTTATAAGGCTAACTAACGAAAATATCACGACTTAACCTAACCAATCGTTAGGTCAACTGTACGCCCTTGACGATTGGTTAGGTTAGGTCGTGATATTTTCGTTAGTTAGGCTTATAAAGCTAACTAAAAAGGTTGGGGGTGCTTAACTTTACTTCATCCAAAGACTTTAATTAAAGCGGTATTGCGGTATTGCGGTAAAGCGGTATTACCAACTTTACCAAGTAAAGATGATCCCTCCCAAAAAATGATCAAGTAAAGATAGTCCCTCCTTTTTCTGTTGGGAGGGATTATCTTTACTTGATCCTGTGTTTTTAACTTTTCAATACATTTTTTTCCTTACATTTAAACTTTTTATGTTTTTAACTTTTCAATACATTTTTTTCAAGTAAGATTGTCATTTCAACCTTCTTTAACTACATTTAAAAAACAAATTGGTGTAGACCGCATACTAAAGTGTGAATTTGTCTGTAGACCGCATACTAAAGGAGCACCCATATTTTCATTATTAAACTGTACAGTAATATCCACGCACCCAAATTAACGTTAATGACCAACAGATACTTTTTTTCGGGGGATTACTAAATACGAGAAGAAATAAATAATTCCTAGCTTATTTATGAATTCTTTCACTATAGGGCTTATATACTTCGATACACACCCACAGGGAGAAGGAAAGACCGATTCCAAGGCGTTTCGCGTATTCCAAAACCTGATCACGAAATGAAGAAAGGAAGCAAAAGGTAAAATAAATATAACTGTACATCTCAAACTAAAAGAGATAAGAGGAATTAGCAAACGATTAACAAGATATGGTTCATTTTATAAGTTTCAAACTATTATTAAATTTATTTAGCAAAGTACAGTATATGAAAGCACATTCGAGAATGTTCCTTCCAGTTATGTCTTTATTTCTTAATAGAGATTTTTAATCTCCCTAATTAATACTATGATTATTTTCATACATGCGTAAGAACGGAAACAATACATTAGAATTATTTGCGGTTCTACAGGGTGTTCGAAAAGTCCTGCCCCCCCCCCCCTTCAAAATTTATATATTGTAATACCAATTTTATTTTTGTGATTAATTGTATTTATATGTGGTAGGTGTAATTTAAGAAACGAGTCACTAGCAACAATTACTTTAATTACAGTAAATATAGTTACTAATTATAGTTATTAATCAAGAGTATCTGTGTGTGCGCCATCATTTTCGTAACAAAGGATTATGCGCCTCCATGTGCGGTGTGAGAATCGACGCAGCATTGCTGGAGTGATTGCACCAAATGCATCTCGAACAGCGTGTTTCATTTCCTCTGTTGTGTTGTAACGCACCCTGGATACGTTCTGCTTGACGAAACCCCATAACGTACTGTCACATGAAGACAGAACCTGACTTCGGGGCGGCCACTCAAGAGGGGCAGATAAATGTTGCGAGCCACTGCCGATCTATCACAGTTAGGTAGACCAGCCGTGAGTGGATCCTAGGGTCTTTGTTCGTGTGAAACATTATAACATTATAACATTTGTCTCCGAACACTTCGTTGAGAAATTCCCTCACAATAACCCCTTCCCTACGATGGCGAGCGTGCGTTCGTCATGAAAGTCGTATATTGCACCATACGTCGCTGAGGCAAAGTCGTGCGGAAGGGGTTAATGGCAAAATGAGCCGGAACCCCGTCTTGTTGAAACTACACCCGTCCAAGCAGCCCTAAACGTTCGAGCTCAGGCACAAACCAGTCCCATAACATGTTAAGGTAGGCAGTTTGGTTGACAAAACCCTCAAAAAAATATGGACTGAACAAGTTCCTGGCAAACACTGCACCCCATATCATCACTTGCAGTGGATGGTGTTCTAGTTCCTCAAAGAAGTGTGGATATTCCTCGCTCGCTCCAGAGTCCAGACGTAAACATTTTTCATTTTGGCGCTACGATAAATTGGAAAAGAAAAAAAAGAAAAAAATATGAATGACTCGCATATAAATTCAATCAACCACACAAAAATAAAATTGGTATTACAATATATACATTTTGTTGGGGGGTGACGGGACTTTTCGAACACCCTGTACACGCATATTTATGCTGTTTTACTCCGATATCTGAAATTTTACCAGGTTGACTTATATAAACTAAATCAGAGTTTACATCCGATAGGTACACCCACCGAACTGCATTTTTTTTTTTAATTAAGTGAGATTTAATAATATTTTTATAATCAAAACTACGATAATTCCAATTGTTTTAAGTGAAGTGGGAAGACGTTCAAATTTTACATGGTAAAGAAAGCTAAACATAATTTTATGATCAAACTCTTTGTGGATTATCATAGGTTTGCGAAAGACTTCAAATTTGAATTGGGCTGTGAATCTCCGACTTTTTAGATCGAAAAATTACTAACCATGCACGTGTCATTTTTTTTTACTGTTGAAAAAGAAAATGACAAATGAATATTATTTCTGGCTGTAAAAATTCAGACGTAGCGCAGATCAATTAAAATTTGAAGTTTTCCACGAACGTACTAATAGCCCAGAATTTTTAGATTCTGAATTCTGCAGTAGTGAACTATGTTATCCTGTTTCATTTCTAGAGAGCTGTTTTAGCAAAGCTTAAAAAAGGCGCTATAATTGTATAACCCACAATGAGTTTGATCATAAAATACAGGGTGGGGCATAAGTCGGTTAACCAAGAATAATGGAATCACCTTGTGAAGAATAGTATTTGTCATTTACTACAGAAATTATTCAAAGTGTCCTCCATCATGTTGAATACATACGATGCATCTCTGAACCACTGAACAACAAATAGCGCAGCACAGTTCTTTGTTATATTCAACGTCTCAAACTCCTGGCGTATGAAAGTCTTCGTGTGGTCGAAGTCCCGAGGTTTCTGGCCGTAAACTCTATCTCTGATTATACCCCACATTGAATAATTACATCACAGTGATTATTCAATGTGAGGAAAATCAAAGATAGAGTTTACGGCCAGAAACCTCGGGACTTCGATCACACGATGACTTTGATACGCGAAGAATTCGAGACGTTGAACATAACAAAGAACTGTGCTGCGCTATTTGTTTTTCAGTGGTTCAGAGATGCAACGTATGTATTCAACATGATGCAGGACACGTTGAATAATTTCTGTAGTAAATGATAAATATTATTCTTCACAAGGTGATTCCATTATTATTCTCGGTAAACCGACTTATGCCGCACCCTGTATTTTTACGCTTCCTTACGAGGTAAAATTTAAAAACCTTCCGACCTTGTTTTTAAAACAATTGGAATTAATGTACAGTAATTGTATAAATACCAATAAATCTCGCTTAATTAAAAACGGCCCAAATAATGTAGTGGGTGGTGTCTAATATACTGGACATAAACACTGTCATTTAATATAGCGCGGTAAAACTGGTAGAACTTTAGATATCAAAATAAAGCATCCTAAATATACGTGTAGAGCCACGATTAATTCTAATGCTTTATTTAACCATATGTATAGCTGTAATCATAGTATTAATTGAGAGTGTTAAAAATTGTATTAAAAATGTAAAGGCATGAAGGATTATTCTCAAATGTACTTTCATATGCTTTGTAAATAACTTCAATAATAATTCGGAACTTACCAAGTAGACCATATCTTCTTAAAATACCTTTTCTCCTTAATCAATACTTGTAAACCTTTTGCTAACTCATCTTCTCTTTTTATCCGAAATGTACAGTTACATATATTCCATTTTTTGCTTCCTCTCTTCATTCTCTGACGAGGTGTTAGAATTCACGAAAGGACTTCGAATCGCTTTTTATTTTTCGTGTGATCCGAAACATTCATTAATTTCATGTGGTGAACTCTCAAATTCATCCTACATATAGTGTCTATACCAAAAATTTAGGAGCGAGTGTAGTTTACGTTCCCCTGTGGTGCCTAGTGTAGTTTACGTTCCCCTACATTATCCTAGTGTAGTTTGCGTTGCTCAACTTTGTCGACGTATAGCTAATCAAATAAAACGTTAAAACTAACGAAAATATTAAGACTTAACCTAAACAATCGTCAATATATATATATATATATATATATATATATATATATATATATATATAGGGTTACCATATTTGAACTTTCATAAAAAGAGGACACTCCGGAGAAGGGAGGTGTATCTGTATCAGTATTTATCAACTCACGTTGTATTAATGTGTTATATATACTGCGTACTACAGTACATGTCGTCTACATTGAGTATCTATAAATAAGAACAAATGTTATGGCCTCAAAAATCAATGTTATAATTATTCAAATTTCCCGGACATGTCCGGGAAAAACCGGACGTATGGCAACCCTATATATATATATATATATATATATATATATATATATATATATATATATATATATATATATATTGACGATTGGTTAGGTTAAATCGTAATATTTTCGTTAGTTTTAATTAAAGTTTTATTTGATTAGGCATACGCCGACAAAGTTGGGGAACTCAAACTACACCAGGATAATGTAGGGAAACGTAAACTACACTAGATACCACAGGGGGACGTAAACTACACTTGCTCCATATATATATATATATACACACACGGCGTGCATTGCGTGTAATGTGAATTAAGGCGCACGCAAAGCAGCAATCCCTGCACGATAATGTGTCTCTTCCAAAGAACGCAAACAGTCAAATAGTTTAAATTTGTCGTGGATGCAATTTTTATGGTGTCTTTCAAAGACTTTTTTTTTCTTGAACCTCGTAAACGTGACTGCGTTTAAAAGCCACGAAAATGATCTCATAAAAATGATCCGACATGAGCTGAAATGAATTCGTGAATAACCCGAACTTTATGGACACCGTTGCTAAACGTTTCGAATAGATAGTGTTAGTTATTACACTTCTGAGGTCCTTCGATATATATATATATATATATATATATATATATATATATATATATATATATATATATGATGAATAAAACCACGAAGGAAAAAGAAACACAAAGGGGTGCTCAAGCGCTTTCGTCTAATGACATCCTCAGGAACACTGGAGTGAAAGGACAGATCAAGGCAATATAGGTTACAAAAATAAACATACATACATACACATTCACATATATATACATATATATATATACATATATATATAATATATAAATATATACATATATATAGTAAGCATAGAAAAAAATTGTGGGAGGAGCCAACATTTATATGGTCACAGAAAATAAAGAAATAAAAATAAATATAAATATAAATTGAGAAAAAATTAATTACAAAATAGTGCCTTAGTGATATATATGTCACAGCCTAAATAATCATAAAGAAATAAACAGGCAAATAAAAAAAACCCATAAATACATATACATACATATATATATATATATACATATATATACACATATACATATATATATATATATATATAAAGACACTTTTAGCACTTTGGCCGACCTTCCATATAAATTCAAATGGCTTTTTTATGGAACAGGTCACAAAAGAATAAAGAAATAAAAATAAATATAAATATTGTAAGTAGAGTCTACCAATTCAAGCTCAAGAGGGAGGTTTTACAATCGATTTAATAGATGCTGCCAAAATGATATATATGTCACATTATTAAAAAATAAAAATTGAAAGATAAATTTTAAGAGAGGCACACCAATTTATAAGGGAAAAAATTACCACATATGCATATTATAGTCACAAACGAATACAAAAGTACAAATAAATATAAATTGGAAAACAAAATGATCCCTAGATGATATATAAAGAACAATAAAATATATATACAACCTATTTACGGTATATATACGAAATATAAACGCAATATATACAGAATATATATATATATATATATATGCATAAGGGAAAAAAAATTACCAAATTTGTTTTTATAATTATTGTCTGAGAAAACGGTAGGTCGCAAAAGAATAAAGAAATAAAAATAAATATAACATGAAAAAATTACAAATAATACACGTACACATATATACCCGCATACCCAAATATATATATACATATACACACATATATACAAACACACACACACACACACACACATATATATATATATATATATATACAAGCTTGACCTTCACGAAATGAGAAATCATCCCGCAGAACCTTTGTGAGGTTGTAAGGTAAGGTAAGGTACATACACATATACATATATATATATATATATTTAACTGCATACATACATACATACATACATATACACACATACATACATACATATACACACATATACATACAAACACATTTAACTGCAATGACCACACACATACGCACATACACATACATACATACACATACACTCATACAGCAAAAAATTGAAAAATAAAATTGTAAGGGAAACAACCGACAAAAACAAATTTTTTACCAAAGATTTAACAACCTGACTTTCTCGCCAGAGAATTACATAATTATGATTTACCATTACCTGCACACACTGTTTTGGAGCTTATTAAGCTTTGTATCAAGGATTGTAAATTCACTTTCAATGGCGAGCATTATCAACAAGTTTTTGGGATGGCCATGGGCAACCCTTTGTCGCCCCTTCTCTCCAATATTTATATGGAGTTTTTTGAAATTACTTACATTCCGAGAATCCTGGGGGTTGGCATCCCTTGGTTGCGGTACGTCGACGATATTTTGTGTATCTGGCCCATGAATCGTGACCTGGATGACTTCCTCCTTCAGTTAAATGACCAAGTCCCCTCCATTAAATTTACTTTAGAAGTGGAACAAGACAACTCAATCCCGTTTTTGGATGTGCGTGTTCATAGGGATAGCCCGGGTTTTAAGTTTAGTATATATCGGAAAAAAACAAACAATTTGTCCTACGTACACTTTTACTCTGGACATGACACCCCTATTAAAAAGGCCATATTTTCCTCAATGTTTCTCCGCGCTCTTAGGATCGCCAGTCCTGAATACATCGATGCCGAATTGGAAAATATCAACGGTATTGGAAGTGAGTTGTGTTACCCATCTGCGTTCATGGAATCTTGTCTTAATAAGGCTAAACGAACCTTCTATCGTGTGAATAATAACACTCGCACCTTGTCAAAGAATATTTTAGTACTTCCATTTTTCCCGGGCTTCTTAGGCATTGCTAATGTACTTAAACTTTTGGATATCAGTGTAGTTTTTTCATATAACAATATTGTGAAAAACATCATAGTAAAAAATAGCCCTACCAATAATTTAGGCATTATCTATAAAATTGGGTGTAAGCAATGTGATTCCTTTTACATAGGTCAGACGGGAAAGGATTTGCAAACGCGTGTAAAACAGCATCAATATTCCGTTAGAACGGGACAGTTGTCCAGTGCCCTTTTTGTCCATTTGTCAGAGTTATCCCATTGTATTGATTGGAATAATGTTTCAGTTTTGTTTCACTCTAGCAACATTGTTAATAGAAATATTCTTGAGTCGGCTATAATTCAACTTACAAATAACCTTAACATGAGTAAAGGTCTGTTTCAACTTGATCCCGTTGCTCTGAATTCCTTCAGAATGGATTTAAACAAAAAGGGCAGGTTGTTAAATCTTTGGTAAAAAATTTGTTTTTGTCGGTTGTTTCCCTTACAATTTTATTTTTCAATTTTTTGCTGTATGAGTGTATGTGTATGTATGTATGTGTATGTGCGTATGTGTGTGGTCATTGCAGTTAAATGTGTTTGTATGTATATGTGTGTATATGTATGTATGTATGTGTGTATATGTATGTATGTATGTATGTATGCAGTTAAATATATATATTATATATGTATATGTGTATGTACCTTACCTTACCTTACAACCTCACAAAGGTTCTGCGGGATGATTTCTCATTTCGTGAAGGTCAAGCTTGTATATATATATATATATATATATGTGTGTGTGTGTGTGTGTGTTTGTATATATGTGTGTATATGTATATATATATTTGGGTATGCGGGTATATATGTGTACGTGTATTATTTGTAATTTTTTCATGTTATATTTATTTTTATTTCTTTATTCTTTTGCGACCTACCGTTTTCTCAGACAATAATTATAAAAACAAATTTGGTAATTTTTTTTCCCTTATGCATATATATATATATATATATATTCTGTATATATTGCGTTTATATTTCGTATATACCGTAAATAGGTTGTATATATATTTTATTGTTCTTTATATATCATCTAGGGATCATTTTGTTTTCCAATTTATATTTATTTGTACTTTTGTATTCGTTTGTGACTATAATATGCATATGTGGTAATTTTTTCCCTTATAAATTGGTGTGCCTCTCTTAAAATTTATCTTTCAATTTTTATTTTTTAATAATGTGACATATATATCATTTTGGCAGCATCTATTAAATCGATTGTAAAACCTCCCTCTTGAGCTTGAATTGGTAGACTCTACTTACAATATTTATATTTATTTTTATTTCTTTATTCTTTTGTGACCTGTTCCATAAAAAAGCCATTTGAATTTATATGGAAGGTCGGCCAAAGTGCTAAAAGTGTCTTTATATATATATATATATATATATGTATATGTGTATATATATGTATATATATTATATATGTATGTATATGTATTTATGGGTTTTTTTTATTTGCCTGTTTATTTCTTTATGATTATTTAGGCTGTGACATATATATCACTAAGGCACTATTTTGTATTTAATTTTTTCTCAATTTATATTTATATTTATTTTTATTTCTTTATTTTTCTGTGACCATATAAATGTTGGCTCCTCCCACAATTTTTTTCTATGCTTACTATATATATGTATATATTTATATATATATATATATGTATATATATATATATATGTATATATATGTGAATGTGTATGTATGTATGTTTATTTTTGTAACCTATATATTGCCTTGATCTGTCCTTTCACTCCAGTGTTCCTGAGGATGTCATTAGACGAAAGCGCTTGAGCACCCCTTTGTGTTTCTTTTTCCTTCGTGGTTTTATTCATCATAAATACTTTTCACGTGTCACTTTCGTGAAATAATTTTTCATATATATATATATATATATATATATATATATATATATATACATTATATATATATATATATATATATATATATATATATATATATAATGAATTTGTTTCGTTTCTTGTGGAGCACTTTTTCTGATCAAAGCAATACATTTTATATTTATTCCTTTTTGCCTAATGAAATTTTTTTCACTTCTATACTGATAAATAATGTCCCTTTTTTAAAATTGCTCTTATTAATATGTTTCCCTTCGGAACGAGTGGACTGTGATTCATAATTTAAGTGTGTTGTTCCTTCATTTTGGAAGTGGTTATTTTAGTTATAAATTAAACTTAACTGCCACTTGAAGGGTTTGTGGCTTTATAAAATAAATTTTAAAACGTTTAAACGAGAATAAACAAATTAGAGGCGACAAAAGCACGAATTAAAAGGTAACAAAAATATGAAAACGAATCACCTTTTGGAACTTGTGAATTAGAAGAAACTTTCATAAATGTTATTTTGGATAATAAATTATTTTATTTTTATAATTAAAAAACTTCACTGTTTTGATTTCCTTCGTTATTCATGATAAACTAAAAGGTACATCAAAAGAAAAGACACTTTGGAGCACCTGAAGATCAGGGCCCCTAGCCTTCTTTAGTTAGCCTTATAAGGCTAAATAACAAAAATATCACGACTTAACCTAACCAATCGTCAAGGGCGTACAGTTGACCTAACGATTGGTTAGGTTAAGTCATAATATTTTCTTTAGTTAGCCTTATAAGGCTAACTAACGAAGACTGTGCAGCCCTGATCTTCAGGTGACCCGAGACTTTTAGTTTGCCAAACATTTTGTGCAATTTAAATTAGGAAATAAGAAAACTCGGATCAATGAAAGAAAGCCACCCCCCCGCCTTCTTTAGTTAGCTTTGTAAGGCTAACTAACGAAAATATAACGACCTAACCTAACCACTCGTCAAGGGCGTACAGTTGACCTAATGATTGGTTAGGTTAGGTCGTGATATTTTCGTTACTTAGCCTTATAAAGCTAACTAAAGAAGTCTGGGGGTGGCTTTCTTTCATTGATCCGAAAGTTCTTAAAACTGAATGTGAATATCATCTCTCTCTCTCTCTCTCTCTCTCTCTCTCTCTCTCTCTCTCTCAATTACTACTTAACCCTACTTAACCTAACCATTCGTCAATATATATATATATATATATATATATGCGCCTCGGTGGTGGTGTGGTTAGCGTCGCTAACTACGAATCCATCGGCCCCTGGTTCGAGACCCGGTGACGGCAGCCGTCGCGCAGCAAAACCCAGCTGTTCATCCTTCCACACAATAAAGAAAGTGGTTGGTAGATAAATGGGTACCCTGGGTGGCCAAGTGGTGAAGACGCTGGGCTGCTGGTGGGGCGAGATTCGGATTCCACGTTAAACTGTAGGTCTAAGGTGGAGTGAAAAGCTTGACCTTCGTCAGAATGAACAATTCGGGCGGAACCTATCCAAAGGTTATATATATATATATATATATATATATATAAATTGACGATTGGTTAGGTTAAGTCGTAATATTTTCGTTAGTTTTAACGTTCTATTTGAGGGATTCATTTAAAAATAAAATCTCCGTATTATAACTCATTTAAAGTAATAATTAAAGGTGTAAATTAGCATTTCAACCCTTACAATATGAGTCAGTGGCCAGAAGGTATTGGTGTTAAGGAGTTTATTCACTTTCCCAGGAGATTTGATAAAAGGCAAAATAATAATAATAATAATAATAATAAATAATAGGCGCCCTAACGGTAATGCCTGAAATTTGTACTGTGTATAATAATAATCAGATTAATACGTTTTCTATCAGTCATGGCGGATAACTTGCTGAAAATAGTCTCATATCACGTAAGGTCAGTGAGGAATTCAGATCACCTGAGGATCAGGACCCCCAGCCTTCTTTAGTTAGCCTTAAAAGGCTAACTAACGAAAATATCACGACCTAACCTAACCACTCGTCAAAGGCGTACAGTTGACCTAACCATTGGTCAGGTTAGGTCGTGATATTTTCGTTAGTTAACCTTTTAAGGCTAACTAAAGAAGGCTGGGGGGGCCCTGATCTTCAGGTGATCCAGGAATTCAATTGTAGATGTTCATAAAATCTGTGACAGTGCAGATTTGATACTCCTGCAAGAGCACTGGTTACCGAAGCAAGAGCTAAAATTCCTCTCTACCATCCATGATGACTTTATGTACCATGCGTCATCAGCAGTGGACTTGTCAGATGAATTAATGTACGGTAGGCCTTTTGGGGGTGTTGTTTTCTTAAAAAGGAAAAATTTGTCAAAACATATAAAATGTTTAACAAGCGATAATGTAAGGTTGTTCGGCATTGAATTACAAGTAAACAATGATTGCATATTACAGTAATTGTAAACTGCTATTTACCATACAACAACGGAAGTAATCTAGATGAATACATTGATTTGCTGGAAAAAATTAAGGCATTATCAGATAACCCCAAATATTCTCACTCTATAATAATGGGGGACTTTAATGAGCATGTGAACTCGGAATTCTTTGTAGAGTTGGCTAGCATGTGCAAGTCGGCCAAATTAAATATAAGTGATGTAGATGTATCAGGGGTAACCAGTGGTAATTTTACATACGTTAGTGATATGAGTGGTACCACCAGGTGGATTGATCATTGTCTCACTAATAATAATCTAAAGGATCGAATTGTTGGAGTTCATATTCTGCATGATTTCCTCCTTTCTGATCATAGACCATTAGAACTATTAATTAATTTCACCAATTTATGCGCAATACGACATAGCAAGAATTCAATAGGTAAGAATAATCGCGTCGATTGGTCTAATGTTAATATGCAACAGACAGAACAGGTCACCTCTTTAATAATTTAGAAATTTTGCATCTTGCCTGTAATAATCCTTGCTCAAATGGTTCTCATTGTAAACTCATAGATAGGTATTATAGTAAGATAACATCCCTGTTAAGAGAAGCAGGAATCCCTCTGATTAAATCTTACAACTATCATACTAAGATTATTCCTGGATGGAATGATTTTATTGCCCCCTTCAAGAGGGAATCGAAAGACGCCTATGATTTGTGGTGCATTCATGGTAGACCCAGATTAGGACCAGTGTACATGAATATGTGTAGAAGTATGGGTCAGTATAAGGAGGCCATAAGCCGATGTAAACAGGAAGAAGAGTCTATTCGAGCATCAAAAGCCTGTGAAGCTCGCATAAATAACGATAATAAAATTTTTTGGAAATTTGTTAAGAATCAAACGGGTGTCAAAAGTGGCCTCCCTCCGACAATCGAATGGATGACGGAGGAGGATGAAATTGCAAACCTGTGGAAAAACCACTACTCTAACATTCTTAACAGTGTGAGTAGGGATAATCTTAAGATAGATTGCAGCGAAACGCCTGTGGGAGGGACAAGGGAAAATACTTTGATATCATTTCCTGAAGTAAAGAGGTTAATTAAAGAGTTAAAGACTAGTTCTGCGTCAGGAGTAGATGACCTATCGAATGAGCACTTAAAATATGCAAATGACGTAGTATGTTTGCATATATCATTGCTCTTATCAGCCATGCTTGCTCATAGCCATATCCCTACAGAGTTCATGAGAGTATATATCTTGCCCTTGGTCAAAAATAAGTATGGAGACATTCTGTCCAGCAATAATTACAAGCCTATTGCTGTCGCTTCCTGCTTCTCGAAACTACTAGAAAAACTCTTGTTACTCCCATTAAATAATTACCTATGGACATCTCCTCATCAATTTGGTTTTAAAAGGTCCGACTCAACTGACCTGTGTATCTACAGTATATATACTTAAAGAAACAATTTCTAAATACATTGACAGTAATTCAACTATTTATAGCTGTTTCCTAGCTATAAGTAAGGCATATGATAGAGTGAACCACAATATTTTATTTATAACAACTAGAAGATAGGAAGGTTCCCATGTACATATTAAATTTATTGAAATTTTGGTATTTCCACCAATCTTTTACCATTAGGTGGGGCAATGCACTATCCGAAAGTTTTGGCTCCTTTTGCCGGGTGGGACAAGGCTCCTTGCTCTCCCCTATGCTGTTTAATGTGTATATTGACGGATTAATTGTTCCACTTAATGAGGCAACAGAGGGATGTTGTATAGATAACACAAGGATAAATAACTTAGTTTATGCCGATGATATGGTATTAATAAGTCCCTCTGTTAAAGGTCTGGATCGGCTATTAAAAGTCTGCGAAGTGTATTCACAGAAACATATTCTTTTTAATGTTACAGAAACTAAGGTTATGCAATTTCATCCTGAAAGCTATAATAAGCCAGCTGACATTAGGTTTAAAATGAAAGGTGAAGTAATTGAGGAAGTACAAGAGTTTAAGTATTTGGATCAAACTATTACAAGCTCCTTGAGCGATGACTCGGATATAAGAAAACAATCTTGAAGCCTTAGTGCTAAAGCGAATATGACGATAAGGAACTTTCAATTCTGTTCAAGTGAAGCTAAAGACACTCTCTTTCGTACTTTCTGCAGTAATATATACGGACATCAACTCTGGGTAAATTATAAAAATGGTTCTGGCAAAGCTCTAAATTTGCTGTACAACAGGTCTTTTAGACTCTTACATAAATTACCCCCGAGATGCTCAGCTTCGCAAATGTTTGCTACCCGCAATGTCCCGAACTTCCCGGAGGTAACAAGACGTACTCAATACAGTCTAATGCATAGAATTAAAAAATCAACCAACCCGATTATCCAAGCTATCCATGAGTCCTGCCCTTTATCCTCTAAGCTATGGACTTCTTGGTACGAAAACGACCGTCTGTAGCTCCACTTAACTCCAACATTACTGTATTATTTCTAATTAATTGTATATATTTCTATCCTTAGTATGTGAACTGTTATTGTGTTAATAATCTTTGTCATATGGACCATAGTCTGCCAATAAACCTTTTCATTTTCATTTTCATTTCATAAAAAATGTCTCCTAAATATCCTAGTGTAGTTTACGTTCCCCAACTTTGACCTAGTCCAGTTTGTGTCCCCTTTTGCGTCAGGGAGACGTAAACTACTCTTGCTCCCTCTCGGCTAGCCCAAGAAAGGAGTAGAAAAGTTAGAAATAGTAATTGAAAAAAGAACACTGAAAACTTAAACCTTTACTTCAGACGTGTAAAGCTTTCACACAGGAGTAGTAGTAATAGTAAAGTATTGAAAAGATAAGGCTCTCTCCCTCCTCCGCCAGCCACTGCTGACAGAAAATAGTGGCGAAAGAAGATTTATAGGAGAGTAGGAAAAATTATAATGAAAAGAATAGCTTCAGAGTTCATTCACACCATGCATGCGTACACTTATCTCGTGTACAAGCCTCTATGTTTAATTTATTAATTGATCCTATATTTGATGACATTAAATTACCGGTTTTCGAAAATTATCGTAGGCTGTGACATGTGTGTTACCAACATATATATATATATGTGTGTGTGTGTGTGTTTGCACATACATATATATATATATGTGTGTGTGTGTGTGTATATATCAGTAGCGTGCAGTCAGGGTAAGCGGGTCATGCGCCGCCTACCCATTTAAAGGTCAAATTGCAAAAAGTCAGTATATTACTACAGTAATCGAAAACTAATAAAATTATGATGCTTGTATAATGTACGAGGGCCACTCAATATATTTTGCAACACCTTTTTTTTTTCTTTCCAAGTTCCCTTGTAAGTTCCATAAATTTTGTGCACAAGTAGTTACAGTACATACCTTTTATACAAGTTTTTATTTTTCCACATAATCTTCATCCTTTTCTACGGCTTTCCTCCACCTCGAAACAAAAGTCCGCTGGAGCCACCTCTTAACCTTCGCAACAACCTCATCGTCACTCTGAAACTTTCTTCCACCAATAGCATCCTTCATTGCCCTAAATAAATGAAAGTCTGAAGGTGCCAGATCCCGGCTGTATGGAGGGTGGAGTAACACAGTCAAGCGCATTTTTCTGATGGCCTCTCTTGTTTGCAAACTGTTGTGTGGTCTTACGTTATTGTGCAAAAGAAGGACGTCTTCCACTTTTCTCTCCGGTCGAACTCGCTTTATACGTCTCTGGAGTCTCTGTAGGGTAGCAATATATGCCTCTGAGTTGATTGTTTGTCTTTTCTTCATAATGTTCACCAGAATTGTCCCTTTCATATCCCAGAAGATGGTGGCCATAACCTTTCCTGAAGAGGGAGCCATTTTGAACTGTTTTTTGCGTGGGGAGTCTGCATGATGCCACTCCATGGATTGGCGTTTTGTTTCAGGTTCAAAGTGGTTACCCAAATCTCATCCCCAGTCACAATTCTGTTTTCTATCGAACCAACGACTCAGAAGCAGTTTCTTTTCTTTGGGCTTTGTGATCTTCAGTCATTTCGCGAGGAACAAACCGTGAACACACTTTTGAGTATCCCAGTTGCTGAATTATCGTATTCACATTTCCTTCACTAATTCCTAGCTCCAGTGATAGCTCCTTGTATGTGACGCGCCGATTTGATCGAATGATGCTGTTGGCACGTTGCACAGTGTGAGATGTCACAGCCGATGCCGGACGACCGCTGCGTGGCCCATCATCGAGGCTGGCTCTCCCTCTCTCCGATGATCTCACACGTTTAGACCAGCGTCCAACTGTGCTTCGATCGACAACAGTTTCTCCGTAAACGTTTTGTAGACGTTTGTGAATATTTCCAACTGTTCCCTTCTCTGCAGTTAAGAACTCGATAAGAGCTCTCTGTTTACGACGGACATCACTGTCAGACGCCATTTTCGAAACTGCGTTAACCATTGGTTTTAGACAAGGCGTTTAAAAGCGGTTTTATATAAGGAGGGGAGGTTCAAACTGGAAAAATCCGGTTATGTGGACCGCAGAAAGTTCAAACTTACGGCGCAAAAGACATTTTAGCCCTCTGGCCTATTATTTAGCTAAGAAAAAAGTGTGGGGCAAAATATATTGAGTGTCTTTAATGTATATATGTAGCGGGCAAACAAAGGAATTTCCTTTCCCTGCCATTCTCAAACATAATAGAATCACATGGAAGCGAAAGACGCACGTGGTTTCAAGGAATCAGAAATAACGTTAGCCTTTCAACAACAAAGGATGCGTAGGAGGCGTCTCAAAAAATGCCGCGAAACTCCGCGTCTCAGATCAGAGGTTATATAAGCGAGGGTCCACTGATACCCTTTCTGACTCGCTCACTCTCACTCACTCATTCACTTCGTCTCTCAGCAGTCATCACTTCTCGTCTTGTTCGGCACGTATCAGCATCCTTCGTCAGCAGCACCACACGTGAAGCCACCCGCTCTCCGGCCTTCGCCGGAGAGCGGCCTGCTGTTCCTTCAAGGCTCAGGTATATCATCAAGACCTTCTAAAGACCGCCTGCAGAAGCATTCCTTCGAAACCCAGCGCCGTTCGACTTCAGCCGGCTTCAGTCCCTCAAACAACATCTCAACTCTACACGAAGCGAATCAACACTCGAGGCGACATCATTCTGACCTTGGTTTAACTCATCCTTTATCTCACGAGTCGACCGGCGCCCATTCAACAAGCTTCAATAGGACAATAGGACGGTCAACATCACCTCGGGCCTACGTTCTACAAGGTCAACCTTCAAGCATATCTTCATCTCAAGAGGTATTTTCAACAATGTCGGTAAGCTCTCTGTGCCTCGTTCTTAAGCAGTGCTCGCTAAGCCTACAGAGCGTAACCGCAGCGGCGTAATTAGGCTATACCTAAAGTGCTTTCACTACCGTTCAAACTAACTTTCCCGTTAAGACTGCAGTAGGCCCAGTTCAAGTGTCATTCCAATACCGTATTCGTGTACCATCCTGCTATTGTGTTCATTCATGTAATCCATAAATACTTTGCATCCGTTTATTTATGTGATTTATTTAAGCATTTCATTATTGACGGCCGAATCCACTTACCGTGTACTAAACGCACGTGCATTCTTTATATCATTACTAGACCCATTCAGAGTTCCATTTATGCGTAACTCTAGCCTACCTAAATGAAGGCTTAATCTATTTACAGTGTACCAACTTACGTGCATTTCTTCCAATCATTATTAGGCTGCAGCTCTAGTCTATGGTCCATTTTTGCATACCATTAGCCTACCACAAATGAGTGTATTACTTAACAATGAAGCTGTATAACCATTCACGTATATGCTAATCCTCTGTCACATTTAGCATAATATAAATGTCATTATATAATTGTTAATCACCGTAAATATCTTCATTGCCATGTTAATCACTGTGAACAAATAAATTATTTATTTTCTTAATTAAACACAAACCATAAGGTAATTTTTCTAACCTTACCAATATTATTTGATTGGGTGACCTCGAAGCATTCGTAACATCATATTATATTCAATATTCATTTCATTATTTTGGTAATTATAGTAGGCCTAATCATTATCACCTCACTCGGCTAATATTAGGCCTACTATATATACATATATATTTGCAGCTACCGCTTAGCCTGTGGACACACCCACCGCACGCTACTGGTATATATATATATATATATATATATATATATATATATATGTAAAGTGTATGTATGTGTATATATAGATATGCGCTGAGAGGAAGGGCGACAAGCTTGACCTTCGTAAAATGAGGAATTATCGCGCGGAACATTTGAAAGGTTGAAGGAAAGGTTGCACCGTGGGTTTCGTTAATTTCTGAACACCTAGTATGTAATAAGTATTAAACGTAATTTAAGTTGATGACGTTTTTTCGCGGGCAATTTATTTCTCCTTCCAAACACTAGATGGCAGTAAAGAGATAAAAAAAAAGCTAACTCAAAAGTGGTTTGAGTTTCGGATCTTGTTATAAATAATCTTTTTAACTTTGAAAGAATTTCTTGAAATCATATTTATGCACTTCGATTTATTTGACCGAAATGTTTTTACAATTTTAACAATTTTTTCTCATTTTTTTTCAGTTCTTTGTCTAACGTTCTTTTCTCCAATCACTTTCTCTATTCTCTCTTTTTCTATCACTTCTAATTCTTAAAGAAAACAAAGAAATTTAATAGAAAATTTTACTACGAAGAGAAATTATGTTAAAATAAGGGGAAACTGTTTAAGTTAAGAGAAGCTACTATTCTCTCTCTCTCTCTCTCTCTCTGTTCCCCCCCTCTCCCCACTTTAGAGAGACGTCTCTGATTGATTGTGCCCCACATGGCAAAGTCAACCATCCAGCAACTCAGTTTTTTATCATTTGCTTCATAAACATTTCAAAGTGGGATACTCTTAAATTCGCTGTACCAACAACTGGTGACCCACGAACCATTTTCATTCTACATATGGGACAAGTACACGGGGATAGATACAGGGACCTCCCACTGATATTCCTCAGCGGAAAGAGATTTTCTCTACTCTCGTGGTGGCAGAGCACAGCGAAGTATGAACGACTCAATATATCACTTGCTGCATAAATACCTTCCACGGCGGCAGACCAAAGTTAAAACTCGGCGACATTTAAACATTTGGCAGACACATACAGACCGACATCCAATTACAGAAAATACGCTCACACATTTGCCTGCCTTGTTAATATGCTAAAGAACTGAGTAGAATTTTTTTTTTGTAGAAACAATTTCATAATGAACCAAAAGAAAAAACTTAAAAAATGCATGGCATGGATGAGGTGAGGTAGAGTTGCGTTTCTGCCGTTACGATTTCTTTTTCCTTCTTTCTCTTGGGTGGCTGGATGTACGCGACGGGTGAGGGCATGGTGTGGAAAATCTGATTTCTGTTCTTAATTCCTGTTTCTACCCCTTTCCCGGAGAAGCATTTCATCACTTTGCCGGCTTGATGGCTTTGCGCGTACATAGACGTAGACATGGAGGGTTTAACCTTTACCTCTCTCTTCATTATTTTGGGGCTAGTGTGAAGTGGGTCATGAGGGCTTTGTTGGATCGATACCTCGGTAAATAGAACTGTAAATATTTTGTATAAAATCAGAACCATATGTTCGAGGTTTTTGGGACGATACCAAATGGGTGATGTTAGATCGGGGGTCATTTCCGTTTGGGGGCTAGCAGCGAATTTTAATGAAAATCGGTATACTAATGTAGTTTTGGTCACTGATTTAAAAAATAATTTTCTTTTTTTGGAGAAATGAAAAACAAACATGTTGAGCACTTTAAATAATTAATATGTGTTTTAACTAGCTTCAACTAGTTACAAAGGATTGTGTTAAATTTAGCCAGAGTCACAAACTGCTACTCTTTATGAAAAAGTGCTCTAAGTGTGGGAAAGTGTGTTCCTTTGATAAAAATACCCAGTTCTTTCATTGCCAAAAGCGTCGGTCAAACAATAAAAAGTGCAACTTTACGAAGAATACGTTTTTTGAAGGATCCCGGCAGATCTGTAAAAGTAGCAGAAAAAAATCAAGAATTAATTCCCATTTAGGTCAAGTGAATGCCCGGTTAGGTCACCTGTACGCCCTTGACGATTGGTTCGGTTAAGTCATGATATTTTCGTTAAAAACACATTAATTATTTAAAGCGCTCTAATATGTTTGTTTTTCATTTCTCCAAAAAAAGAAAGTTATTTTTGAAATCAGTGACTAAAACTACATTAGTATACCGATTTTCATTAAAATTCACTGCTAGCCCCCAAACGGAAAAGATTCGCGATCAGCTCAATTATATTAATTATTGGTTAATTTATACAGCGATACTATCTAGTGTACGATCTCTATGTGTGCATGGCGTAATTGTAGAGATAGCTTATATATTCTCCTCTTTCCTATAAAACTTCCTTGGTTACTTTTCCAGTGTCAAGGTATTCTTGCAACCTTTTTCCTTACCCGCCTCTGGCGAGAAGGAGCGGAGGGTTGGGAGAGAGCCTTATGCTTTTCTATCCGGTTTTCTACTACTGCTTGAATAGTCAAAAAATGAACAGTTTAATAACGGGAACCTCCCCGAGTGGACAGAAAGGTCTTTGAGGCTTCCTCTTGGCCTTGTAACTCCTTGAAGTTCTGTCTGATCTTCGAGCCGCTCTTTCAAAGCGCACAGAAGTCATTCCATAAATGATTATTTTCCTTATCAAAAGATGCGAAAACTCAAACACAGAGGCAAAAAATCCTTTTAAAATGAAGCTTTAGGTGGGAGAGATCTAATCTCAGTTTTGATGGCTGTCTCGGTGCAAATTTCCTAAATCGATGTTCGGGTTTATTGATTTTTATTGTTCCTTAACTAACAAAAAATAACACTGCTTTTTCTTCATTTTGAAGTTAAGTAAATTTAGACATGTACACTGTACAGTATATTTGTAAAAGAGATGTAAATAAATTTTCGGTTATTTAATTCTGTTTTAACATTATTTTGTATAGCAGCTTCAAAATATACGTATGTTTGATTTTATTCCCCGTGATTTTTACTGAGAGTGAATAAAATCGTCGGGTGTTAGCAGCAGAACAATATCAGCTAAGTGCCGTTGGTCGCTAAGTGGTTAATAATGGGCTTTAATATTTGAAGCATTATAAAATCTTAGAATAAATTACTTTATTCTTAAATATTTATAAAAGTTAAGAAACAATTCGTTCTTGAAAATTATACCCTTCATTTTTAACCTTGTACGACCGAGAAAGCGACGTAAAATGGCTGTCTGGCTAAAACAAATCGCTAAAATTTGCATCCCTCTGCCCGATCCTGGTCATAACTTCGAAGTCCGTAGCGAGCTTTCTTCTTTAAATCGAGAGAGGGAGAGAGAAAAACATTCATTTTCATATGAGAAAATAAAACTTAAATTTCATATTTCTGCTTCTGAATTTTTCATCTCAACCGCATTAAGCATTTTCCTAATCATCCGCTCGCTCCGGGCTAAGATTAGCAAGTAAAGCCTTACTTCGTTCCACCAATGAATGCAAATTATTTAGACGGAAAACTCGTTTCTAAATTACTTTACAAACATTTTGAAGGTTTTTTGTCTGTATTACTTCAGAATTATATATATATATATATATATATATATATATATATATACACAAACCACTATTTAACGGATATTGCGTGCAAGGATGTTCTGTTAAATATTCCGGAATAGAGGATTCCGTTAAATAGATGTTTATGCCCGCTTTCGTCATTAAACTAACATATAGCGAACGTAAAACGTAAACATTGTTAATTTTGACTTCACAGCACTGTTATAATAGTCTTTAGAGCAACGTAAAATAAAAAAAAATTACCTGCAATGACACCACTGTCATGAAAATATACAAAAACTCCGCAGTTAAGAGAACAATCCTCATCTCCACGGAAGATACCTTGAAATTCCGTTATTTGCTTTCATCAATAACGGGACAAAACCGTCCCGTTAAATAGAGAATCCGTTATACAGGGACCCGTGAGTGAGAGGTTCTGATATATATATATATATATATATATATATATATATATATATATATATATATATATATGAACGTTCAAGAGAAGGGACAGGACAGTAAGGATTCCCCTGCTAAAAACACTGATTATACCAAAACTTGAATACTACTCAGTTTTGACGTCCCCATATAAAAAGGAAGAAATTAATAAACTAGAAGAAACAAAAGCATTTCACAGCCAAGATTGATGGCTGCAAAGAACTCAACTTCTGGGAAAGACTACGTAAACTAAATCTGTACTCACTGGAAAGAAGAAGAGAGAGATGTACATCATAATCTACATATGGAAAATGATCGAAAAACTGGTACCAAACCTAAAACTAAACCAGATTACCATTCAAACAACACTGGAAAATAGGAAAGGCAGAATGTGTAGTGTTCCTAAATTAAAGGCCCGACAAGGGACCTCCTCAACCCTGAAGGAAAATAGCTTGGTTGTCAGGGGGTCAAGACTTTTCAACCAGCTTCCTAAGGACCTCAGAAACGTAACGGGGGTCAAAGTTGAAGTCTTCAAGAAAAGACTGGATGCCTGGCTAAGGACGGTACCAGATGAGCCGGGCGTGCCTGGCTATGTACGGTGGAGAGCGCAAGAAAGCAACTCGCTCCTCCACCAGGCCAGACCTATTGGCGGGGCCACCAGCTTGACCTCCGTGTGAAGAGAGACCAACGCACGAAACAACATAAGGTTCAAGGATAAGGTATAAGGTATATATATATATATATATATATATATATATATATATATATATATATATGATGCAAACCGACAGGGAAAAGAAAAATGATTCCAAGATCTTTCGTGTATTCAGAGTACACCTCGTCAGGATACTTCAGGTGTACTTCTGAATACATGAAAGGCTTTGGAATCATTTTTCTTTTTCCCTGTGGGTTTGTATCATTCATTCATTTCACGTGTTTAATTGTGAAATTCATCCAATATATACATATATATTAATATATACAGTACAGTACATATATATATATATATATATATATATATATATATATATATATATATATATATATATATAACACTGTGCGAAGGTCTGAAGCTACCAAACACTTCGCACAAACAGCAATATGTATTCAGTAAAGTAATTTCACCGAATATAAACTATTCTTTGTGATTAGCGAATATCAGTCAAGTTTTAGGAACGTGTATCCGAACTTTCCATCTAATTTTATGTTGATACAGTGGCGCTCATAAGTATTCGTATCTCGACATATTTCAGTTATATTCGTCCTTATCTTTTGTACCATGCATAGGATAGTTATGAAAAGTTTACCGTTCGTGTGGAAAATTTAACAAACAAAAAAGTCAGCTCAACTACAGCATATAATGTAAAACACCAAAGAATTTGAAGAAAATGAAGAAAGTTAAAATGCAACAGTTTTCGTACATTTACTTACAAAAGTACTTAACACTTTGTGTATCCACCTTTTGCTTGAATGATTTCAATGATTCGTTTTGGGTATTTTTGTACAAAGTTTCAACATGTCTCAGTAGCAATTTTAGCCTATTCATCTAAAGAAAATTGTTGGAATTCATTCAGAAACGAAGGGTTTCTCTTGAGGACAGTTTTTTTCAAATCAAACCATAAATTTTCGATTAAATTGAGATCTGGACTTTGACTGGGCCACTCGAGAAACTTTAAATTCTTTTGAAGTCATTTCATGGTGCTCTTACTTTTATGTTTTGATCATTATCTTGTTGCAGTACCCATTCGAAACTCCCGAATACACAATACACTTTCTAAAATTTCCTGATATTTCCTCGAATTTAAGATTCCATTGATGACAACAAGCTTTTCTGGAGCAGAAGCACTAAAACATCCCCAAAGAATCAAACTACCACCACCATGTTTAACCGGAGAAAGGATGTTTTTTTCCTCAAATGTAGTATTTGATTTTCACTAAACTTACCGTTGCTCGTTTTACCCGAATATTTCAATTTTGGTCTCGTCTATCCAGAGAACTTTCTTTCAGAATGCATTGTGATAATCCTTGCTGTACTTTAAACAACCTTCTTTGCACACTTTTCGTAGCAGAAGTTTTCTTCGTGCAATTCTTCCATGCAAATCATTCTTTTTCAATGTACGACGTACAGTAGAGGGATGGACATAGATCTTAGTCGTAATGTTTAACAAATATCACCTGCAATCACTGTGGATTCGCAGCAGCCATTCTTTCAATCCGTTAGCTGCACGTTCTGAAATCTTGGAAGGTCGTCCACACCATGGTAGAGTTTTGATTGTGCCAAAGACTTTCCATTTCTATATAACTGCAACAACCGTCGTAAATTAAATATATATATATATATATATATATATATATATATGTTATTAACTAATTAAATTACTAACGTTTGGAAATTAAGAGCGAGTTAATGATGGTAATCTAATGACGTAAGACTCCGAGAATAAGTCAGGAGCAATTAATAAACAAAACGTAGGTCTACCGCGTGCTTAGTTGTGACGCTAAAAACGCAAGCCGCCAAAACGTTCTTGAAACGCAGCAGACAGGTTCCTGTAACAAAAAATTGTACTGAGCGAATATATACGTAATTAAGCTCCCGACGAGGCTTCTGCAAAAGGAAACATATTAATAAAGAGGGATAAAGATACAAGGCAATTTATAAACAATAACAGAAAAAAAAAAAATATAAAATAATTAAATAAAGAAATAACTTATTTGCCCGCTACTCGGCTGATTGTTTCCAGGGGAAGGTGATCCTTAGCAAATCAAAATCAACCTTATATGACTACGTTTTCTAAAAGATGAGAATTTCGCACTTCTCGAAAAGAAAAACAAAAGCTTTATGAACTAACCTTAGTTTAATCAAGTAAATAATATAATAAATAAAGACAATAAATAAAATATATTGGTTATGAATAATCAATAACGCGTGGTAGTTTAGTTAAGAAGGCACCAAACATTATTTTTTTTTAAAGCTACTTTGAATGAAACCACTTATTCACTTGGTTACACTGGACACTCGATAAAACATGTCTGTTTACAAGGGAGGAAAGATACTATATATATATATATATATATACATATATATATTATATATATATATATATATATATATATATATATATATATATATATTCATTGTGTGGTCAAACTTTAAAGGCGCCTTCCTGTCATCCTAAAAATGTTTTCACAGCTTATCCCTTTTTACTTTAATACATGTTCAGTGAATAGACATAATGGATGTCTACTCGATATGAAATTTAAATATTTTAAACGGATATTGACAAAACAATGACTATATTGTATTCATTCGAAAGCTGATAAAACATCCTCCTGATATACACTAGGTCAGGGATTTCCAACCTTTTCCGTCGACGTGCTACTTTCTTCCACCGTACTTTTCAAAGTAACACCATTAAGGAGGGAAGAAAGGTGCACGTACTACCTAATCAGAACCGTAGGGAGGGGACTGTGGTGTACAATTCTGAATTTTTAACTCCTCGAAGAAGTTACATTAATGATACCCATCGACATTTGTCCTGAATCGAAAATCTTGATTTTGGCCTTGCATGTTATCGTTAAATAATTTGAAATGCATCTGGATGGCAAATTTGATAGCGTGTAAACCCGCAGTTGGAAAAGTTGCAGGTTATTCATCAATAGTTAATATTCCTTTATCATGAAGCATTATCCTGAAAACAATTATCAATTAGCAAACTGTGCATTTATAACCCTCTGGTGTACCATTTAAAATAAATACACATACTACAGGTTGGGAAACGCTGCACTAGATATTTAATTTTCATCCATTTCTTATCCATTCTTATTCTTATCCAATATTCTGTCGATAACCTCAGCCACATCTACCTAGATATCCAAAATAGATATCTATCAAACGCACGGAGTAGGTAACTTTTCGATATCTGTTGAAGATACAGTACAGTATATCCACTGATGGTCTTGTATAGATATTCATTTAGTACTAGACAGTGGAAAAAAGAAAATGAGATTCAGCGTACGAAAGCGCTTGAATACAGTAAACATGATGAATTTATTAAAATTAACAATTCGAGAACAATATATAGAGTACACCATAGTAATGACGTTATTAAAGTAGCGTATATATATATATATATATATATAATATATATATATATACAATGAATAATTCCTATATTCACATATTCTTATATTTATTTTTGCATATAGAAAATAAAAAAATTAAAAATTAATCAATATAGTTAATATGCGGTTTAAAATAAAAATATGGCTTCACCTTCAAATATCTTGCTTATCTGTCTAAACATTGCTACAGCTAAAATATTTACCGTATCTTTAAATATTTTGCAAAATAATTCAGCCTATTGAGAATAAAAGAACAAAACAGGTCAGCATTAAATAATAATGATGTCACTAAAATTTATTTAAATAAAGGTGTAGAATTTCTCCTGTGCTGATTCTGATTTCTGATTTCTGATTTGTCTGATCTGACTTAGAGGCTGAGCATTACTTGCAACATTTTGGCAGTAAACTACAGTAAGAGAATATCTTTGTATTCTTCTTCGAGCCTTGCTCTCTTCAGAGAACTTAGTCTTAAATAGAGAAAAATAATTTCCCGATACGTTACAAGAAGAATCGGGGAACCCTTAGAGAATTTAGTAAGCTTCACAAAATCCTCCGATCCACTACAAGAAGAAATCGGAGAGTAGTATATGAGAAACTACTGCGATCCCCTATACGGTACCAGCTACTCCAGAGTGACAAATCCGTTGCTGCCACCTAACCAGAACCCCCGTCAACTTCGAACCGCCCAATGCCATAGACGGAGGGGTTAACAACTGGCGACCTCTGCAACCAGGATTCTTCCAGTCTTCCAGACCTTGGAACTAAAACCAACATTCAGTTGACTGGCGTGTCATGACTCCAAGTTCTCCACCCCCATTCTTCGTCCAGGAACAAGTGGCCAGCAAGACACGTCTTTAAGGATTTCGCCGTAGGAATTTTGTTAAGTACAGATCTCTTTTTCAAATTAATTCCTAAACATTTGAGAAGTCAGTATAATTAAGAGTTAATAATTAATATCAAGCCAGAATTAACACAAAACACAGTGAACATTCCATACACCAGTGATACATTTTTTTTTATTGAAACCGAGTTATTTCCACTATTATACTGTAGTTAGCATAGAATAATTTGATTTAATGTGCCAATCATAATATTACCATACATTCACATACATTCGAGTGAAAGTTTGTTTTCCTTTATTTTTTTATTATTTTGTTTACAATTTTTTCAAATTTTTTCCTATTTAGGCAAATTGTTGTGCATTTATTTATGTATTTCTTAGCTACAGTAGTTAGGAAAGCCACTCAAGTGATCATTCCATAGATCGAGATCGGTCAAACAGACCAAATTAGAATACACTAGCAAAAGATCGGCGCTACGCGCCGATTTTGCTAGATCTGCGATGCTTGGACCTTCGACCCAAACCGAATTGTGGGCCTTCGGCGTATTTTATTTTGAACATCAATAGCCCTTTATCTGGATATCGTTCCCATTCCTCTCACCTTCGGCCTCAGTAATTGCGGTGCCTGTGGCCTTCCAGTTACTGGCGAACCAATTATTCGGTCAATAAAACTATAGAAAAGAACGCAACCATGAAAATCTAAAAATTCACAAATCTTGATACGATGAACTCGGATGTGAAGCTCAAGATTTTCATGACTGCGTTCTTTTCTATAGTTTTATTGACCAAATAATTGAACCGACAGTAATTGGGGGGTCGTAGGGCCCTAATTACTGGGGGTTCAATTATTTGTTCAATAAAACTATAGTCATGAAAATCTTAAGCTTCACAAATATTGACACAATGTGAAGCTCAAGATTTTCATTGCTGCGTTCTTTTCTATAGTTTTATCGCGGTGCTGGGGGCCCTCGGGACCAGTAATTGGTGGTGGTGGTGGTGGTGGGGGGGTCACACATATATTTTCGTTCATTACTCATCACCACCATCCACCACACGAAGTTTGGTCGAAATCGGTTCAGAAACGTAAAAGTTTTTTCTGCGGACAGACAGGCAGACACATTTTTGCTAAATTATAATAGTAATGATGCCCGATTAGGTTAATTAAATGGCCGGTTAGGTCAACTGAATGCCCGATTAGATTAATTGAATGCCCGGGTAACTGGCATTCAATGAACCTAACCGGGTATTCAATAATTTTACCATAGGTTTCGTAATGATCTTGATGACGTCATTTAATGTTTTAAAATTAATTATTTAATTGCTATTTTCTTAATTACAGCGACAGGCATAATGATATTAGGATACCTAATAGAAATTTTGTAATATTTTAAAGTGGGGAAAATAAATAATTTTCTAAAAATGATCTTCAACTATAAAAGCGCATCTAATCAGATAACTTAATTAACGTATTTCTATGAGAACTAAAAAATAGAATGATAAATCAATATCCTATCAAATTGTTTGTGTATACGTAAAATTATTTGTACAAAAACCACAGTAATAAAACGCACAAAAGTCACGGTAAATAAGTTCGAGTGTGGCTCGTTTAACTTCAAACTCGTGTTTATTTAAATTGCCCGTTTTAATTATGTAATTCTTTGTATTCAATCGATAAAGAAATCTTTTGTGAATCGAAAAATGTTAAAATTATAACAAATATCAAAACATTTTGTATAAAAATCATTGAATTTTAAAAATGCATGTTTGTTTTTAGTTTTTTGAAAACGTTCTTTATGAATTTAAAAAATATATACTTTTTTTAAATTGAATCGATAAATAAATCTTTTGTGAATCGAATGATATTAAATGTTTAGTAAATATTGACTTATTTTGTGCCAAAATTATGATTAAAAATGAAAAATTAAAAAAATGCGTGTACAGGCACGGGAAGAACTGTACCCCTAAAAGGGGGAAAGGAATTATGTTCGGGAATTTTTTTTAGCATGGGCACTGCACAATAAAAAGACGCATCGAATGGTGAAAACCGCATTGTTCTACACCAATTGTAGCGACCTATAGGTGTGCGCAAAAAAACTGTTACATATATATATATATATATGTGATGAATAAAACCACGAAGGAAAGGAAACACAAAAAGGTGCTCAAGCGCCTTCGTAGTTTAATTCATCATAAATATTTTTCACGTGTTTACTTTCGTGAAATAATTTTCATATATATACATACCGTATATACATTCAACTGCAAAGAACACGCAGTATAAATAACGTAAAGAACGACGCTTGTATAGGAGATATTCCGCGCAAGACGAGAGAGAGAGAACGAAACAAATGAAAAAATGAGGTAACCACCCGGGAATCGAACCCGGGATCTTGCGATTGCCGGTCAGATGCGATACCATTACACCATGGGCCTCACTCTTCCAAATGCCGTAATTCTTCTACATACTCGCAGAAACCAATGCCCCAAGGGGGCACCTCCCGCATGCCGTAACATTATACACATTCAACTGCAAAGAACACGCAGTACAAATAACGTAAAGAACGACGCTTGTATAGGAGATATTCCGCGCAAGACGAGAGAGAGAGAACGAAACAAATGAAAAAATGAGGTAACCACCCGGGAATCGAACCCGGGATTTTCCGACTGCCGGTCAGATGCGATACCATTAAACCATGGGCCTCACTCTACCAAATGCCGTAATTCTTCTACATACTCGCAGAAACCAATGCCCCAAGGGGGCACCTACAGCATGCCGTAACATTATATACATTCAACTGCAAAGAACACGCAGTATAAACAACGTAAAGAACGACGCTTGTATAGGAGATATTCCGCGCAAGACGAGAGAGAGAGAACGAAACAAATTAAAAAATGAGGTAACCACCCGGGAATGGAACCCGGGATCTTCCGATTGCCGGTCAGATGCGATACCATTACACCATTACGGCATTTGGAAGAGTGAGGCCCATGGTGTAATGGTATCGCATCTGACCGGCAATCGGAAGATCCCGGGTTCGATTCCCGGGTGGTTACCTCATTTTTTCATTTGTTTCGTTCTCTCTCTCTCGTCTTGCGCGGAATATCTCCTATACAAGCGTCGTTCTTTACGTTATTTATACTGCATGTTCTTTGCAGTTAAATGTATATAATGTTACAGCATGCGGGAGGTGCCCCCTTGGGGCATTGGTTTCTGCGAGTATGTAGAAGAATTACGGCATTTAGAAGAGTGAGGCCCATGGTTTAATTGTGTCGCATCTGACCGGCAATCGGAAGATCCCGGGTTCGATTCCCGGGTGGTTACCTCATTTTTTCATTTGTTTCGTTCTCTCTCTCTCGTCTTGCGCGGAATATCTCCTATACAAGCGTCGTTCTTTACGTTATTTATACTGCATGTTCTTTGCAGTTAAATGTATATAATGTTACGGCATGCGGGAGGTGCCCCCTTGGGGCATTGGTTTCTGCGAGTATGTAGAAGAATTACGGCATTTAGAAGAGTGAGGCCCATGGTTTAATGGTATCGCATCTGACCGGCAATCGGAAGATCCCGTGTTCGATTCCCGGGTGGTTACCTCATTTTTTCATTTGTTTCGTTCTCTCTCTCTCGTCTTGCGCGGAATATGTCCTACACAAGCGTCGTTCTTTACGTTATTTATACTGCGTGTTCTTTGCAGTTGAATGTATATAATGTTACGGCATGCAGGAGGTGCTCCCTTGGGGCATTGGTTTCTGCGAGTATGTAGAAGAATTACGGCATTTGGAAGAGTGAGGCCCATGGTGTAATGGTATCGCATCAGACCGGCAATCGGAAGATCCCGGGTTCGATTCCCGGGTGGTAACCTCATTTTTTAATTTGTTTCGTTCTCTCTCTCTCGTCTTGCGCGGAATATCTCCTATACAAGCGTCGTTCTTTCTGAAATAGTATATTAGACTAGCAAAAGATCGGCGCTACGCGCCGATTTTGCTAGATCTGCGGTGCTTGGACCTTCGAGCCAAACCGAATTGAGGGCCTACGGCGTATTTTATTTTGAACATCAATAGCCCTTTATCTGGATATCGTTCCCGTTCCTCTCACCTTGGGCCTCAGTAATTGGGGTGCCTGTGGCCCTCCAATTACTGGCGAACCAATTATTCAGTCAATAAAACTACAGAAAAGAACGCAGCCATGAAAATCTAAAACTTCACAAATCTTGATACGATGAACTCGGATGTGAAGCTCAAGATTTTCATGACTGCGTTCTTTTCTATAGTTTTATTGACCAAATAATTAAACCGAGAGTAATTGGGGGGTCGCAGGCCCCTAATTACTGGGGGTTCAATTATTTGGTCAATAAAACTATAGTCATGAAAATCTTAAGCTTCACAAATATTGACACAATGTGAAGCTCAAGATTTTCATTGCTGCGTTCTTTTCTATAGTTTTATCGCGGTGCTGGGGGCCCTCGGGCCCAGTAATTGGTGGGTGGGGGGTCACACATACATTTTCGTTCATTACTCATCACCCCCATCGACCATACGAAGTTTGGGGGAAATCGGTTCAGAAACGTAAAAGTTTTTTCTGCGGACAGACAGGCAGACACATTTTTGCTAAATTATAATAGTAATGATGCCCGATTAGGTTAATTAAATGGCCGGTTAGGTCAACAGAATGCCCAATTAGATTAATTGAATGCCCGGGTACGTTAATTTAATGCCCGGTTAGGTTAATTGTACACCATTGACGATTGGTTAGGTTAAGTCATGATATTTTCGTTAAAGCCAACGAAAATATCACGACTTAACCTAACCAATCGTCAAGGGCGTACAGATGACCTAACCTGGCATTCAATGAACCTAACCGGGTATTGAATAATAGCGGAGCGACCCGGCGTTGCCGGGGTGGATGTTGAACGAAATATATATATATATATATATATACACACACAGTATATGCCCGGTTAGGTAAACTGAATGCCCGGTTAGGTTAATTGAATGCCTAGTTAGGTCAACTGAATGCCCGATTAGGTTAATTAAATGGCCGGTTAGGTCAACTGAATGCCCGATTAGATTAATTGAATGCCCGGGTACGTTAATTGAATGCCCGGTTAGGGTAATTGTACACCCTTGACGATTGGTTAGGTTAAGTCATGATATTTTCGTTAAAGTCAACGAAAATATCACGACTTAACCTAACCAATCGTCAAGGGCGTACAGTTGACCTAACCTGCCATTCAATGAACCTAACCGGGTATTCAATAATTTTACCATAGTTTTCGTAATGATCTTGATGACGTCATTTAATGTTTTAAATTAATTATTTAATTGCTATTTTCTTACTTACAGCGACAAGCATAATGATATTAGGATACCTAATAGAAATTTTGTAATATTTTAAAGTGGGGAAAATAAATAATTTTCTAAAAATGATCTTCAACTATAAAAGCGCATCTAATCAGATAACTTAATTAACGTATCTCTATGATAACTAAAAAATAGAATGATAAATCAATATCCTATCAAATTGTTTGTGTATACATAAAATTATTTGCACAAAAACCACAGAAATAAAACGCAAAAAAGTCACGGTAAATAATTTCGAGTGTGGCTCGTTTAACTTTAAACTCTTGTTTATTTAAATTGCCCGATTTAATTTAATTATGCAATTTTCTGTATTGAATCGATAAAGAAATCTTTTGTGAATCAAAAAATTTTAAAATTATAACAAATATCAAAATATTTTGTATAAAAATCATTGAATTTTAAAAATGCATGTTTGTTTTTAGTTTTTGCAAAAAGTTCTTTATGAATTTTAAAATATATATATACTTTTTTAAATTGAATCGATAAATAAATCTTTTGTGAATCGAATGATATTAAATGTTAAGTAAGTATTGACTTATTTTGTGACAAAATTATGATTAAAAATGAAAAATTAAAAAAATGCGTGTACAGGCATGGGAAGAAATGTAACCCTAAAAGGGGGGGGAAGGATTTATGTTAAGGAATTTTTTTTTAGCATGGGCACTGCACAATAAAAAGTCGCATCGAATGGTGAAAACCGCATTGTACTACACCAATTGTAGCGACCTGTAGGTGTGCCCAAAAAAACTGTTACATATATATATATATATATATATATATATAATATACAGTATATAAGGCTTCATTTCTGAAATAGTATATTAGACTAGCAAAAGATCGGCGCCACGCGCCGATTTTGCTAGATCTGCGGTGCTTGGACCTTCGACCCAAACCGAATAGTGGGCCTACGACGTATTTTATTTTGAACATCAATAGCCCTTTATCTGGATATCGTTCCGATTCCTCTCACCTTGGGCCTCCGTAATTGGGGTGCCTGTGGCCCTCCAATTACTGGCGAACCAATTATTCAGTCAATAAAACTACAGAAAAGAACGCAGCCATGAAAATCTAAAACTTCACAAATCTTGATACGATGAACTCGGATGTGAAGCTCAAGATTTTCATGACTGCTTTCTTTTCTATAGTTTTATTGACCAAATAATTGAACCGACAGTAATTGGGGGGTCGCAGGCCCCTAACTACTGGGGGTTCAATTATTTGGTCAATAAAACTATAGTCATGAAAATCTTAAGCTTCACAAATATTGACACAATGTGAAGTTCAAGATTTTCATTGCGGCGTTCTTTTCTATAGTTTTATGGCGGTGCTGCGGGTCCTCGGGCCCAGTAGTTGGTGGGGGGGGGGTGTCACACATACATTCTCGTTCATTACTCATCACCCCCATCGACCATACGAAGATTGGTCGAAATCGGTTCAGAAACGTAAAAGTTTTTTCTGCGGACAGACAGGCAGACACAATTTTGCTAAATTATAATAGTAATGATGCCCGATTAGGTTAATTAAATGGCCGGTTAGGTCAACTGAGTGTCCGATTAGATTAACTGAATGCCCGGGTACGTTAATTGAATGCCCGGTTAGGTTAATTGTACACCCTTGACGATTGGTTAGGTTAAGTCATGATATTTTCGTTAAAGCCAACGAAAACATCACGAATTAACCTAACCAATCGTCAAGGGCGTACAAATGACCTAACCTGGCATTCAATGAACCTAACCGGGTATTCAATAATAGCGGAGCGACCCGGCTTTGCCGGGGTGGATGTTGAACGCTATATATATATATATACACACACAGTATATGCCCGGTTAGGTAAACTGAATGCCCGGTTAGGTTAATTGAATGCCTAGTTAGGTCAACTGAATGCCCGATTAGGTTAATTAAATGGCCTGTTAGTTCAACTGAATTCCCGATTAGATTAATTGGATGCCCGGGTACGTTAATTGAATGCCCGGTTAGGTTAATTGTACACCCTTGACGATTGGTTAGGTTAAGTCATGATATTTTCGTTAAAGTCAACAAAAATATCACGACTTAACCTAACCAATCGTCAAGGGCGTACAGTTGACCTAACCTGCCATTCAATGAACCTAACCGGGTATTCAATAATTTTACCATAGTTTTCGTAATGATCTTGTTGACGTCATTTAATGTTTTAAAATTAATTATTTAATTGCTATTTTCTTACTTACAGCGACAAGCATAATGATATTAGGATACCTAATAGAAATTCTGTAATATTTTAAAGTGGGGAAAATAAATAATTATCTAAAAATGATCTTCAACTATAAAAGCGCATCTAATCAGATAATTTAATTAACGTATTTCTATGACAACTAAAAAATAGAATGATAAATCAATATCCTATCAAATTGTTTGTGTATACATAAAATTATTTGTACAAAAACCGCAGTAATAAAACGCACAAAAGTCACGGAAAATAATTTCGAGTGTGGCTCGTTTAACTTTAAACTCGTGTTTATTTAAATTGCCCGTTTTAATTTAATTATGCAATTTTTTGTATTGAATCGATAAAGAAATCTTTTGTGAATCGAAAAATGTTAAAATTATAACAAATATCAAAATATTTTGTATAAAAATCATTGAATTTTAAAAATGCATGTTTGTTTTTAGTTTCTTGCAAAAAGTTCTTTATGAATTTTAAAATATATATACTTTTTAAAATTGAATCGATAAATAAATCTTTTGTGAATCGAATGATATTAAATGTTTAGTAAGTATTGACTTATTTTGTGCCAAAATTATGATTAAAAATGAAAAATTAAAAAAATGCGTGTACAGGCATGGGAAGAAATGTACCCGTAAAAGGGGGGGTGAAGGATTTATGTCAGGGAATTTTTTTTTAGCAGGGGCACTGCACAATAAAATGTCGCATCGAATGGTGAAAACCGCATTGTTCTACACCAATTGTAGCGACCTGTAGGTGTGCGCAAAAAAACTGTTACAATATATATATATCTATCTATCTATATACATTATATAAGGCTTCATTTCTGACATAGTATATTAGATTAGCAAAAGATCGGCGCTACGCGCCGATTTTCCTACATCTGCGGTGCTTGGACCTTCGACCCAAACCGAATTGTGGGCCAACGGCGTATTTTATTTTGAACATCAATAGCCCTTTATCTGGATATCGTTCCCATTCCTCTCACCTTGGGCCTCCGTAATTGGGGTGCCTGTGGCCCTCCAATTACTGGCGAACCAATTATTCAGTCAATAAAACTACAGAAAAGAACGCAGCCATGAAAATCTAAAACTTCACAAATCTTGATACGATGAACTCGGATGTGAAGCTCAAGATTTTCATGACTGCGTTCTTTTCTATAGTTTTATTGACCAAAGAATTGAACCGAGAGTAATTGGGGGTCGCATGCCCCTAATTACTGGGGGTTCAATTATTTGGTCAATAAAACTATAGTCATGAAAATCTTAAGCTTCACAAATATTGACACAATGTGAAGCTCAAAATTTTCATTGCTGCGTTCTTTTCTATAGTTTTATCGCGGTGCTGAGGGCCCTCGGGCCCAGTAATTGGTGGGGGGGGGGTCACACATACATTTTCGTTCATTACTCATCACCCCCATCGACCATACGAAGTTTGGGGGAAATCGGTTCAGAAACGTAAAAGATTTTCTGCGGACAGACAGGCAGACACATTTTTGCTAAATTATAATAGTAATGATGCCCGATTAGGTTAATTAAATGGCCCGTTAGGTCAACTGAATGTCCGATTAGATTAATTGAATGCCCGGGTACGTTAATTGAATGCCCGGTTAGGTTAATTGTACACCCTTGACGATTGGTTAGGTTAAGTCATGATATTTTCGTTAAAGCAACGAAAATATCACGACTTAACCTAACCAATCGTCAAGGGCGTACAGATGACCTAACCTGGCATTCAATGAACCTAACCGGGTATTCAATAATAGCGGAGCGACCCGGCGTTGCCGGGGTGGATGTTGAACGCTATATATATATATACACACACAGTATATGCCCGGTTAGCTAAACTGAATGCCCGGTTAGGTTAATTGAATGCCTTGTTAGGTCAACTGAATGCCCGATTAGGTTAATTAAATGGCCGGTTAGGTCAACTAAATGCCCGATTAGATTAATTGAATGCCTGGGTACGTTAATTGAATGCCCGGTTAGGTTAATTGTACACCCTTGACGATTGGTTAGGTTAAGTCATGATATTTTCGTTAAAGTCAACGAAAATATCACGACTTAACCTAACCAATCGTCAAGGGCGTACAGTTGACCTAACCTGTCATTCAATGAACCTAACCGGGTATTCAATAATTTTACTATAGTTTTCGTAATGATCTAGATGACGTCATTTAATGTTTTAAAATTAATTATTTAATTGCTATTTTCTTACTTACAGCGACAAGCATAATGATATTAGGATACCTAATAGAAATTCTGTAATATTTTAAAGTGGGGAAAATAAATAATTTTCTAAAAATGATCTTCAACTATAAAAGCGCATCTAATCAGATAACTTAATTAACGTATTTCTATGACAACTAAAAAATAGAATGATAAATCAATATCCTATCAAATTGTTTTGTATACATAAAATTATTTGTACAAAAACCGCAGTAATAAAACGCACAAAAGTCACGGTAAATAATTTCGAGTGTGGCTCGTTTAACTTTAAACTCGTGTTTATTTAAATTGCCCGTTTTAATTTAATTATGCAATTTTTTGTATTGAATCGATAAAGAAATCTTTTGTGAATCGAAAAATGTTAAAATTATAACAAATATCAAAATATTTTGTATAAAAATCATTGAATTTTAAAAATACATGTTTGTTTTTAGTTTTTTGCAAAAAGTTCGTTATGAATTTTAAAATATATATACTTTTTTAAATTGAATCGATAAATAAATCTTTTGTGAATCGAATGATATTAAATGTTTAGTAAGTATTGACTTATTTTGTGCCAAAATTATGATTAAAAATGAAAAATTAAAAAAAATGCGTGTACAGGCATGGGAAGAACTGTACCCCTAAAAGGGGGGGAATGATTTATGTTAGGGAATTTTTTTTAGCATGAGCACTGCACAATAAAAAGACATCGAATGGTGAAAACCGCATTGTTCTACACCAATTGTAGCGACCTGTAGGTGTGCGCAAAGAAACTGTTACATATATATATATATATCTATCTATCTATATACAATATATAAGGCTTCATTTCTGAAATAGTATATTAGACTAGCAAAAGATCGGCGCTACGTGCCGATTTTGCTAGATCTGCGGTGCTTGGACCTTCGACCCAAACCGAATTGTGGGCCTACGGCGTATTTTATTTTGAACATCAATAGCCCTTTATCTGGATATCGTTCCCATTCCTCTCACCTTGGGCCTCAGTAATTGGGGTGCCTGTGGCCCTCCAATTACTGGCGAACCAATTATTCAGTCAATAAAACTACAGAAAAGAACGCAGCCATGAAAATCTAAAACTTCACAAATCTTGATACGATGAACTCGGATGTGAAGCTCAAGATTTTCATGACTGCGTTCTTTTCTATAGTTTTATTGACCAAATAATTGAACCGACAGTAATTGGGGGGTCGCAGGCCCCTAATTACTGGGGGTTCATTTATTTGGTCAATAAAACTATAGTCATGAAAATCTTAAGCTTCACAAATATTGACACAATGTGAAGTTCAAGATTTTCATTGCTGCGTTCTTTTCTATAGTTTTATCGCGGTGCTGGGGGCCCTCAGGCCCAGTAATTGGTGGGGGGGGGGGTCACACATACATTTTCGTTCATTACTCATCACCCCCATCGACCATACGAAGATTGGTCGAAATCGGTTCAGAAACGTAAAAGTTTTTTCTGCGGACAGACAGGCAGACACAATTTTGCTAAATTATAATAGTAATGATGCCCGATTAGGTTAATTAAATGGCCGGTTAGGTCAACTGAATGCCCGATTAGATTAATTGAATGCCCGGGTAGGTTAATTGAATGTCCGGTTAGGTTAATTGTACACCCTTGACGATTGGTTAGGTTAAGTCATGATATTTTCGTTAAAGCCAACGAAAATATCACGACTTAACCTAACCAATCGTCAAGGGCGTACAGATGACCTAACCTGGCATTCAATGAACCTAACCGGGTATTCAATAATAGCGGAGCGACCCGGCGTTGCCGGGGCGGATGTTGAACGCTATATATATATATATATATATATATATATATATATATATATATACAGGGTGGGCCGTAAGTTTCCATACATAGGAAAAATAAACATTTTTTTATGGACAACCATTTTTATTTATATAATATGCTCTACATGGTTGCCATTGTTTTGAAAACACATTTCAATACGTGTTCCCCACTGTTGATGAACACGCATTAGCACAGTTGACGTTATGCTTGTAATGGCGTTGGTGATACGTTCCTTTAGATGATTTATGTCTCGTATCTTTTCCTGATACACCATGGCCTTCAAGTGCCCCCAAAGATAGAAATCAAGGGGGGTGAGATCTGGGGATCTGGGAGGCCACTCCACAGGACCACGCCGACCAATCCAAGCATCCGGAAACTGCTGATCCAAATACCGACGCACATGAAGACCATAATGAGGTGGAGCTCCATCTTGCTGGAAGTAAACTGGGAAGTTACCTTCCTCGTTTAGCAGGGATGGGAAAATCTCTTCTTGCAACATGTTAAGATACCTTTCGGCATTAAGATTTCCACTGACAAAAATTGGTCCAATAATTCTGTCACCCCATATCCCGGCCCACACCATCACTTTACCGGCACCTTGCATCTTCGTCGGACTCAGCCAGTTAGGGTTAGCATTACTCCAATAACGTATGTTTTGCCGATTAACCTCTCCATTGACGTAAAAATTTGCTTCATCAGTAAACAAGATCTTACGTCAAACGCATATTCTTAGGGTATCTGAAACATATAAACAAACGTTTAATTTTCCTATGTATGGAAACTTACGGCCCACCCTGTATATATATATATATATATATATATATATATATATATATATATATACACACAGAGTATATGCCCGGTTAGGTAAACTGAATGCCCGGTTAGGTTAATTGAATGCCTAGTTAGTTCAACTGAATGCCCGATTAGGTTAATTAAATGGCCGGTTAGGTCAACTGAATGCCCGATTAGATTAATTGAATGCCCGGGTACGTTAATTGAATGCCCGGTTAGGTTAATTGTACACCCATGACGATTGGTTAGGATAAGTCATGATATTTTCGTTAAAGCCAACGAAAATATCACGACTTAACCTAACCAATCGTCAAGGGCGTACAGATGACCTAACCTGGCCTTCAATGAACCTAACCGGGTATTCAATAATTTTACCATAGGTTTCGTAATGATGTTGATGACGTCATTTAATGTTTTAAAATTAATTATTTAATTGCTATTTTCTTACAGCGACAGGCATAATGCTATTAGGATACCTAATAGAAATTTTGTAATATTTTAAAGTGGGGAAAATAAATAATTTTCTAAAAATAATCTTCAACTATAAAAGCGCATCTAATCAGATAACTTAATTAACGTATTTCTATGACAACTAAAAAATAGAATGATAAATCAATATCCTATCAAATTGTTTGTGTATACATAAAATTATTTGTACAAAAACCACAGTAATAAAACGCACAAAAGTCACGGTAAATAATTTCGAGTGTGGCTCGTTTAACTTTAAACTCGTGTTTATTTAAATTGCCCGTTTTAATTTAATTATGCAATTTTTTGTATTGAATCGATAAAGAAATCTTTTGTGAATCGAAAAATGTTAAAATTATAATAAATATCAAAATATTTTGTATAAAAATCATTGAATTTTAAAAATGCATGTTTGTTTTTAGTTTTTTGCAAAAAGTTCTTTATGAATTTTAAAATATATATACTTTTTTAAATTGAATCGATAAATAAATCTTTTGTGAATCGAATGATATTAAATGTTTAGTAAGTATTGACTTATTTTGTGCCAAAATTATGATTAAAATGAAAAATTAAAAAAATGCGTGTACAGGCATGGGAAGAACTGTACCCCTAAAAGGGGGGGAAGGATTTATGTTACTGAATTTTTTTTTAGCCCTGGCACTGCACAATAAAAAGACGCATCGAATGGTGAAAACCGCATTGTTCTACACCCATTGTAGCGACCTGTAGGTGTGCGCAAAAAAACTGTTACATATATATAGATATATATATATATATCTATATATATATAAGGCTTCATTTCTGAAATAGCATATTAGATTAACAGTACCTTCACATATGAGCGATTCAGATGGTGCGCCTTCTGACATTGAAAATTCCCTTACACCTATTTTTCCACCCACCCCACGTCATTCAAACATATTTCCAAACACGCAAACTTCAGATTAAGCACAAGCCAGCATGTCTCAAACCGCTCCCCCATCATACATTAACTTAGGTAGACTTGTAAACCTTCCCGAATTTCTAAGGGAACCATAGATAACACAGGTCAACAAAAAAACATTTTTTTTTCGTTGCCAAGGAAATTCGTACGAATTTAGGGTATTTTGGGGTTGCTGAATTCCAAAATGAAAGTAGTTTTTCCGATTTGGCTCTAGTTCTTGAGATAATGAATACCCTCAATTAATAGGAAACGTAACCATAACGCGTGCATATGGGAAACTACCGGAACATTCTAGATGGTGAGACCGAATAAAATGCCATTATGTATTTCATGTGTTTACTTTTGTGTGATTTGAGACAATTTCAATGCGATTTGTAAGTTGGCTCCGCCTGAACATTAAATTTTTTGCATTTTTACGTGTTTCAATGGGGTACCAATTATCTCATAAATTAGAGCCAATCTAGCAAAACCGATGTCATATTCGGAATCAGCACCACAAAGTTACCCCAAAATCACTAATATGATTGGCAATAAAATGAGTGTTGACCTGTGTAATAACTTCGTTGAACCGCGCATAAGACCTTGGATTGAGTCTCTAGAACAGCATTTTTTACGTGAAAGCATCACAGCTGATGATATAAAGATTAGGGAAGCTAAAAGGTTTATTACCCTAAAGAGGGGAATGCCCATTATACAGTCACATACGTCCCATCCATTAGCGAAGCTACAACTTGGGACAATTTTAAAAAACACTTATTAGAATTTTTCAAAGAAATAACACTCGCACAACCTTTCATGTCTTCCAAGCTAAATGGAAAAAAGAACACGAAGATTTAAATAATTTTATTGCACGAACACATAAACTCGTAGGAGAAGCCCTCCGAGCAGCAGAAAATGCATGCAACATTACATTCACTTCAAAGCAAAGAAACCAAACAGTAGCAGCATCCATTTACCAAAACCTACCCGTTGCACCTAAAAAGAAATTTCAAGAGTGTCTAAATATTGACATACAAGTAAGTGAAGCCATAAATAAAACAAGTGAACATTACCCAGACTTAGCGAGCCAGAACTACCAGAAGGGTAGAGAGACTCCCATACACTACATTCAGCAGCAGCAAAAACAACAACAACAACAATAACAACAACAACCTTATAAATCTAGGCCGATGCAGGGAACACCACCTCAGAAACAAGCCCCAGAAACCCAGAATGCACACCCTCCTCCTCAGTGTTTTAATTGCGATAGTTTTGGGCAAATGATGAATCAATGCAATTATCACCCCTATTGCTCCCACTTTCATGAACATGGTCATCGCCATGGCGACCGACAAAAATGTGCTGACAAAGTCCCTGTAGGGAACAGGCCCCACTTCCAGAGATCAAATCACCAACGTTCCCAAGAGCCCTCCAATTCGCAGGAACCAGATAGTTCCCTGCCTCAACAGAACCACCCACTAATCAGATCACGACTACAAGGTCAACCACACTTTTACCCAATGTCCAGACCCCAAAATAATCAGCAAGGTCGGATGGTTCGGTATGTAGAAGTACCCGTTGAAGAATCAGTTTCCCCACAGTACACTTTTCAAGAAGACCATCCAGTGTATGGTGATCCCGTAGCATATGACTCAGGTCTTCTCAGAGAAGTCAATTCAAGTTGTTTTTTAGATTCCATTTTTTAGATTCCATTTTAGATTCCATTTCGGAGGCAGCAGTTCAGCCTCCTCCCTCCTAAATAGCAGTAATAAACCCAAATACACACAAGAACTACCCATCAGGATAATAGGTGCGAACCTACTAGATTTAATAATAAATTGCAGCACAGATAACCGAGATTTAACCGATCTTCTAGATACAGGAGCACATGCGACATTGATTAAGAAACAATGTGCAGATGAGTTACTAGAGAGTACAGATTATAAATATGAAACTAAGGCACCTTCCTGCCAACTCAGAGGAGTTACAGGCACTCTCATACCTACATATGGCGAAATCGAATTATATTTAGAAATTGGTAACGTGGTATATCCCGCAAAATGTTGTATTGTGGACGCAGTCGCCACCTTTCAGACAGATATCTTACTAGGTATGGATTTCTTCAACCAGAATGAAATAGGAAAGAAATAGGAAATAGGAAACCCACTCCAGTTCATTGCAGTTCCAGTCAGTCGGTTGCATCCAGAGGAACAACCGCCCCAAAAATCAGCCCCCAGAGTAATCAGTTCCAGTTGTTGAATCCAGTAGGATCAACACAGTCAGTTTCCAGTCACTCAGTTTCCAGTCAATCAATTTTCAGTCACTCAGTTTCAGTTCAGCCAGTTTCAGTTAACTCAGCAGTGGAGATTCCAAATCCAACTGAAACGATTTTTCAGACAATAAGGCAATTTTTAGTCGCCGAACCAGAGTCAGATTCACAATTTTTCATATGCCCTACAGAGCATATAACAGTAGCACCTTATGAGAAGATTTGTTTCCTAGCAAGAGTAGCAAATGGTCAAGACAAACTATTAGAGTCAGATCGTACTCTTATTACAGAAAAAAACAATTTCAAGAGAGATGTTCTTATTGCCCAAGTTCTTAGTCATAGTCAGAATTCAGCTATCCCTGTTGTTTGTTTAAACAAAGGAAAAAACCCTATCGAATTAACTTCAAATCAGAGAATACGAACTGTTTCTACAATAGAAATAAATTCAGATTTACCCACCAGTACTATAAATCGTGTTTCCAGTTCCTTAGAGTTAAACCCTTCAGTATTAAAAGAAGAATATAAGAAATGTCTGGAGCACTCCCTTCAGGAGTCACTAGCCTTACAGGATCCCAAACTACTGGAATCGCTTCTCGATTTTCTGATAAGAAATAGAGATGTGATTGCCCTAAAAGGAGATCCTCTGGGCCGAACTAATTTGGTCCCTTTCGAAATCAAGCGAGAACCCAATTCCAAACCCATCTTCACTCCTTCCTATAGGGCTCCACATTCCCAATTAGTAACTATTGTGGAACGCATCAAGGACAAGTTGGAGCAGGATGTTATTCAGCCTTCAGCTAGTCGCTGGTCCGCTCCTATGTTTCTTGTTTCCAAAGGGGACGGAACATCTCGCCCTTGTAAAGATTTTAGACGACTAAACTACATTACCATCCCAGACCGTTTCCTTATTCCAAACATGCAGGAAACAATTCTGAACGTCGGGAGAGCTAACTTCTTTTCATTCCTCGATTTAGCATCCAGTTATTTGCAAATGGAAGTCAGTCCCGAATCTCGGGCATTGACGGCTTTCTCCACTCGCCGAGGCCATTACGAATTCCAGGTTTTACCTTTCGGAGTCCGAAATGGGCCTGCTAATTTATCTAGGTTGATGAATTAGTCCTTTCCGACCTATTAGGTGTCGAAGCTTTCGTCTATCTTGAAGATATCGTTTACAGTTCGTTATAAAAACACACTTTCAGCATCTTCTGAATGTGCTTTCACGTTTGAGAAAAGCACACCTTAAACTGAAACTTGCAAAGTGCAACTTCTTACAGGAGTCCCTGGTATACTTATCATTTCTACTATCATTCACTGGAATTAAACCTGATCCAACCGAACTTGAAGCACTGGAAAGGTACCCTGTACCTAAAACCATCGACGACGCTCGTGCATTTATTGGATTTGTCGGATTCTATCGAAATTTTATTTCCAAATTTTCAAACATTGCTAAACCCATAACCAATTTGTTCTAGAAAAATGCTAAATTTAATTGGGAATCTGATCACCAACATGCCTTTGAAACTTTAATCAGTAAACTAACCTGTCATCCCATCCTCCAATATCCCGATTACACCAAACCCTTTGTCATAACCACAGATGCCTCCTCCTATGGACTTGGAGCCGTCCTATTACAGGACGTAGATGGTGTGGAACTACCTATTGCTTATGCCAGTCAGCTTCTCTCTGGACCTCAACGGAATTATTCCACTACGGACCGAGAGGCCCTAGCGGTGTATTGGGCTTTGAAAAAATTCCGAAATATCGTCTACGGCTACGATGTAACCATCAAAACTGACCATAAACCACTCACGTATCTCTTCAAGGACAAGCTACTTGAAGGACGGTTGAGTAGATGGGCTCTGTTGATTCAGGACTTTGCGGCAAAAATCGTATACAAACCAGGAAAACTTAAAGTTATTCCAGACGGATTGTCGAGACTCAAGCCCGACACCCAAGTGAATAAGATAGAAACTTTTCCTTTGTTCGACCACGAATGTCTGCAGTACTCCCAACAACAGGACCAACATACCCAGAACTTTCTGGCTCGCCTGGAACAAAAGGAGCCATGGAAGGTAAAAGAACAATACAACCTAAAAGAATGGCTCGTACATTTTAGAAACGAAGATGGAAACGATCTCGTGGAAATATCGAAGGATCTCGTAGATATAGCCATCGGACTTTGTCATGACTCACCTTTGTATGGCCACCGGGGCCGGAGCGCACCATCAAGTCTTTTGGAGCGATACCATTTTCCCGAAATGAACAAAAAGGTACATGAATACATCGCTGAATGCCCGTCTTGTTTAACACATAAAGGCAACGTACCGTCTACAGCTCCGATGTATAAATATCCAGTATGCCAACGGACCACTTCTCCGTTACAGCGAAGTAGTTGCCATTCCTCTTAATACTACCTGTACTCGAGCCAATCTCTGAACAAGAAGAGGTCCCAGAATCGGGAGTCCCATCGGAACCAGACCCTGGAGAAACCCCTTCTAGAGGATCACTCAGTAGAACTCTACCATCTCCTTTTTCAGACACTTGAAAGATTTGAAAGACGTTATCGTAGGCCCCTTAACGAAGATTTTTAATCAGTCACCCGAAACGGGGATTATTCCTGAAGACTTCAAATTAGCTAACGTCACGCCCATTTTTAAAAATGGCGACCGCATGGTACCTAGTAATTATAGGCCCATTAGCTTAACGTCAATTGTCGGTAAACTTTTGGAATCCGTAGTTAAGGATCGTATCATCGATCACTTAGAAAGTAGAGATTTCATTAATAGTAGTCAGCATGGGTTTCGACGCCATAGATCTTGTTTAACTAATTTGTTAGAATTTTATAACGAAATAGTGCGCGAATACGATAGGCATAGAGCGGCTGACGTTATTTATTTACATTTTAAAAGGGCGTTCGATACAGTTCCGCATAGAAGATTAATTGCGAAGGTTAAAGCGCACGGTATACGCGGTCAGGTAGCTAACTGGTTAGAGGAATGGCTTCGTGCTAGGAGGCAGAGGGTCGTTGTTAATGGTAGTGAATCGGGGTGGTTGGATGTAGGTAGCGGTGTCCCACAGGGTTCAGTGTTAGGCCCATTGCTATTCGTAATTTACATTAACGACATAGATGTAGGATTGACTAGTAACGTGTCAAAATTCGCGGACGATACTAAAATAGGAGGTAAGGTTGTTAACGAGGACGACAGAAATAGGCTCCAAGACGATGTAAATAGGATTATGGAGTTGACGGATAAGTGGCAGTTGCAATTTAACGTAGACAAATGTAAAGTTTTGCATGTAGGTTCTCGTAACAGTAATTACACGTACACTATGGATGATTGAGAGTTAACGAGCGTTGACGAGGAAGTAGATTTAGGTGTATTCGTATCTAAGGATTTAAAAGTTAGAAACCAGTGCCTGGAGTCTTGCGCAAAAGCTAATAGAATGTTAGGCTTCATAGCACGTAATTTCGAATTTAAATCGAAGGATATTATATTGCCCCTTTACATGTCCTTAGTCAGGCCTCATTTAGAATATGCCGTTCAGTTTTGGTGCCCGTATTTGCGCGAGGATATTGATAGGTTAGAAAGGGTTCAGCGTCGAGCCACGAAACTAATTCCGTCATTGCGCAACAAGCCTTATGGAAATAGGATAAAAGAGTTGGACTTGCATTCACTCGAAACTAGGAGATTAAGGGGGGAGCTTATTGAAGTTTTCAAAATCGTTAATAACATCGATAACGTAAATTTTGACAAACTGTTCACTTTCGATAATAGCAATACTCGTAATAACGGATTTAAGTTGCGTGACAGACGTTTCATTACTAATATCGCTAAAAACTTCTTTACGTTTAAAGTAATTGATAAATGGAATAATCTTCCCGCGTCAGTCGTTCACTCTACCAGCGTTAATAATTATGTTTAAGAACCGTTTAGATGGCATTTTAAAAATATTGACGTTGTTTAAAATAAAAACAATTACTATCAGGAGCTCTGCGGGTGGTGGTCGAGGATGAGTCTGTTGACGATTAATGCCAGCTTGTGACATGCCAGCGTGTGATGCCAGCAATAAAATTTTAAAAAAAAATTAGACTAACATGAACGTAGATGTAGCTCGTAGAGTAAACTAACCCACGTTTTGTTTAACTTTACCTACTTTTTTTTTCTTATCCTCTCCTTACTTGCATGTCTGTAACTCTCTTTACTTGCATGTCTGTAGTTTGCATGGTATGACTGTGAGTTAAGACTGTTTGCATGGTTTGTAAGTGTTCTTATTTTACTTCTTTTCATCTTTCACCCCTTTCCTATTCTCTCCGACCATTTTTCTGACTTGTCGTCAGTGGCCGGCGGATGATGATGGTGAGTCTTTTTTTCTCTTTTTCTGAATGAATGTTAACCCATGAGTGGTAGGTGTTGCTACTTACTTAACCCCTTATTTTCTTCCCTTAACCCCCTACTCTTTACTTTCTCTCGGGCTAACCTTAGGGTGGATCTTAGGGTCATTGTTAGCCTTAGCTTCTGTAGATCTGTAGATCCTCCGTCACCACCTTCACCGATTGATGATCGACGCATGGACCCTACATACCGGCCGCAAATGTACCAACCTCGTGAATTAGACCCTTCCCTAAAAAAACGAACACACTCAGAATTCGAGCTTAATGTTCGACCCCCACTACCACCTAAGCGAGGCCGATCACTCCGCACACAAACACAAACATCTACACGACCACCAACAGCTCCGTATAATTTGAGACATAGATATGAGTAAAATTGTTCCCCTTATATTACTGAGATTACAATTAACAACTCGTACCCCTTTCTGTCTGAAACTAAATTCAAACCCACTATAAAAATCTTGAATTCCACCATGAAACCGGTGACCATCGTACCCGGACTTCATGCCCCTAAGTGGAATGATCAATTGAGTCGTTTTTTAAATTTTTCAGATGATAACCAGAATAACCTTTTACAAATACTGTAACCAGTAACAATTATTGACCAACATCTGCCGTCAGTATTAGCATTGTGTGTGCTATTATCCTCGGTATTTTTGTAGTGAAAAGACTATTCTCGCAATGGCAAAAAAAAAAAAGACTTAACCACCCCGACTTATGTTGTGTATATAAATCTGTATTATAAAAAACCATTAGTTATCATATAATTAGAATTAGTTAGGATATTATTGTATTAATATCATTCTAGAGGGGAGAGCCCTGTAAAAATGAACAATGAATAATTCCTACATTCATATAATTCTTATATGCTTTCATATAATTCTTATGTTCATTCGTATACTTCGTATATTTATATAATCCTTATATTCTTATGTATATTTATATTCATATATTCATTTTGACATATAAAGTCCAAAATCGCATAACGTTGACACGAGTTTGGATAAATTTTTGATTTGCTTTCTATTTTATAATTGGTGAATTATTTCTTTTTACTACTTAATCATTTTTTACAGATTTAGCTTAATAATGTAATCTTGTTCATTCCCTGTATACAGTCTCTCTTCGTTATAAAAGATGAAGTCATGTCCTGCTTAACGTTTAATTTTGAATCTTAAGCATTTAATTTTTGCTCATGTGCATGTTTGTTTGTAATTCGTGATGGGAAGGCATATTTCAGTTTCCATTTTTAGTTAACTCGGCAGATCATGATAACATCAGATCTGTCAATATGCGGTTTAATATGGCTTCCTCTTACTTAGCAGTCTAGACCTTGCTACAGCTAAAATATTTGTTTTGTCTTTAACTATTTTGCAAAGTAAATCAACCTATTCAGAATAAAAAAAACAAAAACAGATCAGCATTAAATAATAATGATGTCAGTAAAAATTTCATTATATAAACCCATAAAATTTCTCCAATGTTCATTCTGATTTCGCTGATCTAACTTAGAGGCTGAGCATTACTTGTAACATTTTAGCAGTAAAACTACAGTAAGAAAAAATCTTTGTCTTCTCCTTTGAGCCATGCTCTGTTTAGAGAACTTAGTCTTAAATAGAGAAAAATAATTTCCCGATACGTTACAAGAAGAATCAGGAAACCTTCAGAGAATTTAGTAAGCTCCACAGAATCGTCCGATCCACTACAAGAAGAAATCGGAGAGTAGTATAGAAGAAACTACTGCGATTCCCTATATGGTACCACAGAGTAACAAATCCGTTGCTACCATCGAACCAGAACCCCCGTCAAATTCGAACCTCCCAAGGCCATAAACGGAGGGGTTAACATATATATTTTAAATTCTATTTCTGTAGTTATTTTTAGAACGTTCATCAGATTTGATGTCGAATAAAATGTAAATTGGCATCGAAATAATTCACATTTTAACGAAACTTTAAAATTTTATGCTGTCTACACTGTTCAAGCAAGGAATAAATTGGGGCAGAAGAGGGAAGGAATGAAATTTTGTGGGCTGATCCTGAATCTGCATTAATTACTTTTTCTCTGATAATGTTTTAATATATATTTTAAATAATTTTCCTTGTTGTCTTATAATTATAATATAGCTTAGGTTTTCACTAAAACTTCATCTTTTTTCATATCTCAACAGCGGTAGAAAAAAAAATAATTCTTTCATTTGAAAAATGCAGTTGCTAGGTGTCAACAAAGTTGTATTCTGGTTCATATGATTTGTTACACTGAAAATTGAAAATATTTTCTGCTTTGCCGTTAAAGAATACTTATGTACTATTATTATGTACTATTAAATAAATTAACGTCTCTGGAAAATTTACGATTATGATTAAGGGAAGTGTGGGTGAGACATTTACTTATTCAGAAGCGATTGCACTTTTACTTCTGCACATGTAATTTTTAAATATATATATATTAAATTTATATCCTCTTCTCTCCCAGGTCATTTATAGTATCATCTATGCAGGGAACTAGAAATGGAAACTGTTATTATTTTCATTTTTAGTTAGACAATTTTGTGGAAAGGAATTTTCTACGTACAGTATGGCCAATTTAGTCGATACCCATCATAAAGCAGCGAAGGTGTTCAACCAATAATAATTCTTTTGAGGGTTTTGGATTTTTCAGAATTTTTCTATAGATTTTATTTCATCCGCGAAATCTTTTCCGAGACTGTATGTGCCTGTATGTGCATACAATTGCCGTCGACAAAAATAGAGAAGGTTAGCAGATATTAAAAGAATTTTGATGTAGATACTCTTAAAGATATAGAAAATAAACAGCTATTTAACTTTTTGTTTTAATGATCTCATTCATGTTATCTTTAAAAAGTTAATTCTAACAAGACTGCGTCTGTGGTATTAGTAAGGCAATAATAATAAGTTATGGAGAATAAGAATGTTACGTAAAAGAGGTTTTTATATAACATTGAAAAGCGATGTAGGGTGAAACAACGACGATTAAGCGATAAGCTAATTTTTTATTAGGAAACACCTTCGAAAACTACCTTTATTTCAGTGAAAATGATTCATTAACTTTTTTTCACATAACTTTCCCGTATATTTCTTAATGCGAATAACGTGCGTGCGTCATATTCAACACAAAAACTGACTGCAAAAGAAGAATGCATTACTTTGAACAATAACTCATGGGACATGTGTCAAAATTAATGAGAAATGGATGGGAAGAAGGAAGAGAGAGAAAAAAACAGTAAGAGAGAGAATATTTCTCTATAGTGCCGAAATAAACAAAGATGGAGGGGAAAAGAGGAACATATGTACAAGCGAGATTTTAAAAATTAATAAGCGTGTATGTAATTTCTAAAAATACATACGTCAACTAGGACGTATAATCACGTATGCATTTTATGGTAAAGAGAGGAATTTATTTCATTTGTTCGGTAAGTTTTAATAAAACATTATATAACGAGCGTAGGTAAGTTACGTGTGATTACCACAAATCAGTAAGTTGTTTTTATATTTTATTGAAATATTAAGGTAAACCTTTTTTCCATCATTTTCTGATTTGGTTGAAATAATTAAATATTATAGAAATTTGGAGGTAACTACAAGAGGTGTGGGAAGTAAAAGATGATGTTTAACTGACGCAAACCCTACAGATACTGTACTTGCCATTTTCCCCCATTCTTTCTCGTCACTATTCATACCCAACTAGTTCCCCCAAATGAAGTGATTCTATTCATGGAAAGGAGAGAAAAGGATAAAGCAAAACAATAAGTAATTTGTGTACGTAATTTTTATTAATAATTCACTGTTCAACAAACTTTAAGTTTTTATTGGTCTCTTTGATGAAAGTAGGTGCCTTTTGTAAAATCGACCATGCTTAGTGCAGTAAAAGAATCCATTTTTGCATCGCACGTATAGTTTTTGAGATATGTACAAACATATTATGTCCTATGATGCTGATTTTCAAGAACATAAAAACAAGAAACATGAATAAAACACATCAAATAGCCGACGAATTTCATTTATAGTCTGCATCAGGAGCATCTCTATTCACTCTCCAGCAGTGAATTGTAACGCTTTTCCATGACAACAACGTCCTGGTGAAACATTTCGCCATGCTCATCACTAACATGGCGATGGTTGGCTGGGAAGAATTCTAAGTGGAAATGCAGAAATTGATACTCAATTTCACGCTGCACTAAAAAAATTACAGCTACACTTACATTTTATATGCGTGAATTCAAATATCAACACCTCATTGAACCTCATTTTAGTTCTATGCGTTGGTCTCTCTTCACACGAAGGTCAAGCTGGTGGCCCCGCCTCCAGGGCTGGCTTGGTGGAGGAGCGAGTTGTTCTCTTGCGCTCTCCACCGCACATATCCAGGTACACCCGGCTTATCTGGTACCGTCCTGAGCAAGGCATCTAGTCTTCTTTTGAAGACTTCAAATTTGATCCCTGTAACGTTTCTGAGGTCCTTTGGAAGCTGGTTAAAAAGTCTTGGCCCCCTGACAACCAAGTTATTTTCCTTTAGTGTTGAAGAGGCCCCTTGTCGGGCCTTTAATTTGGGAACACTACACATTCTGCATTTCCCATTTTCCAGCGATTACAGATCTAGTTTACGTAGTCTTTCCCAGCAGTTGAGTCCTTTGTAGCCATCAATCTTGGCTGTGAAATGTCTCTGAGTTTTTTCTATGATAGTTTATTAGTTTCTTCCTTTTTATATGGGGACGTCAACACTGAGCAGTATTCAAGTTTTGGTATAACCAGTGTTTTCAGCAGGGGAATCATTACTGTCTTGTCCCTTCTTTTGAACGTTCTTAGTACCTGTCCTGCGATTCTTTTTGCTTTGTTTATCGCCATCTGATTTTGCGTCTCGAATTTCGCATCATCGGTCATTATAACCCCCAAACCGATCGCTTTCGTGCTTCTCTGAATTTCCTGTCTATCTGGAGCATGTTTAAGTTCCTCATTTCTACCATATCTCAAGAGCTGAAATTTCTCGGTGTTAAATGTCATGTTGTTGTCTTCTAACCATTTGCATATTTTGTTCGTGTCCCTCTGCAAGACCTCCACCACATTTGCATTGCTGATTTTTCTGCTGATCTTTGTATCGTCTGCAAAGGATGTTACTATACTGTTGCTGTTTACTTCACTGTCTATGTCTGTTAGCATGATAATGAACATGAGTAGGGCCAGTACTGTGCCTTGTGGTACTGAGCTGCGTACTTCTGATTCTGATGATGATATAACTTGAATTATGACGACCTGTAGTCGTTCTCTGTGGAAGTTGTAGACCCATTTTCCCACTTTGCTTGTTATTCCCATATGTTTCATTTTATGTGCTATTATACCATGATCACATTTGTCGAAAGCGTTAGCAAAATCTCTATATAGAGTATGACATCATAGTTTTCATTGCCTTCCAGTGCATCTAGGATACTGTTATAGTGCTCTATACGTTGTGATAGGCATGATCTTCCTGATCGGAATCCGTGCTGATTTTCGTTGAATCTTTTCAGTTTCCAAGAAGTCAAATTTTATTTCTAACTCTTCTTTCAAATACTTTGGTGAAGTGGGACGTCAATAACACTGGTCTATAGTTCTTTGCTTGAGATCTAGTCCCTTCTTTATATATAGGGACAATGTTTGCTCTTTTCAAGATGTTCGGTATTTCCCCATTGTCTAAGGATCTTCTCCATATCCAGTATAAAAGTGTGGCTATTTCATTTTTACAGTTTTTAATTAATAGTGCGTTCCATTTGTCCGGACCTGCAGCTGAATGTGATTTCATTTGTACTATAGCTCTCCTACATCTTATAGGGTAAAATCAAAGTCTTTTACACAATCTCCTTGCAATTTCTCTTCAAAGAATGCATCCATGTCAGATATTTGAATGTTGATATGCCAACATCTGAAGAAGACATATTATCAGCCTCAGATAGCACTTACAAACCTCCGGAGAAAGAAGACAGAATGCTACACTTAATAGATCAACAAGAACTGAATGATCTGGCACGTGATTTAACCTTGTCAAAACAACAAGATGAACTTCTTGATTCAAGGTTACAGCAGTGGAATCTCTAATTGCAGAAGGTACCAAAATTTCTGTATTCAGGAGCCACAACACAGTAACAATTGACAACACAGTGCAAGATTCTATTTATGTGTAAACAGATGTTAATGATCTTATGCATGAATTAGGTTATGAGCATGGCGGCTGTTTATAAAGATTATTCGAAATTAAGTCTAAAGGCAGTTCTTTTGCATAATGGAAATAAGAAGATTTCGATAACTCATTCTGTTGGCATGAAAGAGACTGATAAAAGTATGGCCATTGGCCATCCTTCTCAATGCCATCAAGTATAGGAACCATGAGTGGAACATTTGTGGCGATTTGTTGCAGTCATACTTCACAAAGTTTGGCTGCTTTCTTTGCCTCTGGAATAGCAGCGCAACTGGACAGCACTATTTGGTAAAGCAATGATCGCTTAGAGAAGAATTCACTCCTGGGAGGAGTACGGTTTAAGCATTCTCCATTAATCGATCCGAATTGAGTTTTTCTCCTCTATCTACATATCAAGTTGGGCTTAATGTTAGCGATGAACACAGAAAGCGCTTCTATCGGATATTTTTGTAATGGAACAGCGGTATCAAGGCAGATAGAATCTAGGAATAATGGAAGAATACTGCTGGTTTCTTTAACGAGAAAGTGAGATCGAATACAAAAGTAAATCCAGTCGTACACAAATTTTTTTCTTGCATTTTTACAGAAATTGTTGCATTTGTTACATGAAAGCTTCACTTGTAGGTTCGTTCCAGTAAAATATTTCTGAAATACAATTCAATTGCTTTAATTGTAACATCACGTGATCTGTCTCAGAAAATCTAGATGTGACAGAAAACTTTTAGGCATATCTTTGAAATCAGAATGGTATTAGTAAAAATTATATATTTCTACATAAGAGACAAGATAAAATAAAATTTTTAAACCAGTGAAATAATATTCATTCGAAATACTAATTTACAGTTTTAACGTTATATTGTTGAAAGTCATAGGTTAAACATGTTTAATAGAGAGTTATGAATAAAAAGTAGGCTAAAATAGTTTTAGGTATTGTTCAATAATTAGACGTGATAGAAAAATTCTACGTACAGTCCCCTGCAATAGTCGCGCTCCACCCCTGTATAGCCATCTCCGAGATGTGGTAGCAACGCAATACTAGGAGAGGGAGAAGCAGAAGGAAAGAGGAGGTAGGGATATGAGGAGGGGGAGGGGGGGACAGGGGTAGCATCCGGTAAGAGCGAGAGGTGGATATCGTGTGTGTGTGTGTGTGTGTGTGTGTAAATACTCCCACACACTACTTTTTATCCTTGAAACACTGCTCTATATACCGTTATCACATATGCTTTCCATCAGTTCCCAATGCAACGTATAAAATAGATAATATTCTTGAATATAAAAAAGAGTAATATGATTAACGATTGTTATACAAAGTATGTAATAGTAATATTGTTGCAATCGACTATAATTTATACAGAAAAGGAAAGGGACACTTCTTGCATTACTAAAAAAAAATCACGATTATCTCATTTATTATGGTATACTAAATATAAGAAATGGGTTAAATAGAGTAAAAGAGAAACGACTTCCACCTCGTATAAGTTAGTGACGTAACTTGGGCGGCCCAACCCAGATAATACGAGGTATGCCCGCCAACACATATATGAAGTGGCAAGGAGTGGACACGTGACCTGCAACGTGTGGGGATGGGTGCACCTGTACGGCATTAGAGAGCTGGCAGAAATTAACGGGAGGTTTACAGCCGACAAATATTTAGAAATACTGGAGGAGGTGATGCTGCCAACCGTAAGGACATACACTTTGGCCCATCCTGATCGGATTATACAGGGTGATTCATAAGTCTGTTACCAGTGTAATGGTGAATAAAAAATAACTACAAACCACAGTAACCTGTGATGTTTCTTAATTTGAGGTTATTTTTACACAATTACACATTGGAAATTAAGAGTGGAAATTCTTTCTTTTAAATCATTGACATTACGAAGTTTTGTTGCATATACCCTATCCTTGACCATAACCCATATTTTCACAAATCAACAATCTGAAACAGAAAATATTTCACCATTACAGTGTAACAGACTTATGAATCACCCGATATTTATGCAGGTAAGTAATACAACTAAATTATTTTCATTATACAGAATATGCGTTCAAGAATATGACTGAATTAAGGTCAAGCAGTGTATATTTTAAGGTAATATGATTAAAGGAGAACATTAGTAAATGTAGTTTTAAATGTAATTTTAAATGTATCTCTATTTTTATTTATTTAATTATTTATTTTTGCGTCCTCTAAGTCCTCTAAGGCAACTTCAAAAAAGTATGGCTGAAATGTGAACTCTCAGTTTTTGCTATTTCTTTTTACAGGATGCCCTGTTCATCTGTTCATACTGCCAGGATCATCAGACGGTGGTTTCAGGAACAACGAGATGTCGAGCTGTTGAACTGGCCCACCAAGGGGTGTGACTAAACCCCATTAAAAATGAGTGGGCAAATGTGGTTAACGATTGGGAGCTTGGGCAGGAGCGGACATCTCGGCACCTGCTGGAACACACTATGGCAGAGTGGGAACTTTATCGCAGGAACCCACAAATCATCTACAATCACGTGGCATCTGTTCCAAATATTCTACGAGAGGTCATTAATAATAATGGAGGATGGACCAAGTATTGAGTAATTGTGTATAATAATGTTATGGTTGTGATGTAGTAGATATATATTTATTTACTTGAACAATTGTCAGTTCCTTATAATTTGAACATTATGTTTTGTATGTTCTTAAGAAAATCCCTAAATTTACTTGATTCATATTTATTTTTGTAATAAAAAATTGAACTATGTTATCATTATCTTTCCATGGACAGACCTTTTTCTGGATAATCATTTGTTGATGATGCATGGACTTTAGACAGAAATGTTATTGCCTGGAGGAAAAATCGATAGTACAACTTATCTTACACTTTCACTATAACATGGCCACATCAAAATTCTATGATTGAAAGTTTTTAAAGTATCCCACGTTTGTGAAATAATCCAACTACTGTATTATCTGAATTTAAGAATAATGCATGAATAAAATACATAGTCGTCCGAGCATTACCACGAAAACTACAGTGAACAATATATTTATTCTGTCATTGGTTTTCCAAAAATAAAAGTATCACTATGACAACATCTGAGAGGGGGAAGAGGAAAGGGAGGCAGTGAGGGTGGGGGACTGGGTTTTAAGAGGGATTGCGTTGTTGTCACATCTCGGAGAGGGTTAAACAGGGGTGGAACGCGACTATTGCAGGGAACTGTACATCACTGTACTCAGAGTGGTCAAACTGACAAAAGAAAGTTTTTTCATACTAAAGATCCAAACCTTTTGTTGTTCAGTGAATACTCAGTTACGTACACTGTACGATGAATTTATATTGGAATACAGCAGCGTTTCCCAAACTGCTTTATTCAGTGACCCTTTCAAACTGAAGTCAGTCCTTCATGGGCACTCTATTTTAACTGCATACAGTATTTGTGAAGTGTAATTTATTGATAGAAAATCAGTGTGAGGTAGCATCAAAAAATAATGTTTCTACAGATCTACAGAAGCTAAGGCTAACAAAGACCCTAAGATCCACTCTAAAGTTAGCCCGAGAGAAAGAAGAAAGTAAGGGGTTAAAAGAAGAGAATAAGGGGTTAAGTAAGTAGCAAAACCTATCACTCGTGGGTTAAAATTCATTCAGAAAGAGAGAAAGAAAGACACCATCACCATTCGCCGGCCACTGCCGAAAAGTCGGAAAAATAGTCGAAGAGAATACTTCCTGCTGTTGCAGACCAGTTCTCCACTCCATAGGGAGGTAGAGAATGCAGCCCACTCTGCCGGAAAGGGGTGAAAGATGAAAAGAAGTAAAATAAGGACGCATTACAAACCATGCAACACATTCTTAACTCAAAGAACAGCACATTCTTAACTCAAAGCAACACATACCTCCAGCCGTTGCAGACCGGTCCTCTACTCCATAGGGAGGTAGAGGACGGAGCCCACTCCGCCGGAAAGGGGTGGAAGATGAAAAGAAGTAAAATAAGAACGCATTACAAACCATGCAACACATTCTTAACTCATACACTATCATACCATGCAAACTACAGACATGCAATGAAGAGAGTTACAGACATGCAAATAAGGAGAGAGAGAAAAAAAATGGAGAAAGAATAACAAAAAGTGTGTTAGTTTACGCTACGAGCTACATCCTAAGTTCATGTTAGT
>JAJOZX010000080.1:1220000-1222500 GCA_023014485.1 Bathynomus jamesi | reverse complement strand
ATTATGTAATTCTCTGGCGAGAAAGTCAAGCATATCATCAATCGGCACTTTTGTGAACAATGAACAAACGTCGAAACTGATCAATCTATCGTTGGTATTAATGCGAACATTATTCAATTTTTCAGTGAGATCCATGGAATTTTTTACGTGTGAATCAGAGACAGTTCCAAGAATGGGGGACAAAACATTAACAAGCCATTTGGAGAGTTTATAGGTAATAGAGCCCACCGAGCTAATAATAGGGCGCATAGGGTTACCCGGTTTGTGGGTTTTAATAAGACCATAAAGATAAGGCAGAGCAGGTGAAGTGGACAAAAAAAGGGGAATTAAATCCTTATGATCTTTGAGAATGCGTTTCAAGCCACTATTGAATGATTTGATGACATCATCCTGTGGGTTCTTCCTAAGTTTCACGTATGTGGCGGGGTCCTGAAGCAGCTCATTCATCTTTCCAATGTAATCCACTTTGTCCATAATGACTAAGGTGTTAGCCTTGTCTGCTTTAGTAATATGGAGCTCACTATCTTTTTTTAATTGTGAAAGGCTATTGCGGAAACGTTTAGGAAAGTTATCTTCGTAAGAAATATTCGCAGCACCATAGACCAGGCCTTTAACTATGTTAACTAAAAACTGAGGAAGGTTACACTGTTTTTCAAAACGAGCAAGACTATGACAAATTTGTAAAGCAGTAGGTTTTTTAACAATATAAAAGGACATACCAAATCCAAGGGCACTTTTTGCATCGTCACTAATGTTTTTCGAAGAAAGGTTCAAAACACACTTTGAGCTTGCTTTTTTACTCCACTGACTATTTCGAATGAGACTTTTAATTTTGCGATCCAAAATGTTTCGAAGTGAAGAAGTTCTCCGACGCAACTCGTTGTAAATTTCATCAAACAAAGGTTGGATCCACGGTTGGGGAATAACAGTCAAAACATTACGTTTGGCAATGCCTAAATTTTTGAAGGTGGACCACTCATTTTGTCTGGTGACTTCAATATGTTTCTTTAAAATTACTCTGCTAAAGTTGTTGAACGGATGGTCGTCCATTTCTCTGAGGCGAATCGGAAGGAGGGACTTGGGAAGGACCTGCTCCTCCAGACAATTAGTAAGAAACTTCCGTCGGATCCGAATTGCATGCCCCTTCATTAATGTAGAAGCAAACACCGACACAAACGGGGACAATAGAGGGAACAGCAAGGCGAAGGAACGCGTGGTGTTCATTATATGAAAAATTATTTCACGAAAGTGACACGTGAAAAGTATTTATGATGAATAAAACCACGAAGGAAAAAAGAAACACAAAGGGGTGCTCAAGCGCTTTCGTCTAATGACATCCTCAGGAACACTGGAGTGAAAGGACAGATCAAGGCAATATATAGGTTACAAAAATAAACATACATACATACATATTCACATATATATACATATATATATATATATATATATATAACATATATACATATATATAGTAAGCATAGAAAAAAATTGTGGGAGGAGCCAACATTTATATGGTCACAGAAAATAAAGAAATAAAAATAAATATAAATAAAATTATTTCTTTATGATTATTTAGGCTGTGACATATATATCACTAAGGCACTATTTTGTAATTAATTTTTTCTCAATTTATATTTATATATTTTTATTTCTTTATTTTCTGTGACCATATAAATGTTGGCTCCTCCCACAATTTTTTTCTATGCTTACTATATATATGTATATATGTATATATATATATATATATATATATATGTATATATATGTGAATATGTATGTATGTATGTTTATTTTTGTAACCTATATATTGCCTTGATCTGTCCTTTCACTCCAGTGTTCCTGAGGATGTCATTAGACGAAAGCGCTTGAGCACCCTTTGTGTTTCTTTTTTCCTTCGTGGTTTTATTCATCATAAATACTTTTCACGTGTCACTTTCGTGAAATAATTTTTCATATAATGAACACCACGCGTTCCTTCGCCTTGCTGTTCCCTCTATTGTCCCCGTTTGTGTCGGTGTTTGCTTCTACATTAATGAAGGGGCATGCAATTCGGATCCGACGGAAGTTTCTTACTAATTGTCTGGAGGAGCAGGTCCTTCCCAAGTCCCTCCTTCCGATTCGCCTCAGAGAAATGGACGACCATCCGTTCAACAACTTTAGCAGAGTAATTTTAAAGAAACATATTGAAGTCACCAGACAAAATGAGTGGTCCACCTTCAAAAATTTAGGCATTGCCAAACGTAATGTTTTGACTGTTATTCCCCAACCGTGGATCCAACCTTTGTTTGATGAAATTTACAACGAGTTGCGTCGGAGAACTTCTTCACTTCGAAACATTTTGGATCGCAAAATTAAAAGTCTCATTCGAAATAGTCAGTGGAGTAAAAAAGCAAGCTCAAAGTGTGTTTTGAACCTTTCTTCGAAAAACATTAGTGACGATGCAAAAAGTGCCCTTGGATTTGGTATGTCCTTTTATATTGTTAAAAAACCTACTGCTTTA
>JAJOZX010000080.1:1057500-1215000 GCA_023014485.1 Bathynomus jamesi | reverse complement strand
CAAATAGCATCCTTCATTGGCCCAAACAAATGGAAGTCTGAAGGTGCCAGATCCAGGCTGTATGGAGGGTGGGGTAACACAATCAAGCGCACTTTTGTGATGGCCTCTCTTGTTTACAAACTGTTGTGTTGTCTTGCGTTATCGTGCAAAAGAAGGACGTCTTCCAGTTTTCTCTCCGGTCGAACTCGCTTTATACGTCTCTGGAGTCTCTGTAGGGTAGCAATATATGCCTCTGAGTTGATTGTTTGTCCTTTCTTCATAATGTCCACCACAATCACCCCTTTCATGTCCCAGAAGATGGTGACCATAACCTTTCGTGCAGAGGGAGCCATTTTTGAACTTTTTCTTGCGTGGAGAGTCTGCGTGATGCCACTCCATGGATTGGCGTTTTGTTTCAGGTTCAAAGTGGTGTACCCAAGTCTCATCCCCAGTCACAATTCGTGAAAGGAAGTCATCCCCTTCTTTCTCGTATCGAACCAACGACTCGGAAGCAATTTCTTTTCTTTGAACTTTGTGATCTTCAGTCAGTTCGCGAGAAACAAACCGTGAACACACTTTTGAGTATCCCAGTTGCTGAATTATCGTATTCACACTTCCTTCACTAATTCCTAGCTCCAGTGATAGCTCCTTTTATGTGGCGCGCCGATTTGATCGAATGATGCTGTTAGCACGTTGCACAGTGTGAGATGTCACAACCGATGCCGGGCGACCGCTGCGTGGCTCATCGTCGAGGCTGGCTCTCCCTCTCGCCGATGATCTCACACGTTTAGACCAGCGTCCAACTGTGCTTCGATCAACAACAGCATCTCTGTAAACGTTTTGTAGACGTTTGTGAATATTTCCAACTGTTTCCTTCTCTGCGGTTAAGAACTCGATAACAGCTCTCTGTTTACATCGCACATCACTGTCAGACGCCATTTTTGAAACTGCGTTAACCATCTGTTTTATACACGGGCGTTTAAAAGCAAGTTACAAGTTGCAAGTTAATAATAGCAGACTTAAGAATATTTCTATTAACAATGTTGCTAGAGTGAAACAAAATTGACGCATTAGTCCAATCAATACAGTGGGATAACTCTGTCAAATGGACAAAAAGGGCACTGGACTACTTTCCCGTTCTAACGGAATATTGATGCTGTTTTACACGTGTGTGCAAATCCTTTCCCGTCTCACCACTGTAAAAGGAATCACATTGTTTACAACCAATTTTATAGATAATGCCTGAATTATTGGTAGGGCTATTTTTAACTATGATATTTTTCACAATATTGTTATATGAAAATACTACATTAATATTCAAAAGTTTAAGTACATTAGCAATGCCTAAAAAGCCTGGAAAAAATGAAAGTACTAAAATATTCTTTGACAAAGTGCGAGGGTCATTATTCACGCGATAGAAGGTTCGTTTTGCCTTGTTAAGACAAGATTCCATAAACGCAGGTGGGTAGCACAGATCACTTCCAATACCGTTGATTTTTTTCTAATTTGGCATCCATGTAACATCCATGTAACATTCGGGATCGCAAAATTAAAAGTCTCATTCGAAACAGTCAGTGGAATAAAAGAGCAAAAGCTCAAAATGTGTTTTGAACCTTTCTTCGAAAAACATTAGTGACGATACAAAAATTGCCCTTGGATTTGTATGTCCTTTTTTATTGTTAAAAAAACCTTCTGCTTTAAAAATTTGTTATAGTCTTGCTTGTTTTGAAAAACAGTGTAATCTTCCTCAGTCTTTGGTTAACATAGTTAAAGGCCTTGTCTATAGTGCTGCGTATAGTACTTACGAAGAAAACTTTCCTAAACGTTTTCGCAACAGCCTCTCACAATTAAAAAAAGATGGTGAGCTCCATATTACTAAAGCAGACAAGGCTAACACCATAGTTATTATGGACAAAGTGGACTATATTAGAAAGATGAACGAGCTTCTCCAGGACCCCGCCACATACAGAAAGCTTAGGAAGAACCCGCAGGATGAAGGACATTTTTTGCATATATAGTCTTGATCTTTTTATTTACTTCAGTTTCCTGAGGATATCATTAGACGAAAGCGCTTGAGCACCATTCTGTGTTTCCTTTCCTTCGTGGTTCTTTTCATCATATATATTATATATATATATATATATGGGCTCAGAATTTTCATCTCGCAATCATTTACTTTCCTTACTTCTGACTTGTCCGTATCATATCTCTCATTTATGGTATTTGCACTTGAAGCTCATATATTTGAGAGAAACTCGTGCATCTTAGCCAAATTTAATTTGTTTTATTATGTCTTCCATCCTCTATGAAAAGGAGAACTTCGAAATTGCCATGTATTAAAAATTTTATGTTTACTTCAAACCGGTTGGTGAGGTTATGGTTCACTCCTGTTTGCTGGCTCCAGGGTTAGGTTGAGTTTACCGCTTATCTTGCTAACACTCGGATAAAAGGTGGTCCTTTGGATGCACTCGCTCTCACATTGTCGGGAAATGAGCTTTCTGCCTTTTACCTGGAAAAATCTGGGTTTTTTTCGGTCAGTCAGAAGTTAAGTCAACCTGCCAAATATACCTTAAGTATATTGTTTCTTTATGTTATTGCTACTATAGACTAGCATTTCTTAATTTCAGGAATGCAGTGGAGGATTTACGGCAGAATTTTGTTTGGTGATCATATAATTAGTGTGCATTATAAGTCTGCTAATGTTATTAAATTTTGTCTTCGAGGCTACTTTTTTCCGTATCCTATTGGAGGGGGAAATCGGGTAGGGCGAACTGGTCGAATGGGGAAATGACACGAAAAAGGTTAAGAACCGCTGCTATAGACTGATGTGAGTGCTGTATTATTTCAAATGGATATAAAAATTGGTATATTACTTTTTACTTTCATTCTTCAGGTTTCAAAGTAAAACAATTCCCTTCAATTGTTGGTTCAATAACAATAAAAATAAATTATTTGGGAACTAAGTTCAGGGGTTTTGATATACAGAAATAAGGTTCATACATTTAGTGTGGTATAAAAAATAAATTTCGTGCATGAACTATTAAACAATGTGAGAATGGACAATACTCCCAACTATTGCTAACATTGTACTAAGTTGTAGATGTGAATCATTAATAAAGTCTTCCATTTTTACAAGTTTGCTAAATTTTGGTCCAACTAATTGAGAAATAATTTTGAATGTGGGTCAACTAAAAGTTAAAAATTGGCAAGCCTGTGTAATATTTGATTCTTGTTAGAATTAGGGCTATTCTGTCATATAAATTAAATTTATTAATTTGGACGTTTCATTAACCTGGGGTAGCATTGGCCTGTCACATCAGATCACCTCTTTAATAATTTAGAAATTTTGCATTCTACCTGTAATCTTTGATCAAATGATTCTCATTGTAAACTCACAGACAAATATCCATATTAGCTATGGGGAGAAGGAAATACCATGAGTAAGTCTTACAACTGTTATAGTAAAATTAATCCTGGATGGAATGATGTTATTGCTCCTCTAAAGAGAGGATCAAAAGACACTTGTGGTTTATAGTGCCTTCATGATAAATCCAGAGTAGGACTGGTTACATGAGCATGTGTAGAAGTAAGGGTCAATATAAAGCAGCTATAAGATATTGTAAACAGAAAGAGAAAATTGCAAGACTATGGAAGAACCATTTTTCAAACATTGTTAATAAAGTGGGAAGGGTTATTCTTAGTATGGGACTGCAATGAAATACATGTGGGAAGTTCCAAGGAAAATACCTGGACTTCAGCTCCTGAAATTAAGAGTCTGATTAAAGAGTTAAAAACTGGTTCTGCTTCATGGGTAGATGACCAATCACACGAACACTTAAAATATGTCAGTATACTTTCTCATAGTTCTACTCCTGCAGAGTTAATGAGGGTATATACTGTATAGTATCTTACCTCTTATTATAATTGTCTCATTGTTTCAGCAAATTGCAGCCATCTATCAGAATCATCGTCGTATATGAGCTGATAGTAAATGGGTTTGTAATCGTGGTACCCATGTGATTTCAATATTTTTCAATGGCGAGGACATTTTCTTTGTTGTTGTCTCCTATCGTCGTTACTGACCTTCCGCTTCTTGGATGATCGTTTACCAGGCTCACTGTTTCCAAAGGTTTGAGCTTCCAATATCGAAGAAGAGTGGTTGCATTTGCTGGTGGTTTATTATATTTTTCTTGAAATAAACGCAAACTTTCTTGACAATTATTATAAGAAATAGTATAAGAAATTTGTCTCCTTTTCCCCTTTTTCCCCTAACCTCCCCCCACCTTTTCCCCTCTCGTCGGTTTTACAGATGTACTACGATTTCAACTAATTTTTTTTTTGTACAATTTATAGTAGTTTTACAGTTTGGATCAATAACACTAGTAAAGGTGTTACATAACTCTGAACATTATTTAATGACATTTAATCTCTACTTATAGACACTAGTGTACTGTTTTAATGATATAAAGTGCAAAGACAGAGAAGTGTAAGTATGAGATCGACACCTATATGTATTTATCCTTAAGTAAATTAGATGACGTGAATTTGATCAATGGACTTAATAAATATTGTGATTTCCCAATGACAAAATCCTTAATAACACTCCACTATAAATTTTCCATCACGATTAACGTAAATATTTCCATCATTAAAAAGAAAGAAATTTTCCCATTATGAAAATGGAAAATTCTCTGTCGAACGACGGAACTTGTGGAAATGAAAGTCTTCATTCGTGATGATAGATATTCCAGTTTTAGTGCACCGTCAGGAAGTCTGTTGTTATAGTTGATTAAAAGTAAAGAGGCGCCTGACGCTGCGAGGGTTTTTGTTTGTTTAAATTTGCGATTGTAAATAGTTTGTTGGGAAATAGATTTTTATTCCATATTTCAATAGTTCTTTAATCGAGACTTTGATTCAGGGAAATTCTGCATCGAAGTTGATCATAAAAAAATTATATGCATAATGAAGTTATAATTTGGGTAGGATGAAACACGAATGTTCAGTTTCCCTTGTGGAAACATAATCTCTTTGTTCTGTCGTCCCAAAACGGAAGTCATTTACACCGTTATGCGAAAAAAAAAAAAATTTTAATTTAATTTACACAAGTTAAAATATTGCAAATGTGTAAAAATAAATATTTACAGAGAATACGTATTTATATAGGATCATATTAACCTCACTAATAAAATGACGAGGTGATAAGGTGCATAAATGCTAGTAACAATAAATATCTAAATGAGAGTTTAACCCCTCAACCCTCCTAGGTTGAGAGGTGAAACTCTTACAGTATATATATATATATATATATATATATATATATATATATATATACAGTGGCGGTTTGTAGTAATATGAACAAGTGGGGCCAGGGTCAGTCGGTAAGTAAGCATTGTGATTTATTTAATAAAATAATTTCAATGACATTTTGATTAAATTGTGGAATTTCTGTTATGTAGTCCTTATGTATAGACAAAACAGCAAAAGCGTTTAATCTATCTTGTGACATTGGATTTCTTAAAAGTGTTTTTATGCGCTTCAAAGTACTGAAACAACGTTCGGCATCAGCCGTAGAAACAGGTGTCACTAGGACGATTTCTAATAATTTTGACACCTCTGAGAATGTATCAAGCAGCTCGTTGTCATGTAAAAATCGACACAAATCACTAACATTTGAAAGGTCATTGAATGTATCATTTGCGTAGATAACAGTTAATTTAGAAATTAACTTTTCTACATTTAGCATAGGATAATTGGTTTTAATGGTATTGATGTGATCGGTTGAAAATTTTTGCTCGTAAATATTAAACTCTTTAGGGTCAACGATTATAAAGGAACGAAATATTCTGATTTTCTAAATCTGTCATTCATCTCGTTAATCATTAGGGTACGTGCTTTTTTTGCGTCCATTTCCGTTGTACTGCTTACGTCTCTTCTCATTCTTTTCACTTGAATTGGTGTCTCATTATTATCAACTGCAACTGGTTCAGGGACGTGGTTCTTGACACACTCTCGCATGTGATTCATTGATGATTCAAAGTTCTTCAATGCCTGTGCAGTGGTAACACTAGTTGACTTGTTTGACTGCAGAACACTGTACAAAACATCTACATGCTTCAATGCCGAATAAAATAACGACAAAAAGAAGTTGAATTCTTCATCTTCTAACGATTTCTTAAATCCCACAGATTCCCATATACTTTTGTCATCCCACCTGTTTTCATTCTGAATTCTGTCGAAGCATTTTAATAGCTCTTGTTTGTTCTCTCTAATACAATTGACAATTCTGAAATGAAAATTCCATCGTGTTTCTGATACTTTTGGAATGCATATGTGGCAAACTTCCCGAAGTAAGCTGCTACGTTTGGGAGAGGTAGTGAAAACTACACCAATTCCACTCACATTTGAGAAAAATATTCTTATTCTTTTAATTGATGAACAGACTTTCTTCATAATTAAATTTAACTGATGTGCATAACAGTGGATATAATGCGCATGAGAGTAGTATCCTTTCATTTGCACTTCCATTCCACCATGAGAGCCACGCATTGCTGCCGCCCCATCATAGGCCTGAGCAACAAGTTTGTCCTTTATGCCAAACTGTTGCAGCTCGTCTCTTAACAAATTTGTAATCCCAGCAGCTGTCCTATCTTCAACTTCGACGAAAGCTATAAACCTTTCAACAGGCCGACATTCTTTCACAGAGCGCAATATAACTACAAATTGCGAACGGTAAGCCACATCCGTTCCGTAGTTTCGTCTGCTTGCACAGAAGCGTAACGGACTTTATCGATTTCGGATTTTATTTCATCCACATACATTTGATGCATGCAGTCTGAAAGATCGTTTTGAATTGTTTTAGATGTGTTTTTCGCCATTGTAGCATTTTCAAGATGATCACTTAAGGCACTGTCAAACGTTGCTATGTAGGAAATCATGTCTAAGAATACTCCACGGTTAAAAGATTGTTGCGTTTCATCATGGCCTCGTAATGGCAGCTCATGAGAAGCACAAAATTTTAAACAGTCTATGATTCTTGTTAAGATATGTCTATTTTTCTCAACTAATTCATTTTAAATTTGACAGCAACTAATGCATTTTAAATTTGACAGCATTATTCATAGGAACTGTGCTGCATTCATGTTTCTGGATCTGTTCAGAAAGATGCTCTAAATCTTTACAACCACTACTGGTCCACAAACTTTCACCCCCAAATAAAATACAGTAAAAACAATATAATGTATTCTTTGCATCACTAACAGTGAGCCGTCTTGTTGAGTAATTTTGATGTCTTTAGGCTGATATGCACCAAGTATTTTAATTTCTAACTTTTCCTCAAGTTTCAACGAGGAAAAGGGAATTTCTAGTAAAGTCTCAACACTATTCATTATATTATTGTTAATGGGTACAATTTTAAGGACTAAATCAGTGAAGCCAGTAGTGATACACTATAAATCGCACTCACGGGTGATAAATGCACAATAAATGGCTTAGGAAGAAACTTCAACACAACCATATCACGTCACTCTCATTACTGCTTGATGAGAGAAGGGCCAGATCTGCTTGGCCCAGACGCAACGTTGCCACATCTCTTATGAGTCAGTGGAAACAACTGTAAATTTTCTAACTTTTGCCAACTCGTATAGAAGACTCACCGCCGTAGCTTGAATACAATGCAGCATACTTTTAGGGCCAGTGTGAGGGGGTGCCCATTTTAATTAAAATAACGTGAATTATTAGCGTATATTTATATATTTTTAAGGAGCTCCTTGAAGGTCTCATTTAGAGAAAATATCCGTGAATCTTTAACTCTGAATTTTCTTTCATTTTGACTTGGTCAGTGTAACTACTGGTGGGGCCCGGCCCCACTGGCCCAAAAGGAGCCGCCCCTATACAGTATATATATATATATATATTATATATATATATATATATATATATATATATATGTTTGGAGTAAGATTCTGAAACTAATGAGTTCAGAAATCCCTAGTAAGATTGTGAAACGAGTGATTTCGCGTAATTACTATTTCACCAAGGGACTTCAGGAAATTAGGTTAGGTTAGGTGAAATTCTTAAATATTTCAGTACCTTCCTAAAGTCCCTCAGTAGGAGAGTAATTACGGGAAATTATTGAAAATTTTAGAGATTTCATGAAATCACTCGTTTCACAATCTTACTGTGACATATATATATATATATATATATATATATATATATATATATATATATATAAAACAAGAGGACCTTAACAAGAGGACCTTGGTGTAGTGGTTATCATATCCGGCCGTCAATTGGATGATTCAGGGTTCGATTCCTGGAAGGTGCCTCATTTTTTAGTACCTGGCTATGTACGGTGGAGAGCGCAAGAGAACAACTCGCTCCTCCACCAAGCCAGGACTAGAGGCGGGGCCACCAGCTTGACTTTCATGTGAAGAAAGACCGACGCACGGAACCCTAACAAGGTTAACAAGGTAACAAGGTATATGTACATATACATACAGGGTGCTTCACAACCGGTCTGCCATACCTTCGGGGGTGATATCGAGTTAAAAAGTTAATACAACATAAGTGCTATTTCCAACCGTTGCGGAGCTACATACGTTTTGGGATGTGAAACAACAGATCCCTACTCGTGTGTAATTCGATAGATGGAAGCACTGGTGGTAGTTTCGGTTAACGAAGTTACCACTACTAATCCTCAGTTCTGATCTGTGGTAAGAGACAATGTGTTGCGCTAAATGAATCAACAGTTCACACCCGCTGAATACGCTGATATCCATTTCATTTATGGATTCTGTAATGGTAAGAGCAGAGCGGCAGTTGAGAAATATCGAAGACGTTTTCCGAACCGCCGAATACCGAACAGGCAAAGGTTTAGTAACACACACTAGAAATTAAGGGAAACAAGGACAATTGTTTCACGTAATCAAGAACATGTATCACGACGGCCCGTTGCTGTGGAGGAGGGCATACTGGACCTACTATAACGTAGCCCAACTATCAGTGTCCGAAGGATTTCTATTTTCTAGGCGAATTGGTGAATCGGCATCGCGTGTGTAGCGAACCATACATGATGAGGGTTTGTATCCCTATCATTTGCAATGTGTGCAAGCTCTTCAACTGGATGATTACGATAAACGTGTTCAATTTTGCCAGTGGATGGTTATGCATCGCCAAATTCTTAATCGCATACTGTTTAGTGATGAAGCACAATTCAGTCGAAATGGAATTAATAGACGAAATTCCCACTTGTGGTCCGCCGATAATTCCCACGGTATCGTTGAAGGAAACTTTCAGCATCGATTCTCGGTGAATGTTTGGTGCGGTATAATTGGAGATCAGCTGACTACACCGTTCGTTTTGGCAAAACGATTAACTGCTGATATTTATCTGAACTTCCTGACGAACGAATTGCCGCTTTGGATGGAGGACGTGCCCTTGGAGACAAGGCGCAGGATGTTCTTTCAGCACGATGGGGCGCCACCACATTTTTGTCGTCATGTTACGGATTACTTGAATCAGCGGTACGGGAATCATTCGAGTGGTCTTGCTGGTCGAATATCGTGGTCCCGAGATCTCCGGACCTAACCCCGTTAGATTTCTTTTTATGGGGCCCAATGAAAGAGATGGTCTACAAGACCAAACTACAAACGAGAGAGGAACTCTTGCTTCGGATTATGGATGCCGTTGCTTACATACGAGAACACCCGGAAATGATTTAATGGGCAGTGGACTCTTGTTTGGAACGAGCAAGGCTGTGCATTGAAAACCGAGGCGGACATTTTGAACATTTATAAGGTATATCTTATAAAATGTGGCAATAAATGCATCAGATTAATACTCCCGTGCATCTTAAAACGTCTGTAGCTCCACAACGGTTGGAAATAGCACCGATGTTGTATTAACTTTTTTGCTCGATATCACCCCCGAAATCACCCCCCAAAGTATGGCAGACCGGTTGTGAAACACCCTGTGTAACTATTGTGGATCTAAGCCACGATTCCTCCAAGAAAGAATCACAGGAAACACAGACGTTAATCGTTTAAATCTAAAACAGGCCCGAGGCAGAAATCGAACACATTATAGCATTTTTACTTATAAGCTACATATATACAGTGTGTGTATATATACACATATATATATATTATAATATATATATATATATATATATATATAGAGAGAGAGAGAGAGAGAGAGAGAGAGAGAGAGAGAAAGCAGGCCTACCCAGCTGTTCATCCTTCCATAAAAATAGGTTAGTAGATAAATGGGTACCGTGGGCTGCTTGCTCATTGGGAGGTCGTGAAGTCGAGTCCGGGCGAGGACTTTTTACTTTCTTACCACTTGTGGTGGGCCGTGGTTCGGACTTCACATTAAGCTGTAAGTCTAATGTGGGAGAATAAGCTTGACCCTCGTCAAAATGAACAATTCGGGCGGAAGCAAAACCATGGTTTACTAAGGTTTATATATATGTTCCGAACATATTGTAGGTTAGGCAAAGGAAAATTCCTTATGTTGTATGCAACATCCTAATGTAGAATACCTTCACTATAATTTTAATGATTTTTTTTATTGTTTCCTCTTTATTGGGACTAAATTTTAGTGACTTAATATTCTTTACTTTGTAGAATATAAATATGGTAAAAAAAAAAATCTTCATATTGTCGTATATCATTTTATGTCAGATATATAAAGATTTTATAATAATAATGTAATTTTATATTACAGCGAACAGCGAACAAAGTGAAGGTCTTCTTTATCGAAATTAATTAAAACTGTCTATTTTGCTTGCAAAATATAATCATTCTACAACTTAACAATGTAGTAAATTTACCTACTTCTTCATAAATAGACACTTTTAAGATCCTTCCCACTGGTTCATTAGGGACCCAGCCCTCTTCAAGGGGAAGACAATCACTATAAATCCGGCTAAAACTCAGTGAGATAGAGCCGTGGTTAATCGAAAAGAAATCTTACCTTAAAGGTTGTCACTTTTACTATAATACAGCTACATTCTTAGTAGTATTTAAGACGTGAACAGCTTCTTTTCGAAGAATCCTGGGAAAATAGTGCTTGAAACCCTCCTCCATTAGGTGAATTACTGTTACGTAACGTTGCTTGATTAATGTTAGGGTGTTTTTTTTTTTTTGGCATGCAGTTTTCGACTTTGTAGTTTGCTTAAATTTGTTTGTCTGTTTGAAACGTTAAAACTTATATTGATGAAAATTATTCTAACGGGAAAACAGGACAAAAGCAAAATTTTAATCGGTTTTGTAAACAATGTGTTTATGTAAACAATGGAATTGATGAAGGGAAGTGATATAAAATAAGGAGGATGGTCATAAAGGAATAAATAAATAAAAATAAAATAAAATAAAAAATATATATGTAAGGTGGTGGGGAATAGGGAGGATGGATGGATGGGGGATAAGATAAAAGGAATAAATAATAAAGAAGAAACATATGTATATGGTGGTGAGGAGTTAGGGGGAATGGAGGTATAAGATGAGGAGGATGGTGATAAGAGGTAATGAGTGAGTGCGGAGTAATGAGGTATGGGAGGTGATAAGGGGAATTTTTTTTTAAATATATGGTGGTGTGGGATAGAGGTGGAATGGGGAAGTGGGGTAAGATAAAGGGATGGTGATAAGGGAAAAACAAATAAACAAATATATATGTGTGCTTGACGTCATGCTATGAACTTTAGTGTTAGCACTTTTTTTAATAATATTGTAAATATATATGAAGAGAACAAAACAGTAGATATTATCTATTTCGATTTTCAAAAGTCGTTTGATAAATTGCCACATTGGAGTGCAAAATTTAAAAATTAATTTTATAGAATTCTTAATTTCATATGGAGAATGTCCATAGATACAGTAAATTTAGAATATCTTACTTATTATTATAGACTCATAATATGTGTGTTAAAGAATTTAATATTAATTAACCTACTAAAGCTCACTGGATAAAACAAATTTATAAATACCAGATTGAGCTGTCTGAATGTCTTGCCAATAATACAAAATGTAGTTTAGTAAAGTTGATAGCTTATGAACGTTTCTGGAAATTCACTCAATCTTCCCTGTCTTTAGTTCATAGATCTCCCATGATCTATGAATCCTCACAAAATTTCTGTAAATATATCTCATAAACAACCGTGTGATTAAAATTTAGCTTTTTTTCCCCTCTTTTCCCCTTATCTACCGTTTTGCACACATACTACTTCTCTGAAGAAAAGTGTTAAAATTTTTTGGCTGAAGTATTTTTGTAAGTCTTGAAAATGTATTTATTTTGAATTAGACTGCTGTGAACTGTTAATTGAATTGCTTATAATCTTATAATCTTATAATCTTTATTCAGCTTGTTAAAGCTGTCGGCCAAAATAGTTTATATCTCCTTCACTTATTAATTGGTTTTAGCTGTAAACTTAAATTAGAACTTTGTGGTAAAAGGCTACCGATGCACTGAAAGGAATTGAACGAAGTGTTATGTGGACGTTGCAGTGTCTGATTTAGACTTCCAAAGAAGTCTAACCAAATTGAGACCCAATCCTGAGTCAAAATCGCTTAAACCAATCTCAAGTTTCCTAGAGGAAACTAGGAATATACAGGGTGGCGCAAATGTCGCGCATCATAGGAATTTTCAGTGTTGATTATAATATATTATTTTTTTTTCTTTTAGGTAGGGGGTGGCTGCGAAATTAACAATAGACGAGAGAGAGTGAGATTGGTTTTAATGTATGGAATACCAGGTACAACAAATCGATGAATCGGTACAGAATTTATTTTGTAAATAAACTTCAACATAATTCCAACGAGAAATTGAATACTTTAAAGAAAATCCTTTTTACAACTACAATTTTAATTCGCTACAAAAAACAGTTGTGTGCAAATCATGAGGCTACAATGCCTTCATAAAAGCTGATAAATTTGTAATTAGTAATTAACCCTTTACGAAATACTCTCCTGAAATTTTTGAGATTAGTTATTGTAAGGTGCAATGAAATTCAGTAATTTAATGTAGGCCTACAATAGTATGGCTTTTCTAATAAATAAAAAACTAAACCCAGTCGTTTTTAGTTCATTGTTTAACAAAACAATAGGATAAAGGAAAAATTAACTATTACTACAGTTAAGGAAAATAGTCAGTTCCGCAAAATAAGTATTAAGTGGAAAAAGAATTCAAGGCACTTGATAAATATATTGGTACTGCATTTATATTTGTATTTGTTTCATAAATATTGGTATTGGAATAAAAAATGGTACTGAAACTCTTTAAAATTATTGGTATTAAAAATATTGATAGTGATTACAATCATATATGTTATTGTGATGAAAAATGCACTAAAAAAATTTCACTTTTCATCCTTTATCTTTCTCTCTCTCTCTCTCTCTCTCTCTCTCTCTCTCTCTCTCTCTCTCTCTCTCTCTCTCTCTCTCATTGATTTAAGCGACATAGATCCTGTCTGACAAACCTGTTAGTTTTTCTATAATATGCATGCACTATACGATTCAAGTAGGACAATAGATATAGTGTATCTCGACTTTCATAAAGCCTTTGACAAAGTCCCTCACGCAGGATTGATGGCTAAAGTCAGAGGACTAGGAATCACCGGGCTTGTTTCCAACTGGATTGAGGATTGGTTAAAAGATAGAAAGCAGAGAGTGGTAATAAATGGAGTGGCTTCGGAGTGGGCGCCCTTCACCAGCGGTGTCCCACAGGGTTCCGTTCTGGGTCCTTTACTATTTATCTATATTAACGATATAGACGTCGGGCTTCTAATTCTAAGTACAATCTCCAAATTTGCCCGTCACCAGTGGTGTCCCACAGGGTTCCGTTGTGGGTCCTATACTTTTTATCTATATTAACGATATAGACGTCGGGCTTCTAAGTACAATCTCCAAATTTGCCCGTCACCAGTGGTGTCCCACAAGGTTCCGTTCTGGGTCCTTTACTTTTTATCTATATTAACGATATAGACGTCGGGCTTCTAAGTACAATCTCCAAATTTGCAGACGATACGAAATTAGGAAGTAGTGTAGGTACTGAGGAGGACGTAAGAACGCTTCAGAATGATCTTAACAGGTTGAGCGAATGGTCCGCTTCTTGGCAGATGCTATTCAACTTGGACAAATGTAAGGTAATGCACATACAGTAGGTTATAAAAATCCGAAGACCGATTACTTTCTCTTGGGAAGGAACTTGACTGAGACCGATCTGGAGAAAGCCTTAGGACTTTATATCAGTAATGATCTGAAACCGTCGAAGCACTGTGCAGAAATCGAAAAGAGGGCCTTCAAAATATTAGGTTATATTAAAAGACAGTTCCAGTTTCCGAAAAAGGAGACTGTAATGTCTCTTCATAATTCACTAGTCAGACCTCAACTGGAATACTGTGCGCTTTTGGTCTCCGTCCCTTAGGAAGGATATAGAATTGTTAGAAGGGGTACAAGCAACGGCTACAAAATTGATCCCTTCAATGAGAATGCAAAACTACCAACGGAGATTGGAGCGCCTAAATCTGTTTACCTTAGAGACGAGGAGGTTGCGCGGTCAGCTTATTCAAGTCTTCAAGATGCTCAATGGAATAAACAGGGTAGATTACAGAAACTTATTCTCACTTAATGCCAATCCGACAAGAAATAATGGGTTTAAACTGGAACTAAAGACATTTAGGACCTCTGTCGGCGGGAATTTCTTTTCCTATAAAATAATTAATATCTGGAACCAACTTCCTTCAGAGGTTGTTTCAAGCCAAAGTGTAAATGTATTTAAAAATAGGCTAGACAACGTACTGAATACTCTCATGATTTAATTAAGACTAAAATAACGCAACTCTGCAGGAGTTCGCCTGCACGGTGTCTATGTGGGCATGCTAATTATAGAGATTTCTTATATATTCACCACTTTCCTGTAAAATTTCTTTGGCTACTTTCCCAGGGTCAAGGTATTTTCTTCAACTTTTTTCCGTACCTGCCTCTGGCAGGGAGGGAGGGGAGAGAGAGCCTTATACTTTTCTATGCCGTTTTCTACTACTGCAAGAATAGTTGAAAGAAAAATAAACTTTTTATAGCAGGATCCTCCCAGAGTGAACCGGAAGGTCTTTGAGGCTTCCTTTTGTCCTTATAACTCTCTCTCTCTCTCTCTCTCTCTCTCTCTCTCTCTCTCTAGGATGAAAATTGAAATTTTTTTAAATAAAAACGAGATAATCCATAAAGCTTGAGTTACTTCATATGAAAATATTTATTAAAGTTTAAACGTTTCGGACGTTGGTCCATTCTGAAGACTAAAATTGTTTTAGAAATTGAGTTAGAAAATCATATTTTTTGGATAGATTAAAAGTACATAAAATAGTGAAACTTAAAAAGTTCACTAAACATTTTCGAATATTTAGTTCATATAAAATTTATTTCAAATAATATATCGAGAAATAGAAATTTTATTAGTATTTAAGTTTGATTTCTTTTTCCTTATAAACAGTGATGATTCCAGAATTAAAAGGTCTTATTTATTATTAACTGAGGAAAGCATTGTAAAATCTTTATATTCCAATTCATGTTTGCATCTTTTAGCGCTGCTACATGGAGCTAATGATTCTAAGTTAGTAAGAAGTGTTTTTATCCTTATAGCTAATACCTGTATGTGAATCAATTTTTACTTTAAAAAGTCTGGAAGTACAACAAATGTATATTTAATTTTTACAACATGGGAACTAAGTTCAGATATATATACAGTGCCCGCGAAAAGTATCCGATCACCCTTGAAATTTGTATTTTTTACATAAAAAACAATGTTTAAATGTATACTAACCTTATATTAGTATTTTGTCATCTGTCCTTTGGTTTGGATGACTTGTTCTAGACGTTTTGGCATGGATTTAATCAAGTTTTGACAAACTTCCACTGATATTTCCTTGCACCTTACCTTTTTGATGGCCTCTTGTAATTTTTCGACTGAGCCAGTGTCGTGGCATTCAACCTTATTTTTTATTATTAGCCACAGATTTTCTATCGGATTGAGATCTGGACTATTACCAGGCCAATCCAAAATATCAAATTTATTGTCAGTAATCCATTTTGTCACTATTTTGGCCCTGTGACATGGTGCACCATCATGCATGTATGTTTTTGTCCTTTGGATTGCCATTGCCATTGGAAGTTTATCCTGTAGCATTGCTAAATACCGTGCACCATTCATAGTTGTGTTCTTCGGAAGAAAATATAAGTTTCCACGCCCATAGTAACCGAAACAACCCCAAACCATCACACTTGGAGGGTGTTTCATTGTCTTTAGGGTGTATTTAGGGTCCATCCTATTTGAGCCAATAGGCCGGCGAACCTTTTTTGGACAACTTCTGAATGTCAAAAATGTCGACTTATCGCTAAATAAAACCTTCTTCCAGTCATCAACAGTCCAATGAATGTATTTTTTACAAAATGCGACACGTTTTTTACGCATTTTTTCATTAATGAACGGTTTCTTAGCAGCATGGCGAGATGGTAATCCGAGTTCTTTTTGGAGCCGCTCCTGGATAGTTCGTTCAGAAACACCAGATAACAAATTATTCATATTAAATTTTATTTCTTTCGCAGTTATTGTTGGGTTTTTCAATACTAAACGTTTCATAAGTTTGTCTGTTCGCGAATTTGTTTTTCTCGGTCTGCCAGATCGTTTTTTAGGGACTGGCGTGGTTAGGCCACCATTGTTCTTAGCCCGTGAAACCCATAAATTAACGGTACTTTGGGATATGTTTAATTCCTTAGCTATCTGTCTCTGTGATTTCCCACATGCATGCAAAGCAACAATAGCACCTCGACAATCACTCTTAAGTTGTTTTTAGCACACATTATATATAAATTTTATTTACACCACTTTCTGTAAAAAAAAAAAAATATCAAGAAATTTACAAAAACAGTGAAATCTGACAAATTTGAGACACAGCCACCCGCAACGAAGGCTACCAGAACACTAATTTGAGAATGCGTTGGATAGCTCTCATATCAGCGAGCAACCTCAAAGTTACCAGATGTCGCTAGAACAAATAGAAAGTGAATTACGTGTCTCTGAATATCAAGGGAAAATATTGTATTTTCTTGAGTGATCGGATACTTTTCGCGGGCACTGTATATATATATATAATATATATATATATATAAATAGCATAATAATATACCAAGTTACTTTATCTGATGAATGAGGTTTCATCCTAAATAAAAATACTACCAGCTACTATAATGTTAAGAAAATGGGAAATTTGTAGTACTCGTACTTCCATTAAGGATGAAACAGAGTATAATGCAGTGGTTTCCAACTCGGGTCGCGGGGGTCCTCAAGTAGGGTTGTGAAGGATCACTATATTCCTTATTTCTTAATTCAATTTATATTTATATACTGTACATATTTAAATTTTATTATAAGCCTGAGGGTCGGAAGGTCCTGATGGTGGCCAATTTAGGGTCGCAGCAAAAAAAGGTTGGGAACCACTGGTATAATGGTAGAACAAGTTCCATTATAATTGAGGTCTCTGAGAAATCGGAAGCCATGAAGAAGTAATGTTCATTTACTGAATAGTGACAACAAAAAATACTTTAGTTCGGAATAACTATGCGCCTCGACGGTGTAGTGGTTAGCGTCGCTGACTACAAATCCATCGGCCTCGGGATCAAGACCCGGTGACGGCAGCCGGCGCGCAGCAAAAACCCAGCTGTTCATCCTTACACACAATAAAGAAAGTGGTTGGTAGATAAATGGGTACCCTGGGTGGCCAGTGGTTAAGACGCTGGGCTGCTGGTGGGGCGTGGTTAGGATTCCACGTTAAACTCTAGGTCTAAGGTGGAGTAAAAAGCTTGACCTTCGTCAGAGTGAACAATTCGGCCGGAAGCTAACCAAAGGTAACCAAAGGTTATAAGATTTCATTAGTACTGTCAATAATAAGAAGAGGAGGAAGAAGGCCGCAACTTTCAGTACACAGTAAGTATGACGTCATGAATCCGTTAGTTATCAGGTTCACAGCAACAACTCGTCTTCAGATTTTTCCGTAAAATATGTTCCACCGGTTAAGTATTCTACAGGGTGTCCCGTAAGTCTGGACCCATAGGGAAAAATAATAAAATTACAAAATAGTCCAAAAATTTATTTATAATATATTTTTTTATTATTTTTATTATTATTTTTATTATTTTTTTATTATGATCTTACTCCGCTGGAGTTTTATTTGTGGGGCCACTTGAAAGCCAAAGTGTACGAGGTCAAACTTCAGAACATTTTCCACCTTAAAGCACGCATTGTGGAGGCGTGTCAAGAAATTTCTGCGACTGTGATTCAGAAAGTGCTGTCGCAGTGGAGATTGCGTCTTCAACTATGTGTGCGACACAACGGCGGACACTTTGAACAGATTATGTAATAAATTTTTGGACTATTTTGTAATTTTATTATTTTTCCCTATGGGTCCAGACTTACGGGACACCCTGTACTGTGATAAACTTCTTGAATGAGATTCTCACTATTTTGAAATCTGGAATATTTACATGTGGGAGGCTACGAACTAATTTTGGTATGACTTTATGAATGAAAACAGAATTCATGACGTGACTTGTTACAAGTATGTACGGTTCGCGAGTCATTCATTCGCAAAATAATCGATCCTTGGTGACTGTTCGGGGGACCCGTACATTGACCCGTTCGTGGGTGGGTGCTGACGACACAATTTCTGTTTATCTATTTAGTTCGTTTAGTTCATAAGTGCAACGATATTACTTTGCACAAAATTCGTATGTTACAATTTACAGGGTAGCGTGAACCTATTGATATTTTTCTTTACATTAGTTTTTTACTTGACTTCACCTAAGTAAGCTAATAGTGTTTATCGTTGTTGTAATTTCAAAATTTACCTTTAACTGTTATTTTAAAATACTCACGTTTTTACCTTTAAGCGACAAAGATAAATTTACAGTTTTACAGTTATGTTATACAATTAATATACAAGGTGAAGCCTTGATCGAAAATAGAGAAGGATCACAGAAATGATATAGGCCTAGCGCGTCATGAATAAAAGCCTATGGCCGCGGAGAGAATTCACTATTTCGTTTTGCCCAGGAGTAGGGGTGAATAACGAATTTACTAAGTTAAGCTATCCCTGGGGATAGGGGAATTATCTCTGCGGACAGGGGATTTAAAGAATTCTTCCCACGGGGTGCCAGCATGTAGCATGTCGTAAAAGGCGACTAAAAACAAGGGACGCGTGCGAGTGGCTGGAAACCCCTCCCACCTGCGTGTAACTTTCCAAAAACAGGAACGGTCAGAGAAGGGGCATAGCGGGGGCTTTCTCGCGACGGCTCAGGCTTGGGTGTCTGAATGTACGTGGATGTGGTCAGGATGATAAGAAGGGAGAAATTGCAGGGGCGGATCCAAGGGGGGTCCTGGGGGTCAGGACCCCCCCCTTTTGATCACCAAAGTTGGCAATTTTTTGTGTTGCTTACATCACCGTAGGGCGTAGGTTGTTCCATAGTTCACTACTTCAAGAGTTCTTTGATGGGAATTAAGCTGATATTTTTGTAGTTTTGATAAATAGTATAAAATAAAGAAAATAAATCTGAGTATCTGTCTCAATCGTATTTCTTCACCTTATTTGCTTGGTATATGTAATTATAACGCAAGACTGATCCTAAATTTTCAAACCATCTCGACTCCCGCCTTTCCAAAATCCTGGATCCACCCCTGGATTGGTGCTCTGTTTCGTGAGAGGGTAAGGGCAAGAGAGGGGGTTGCGTTTCTGATATGTGATGGGCTATGGCAGTGATGGCGAACCTTTTTATCCAAGTGTGCCAAACTTCGTGTTTTTTAAATAATGATATTGTTGGCGTGTCACTTGCATACATGCATTTTAAATTTAACTACAAAATCATAGATAGCTGACTTATTAATCGAAAGTACTAGGCTATTCAACTAATAGTATATTGAAATATAATCTATGAATTCATAATATACTTAATTATATAACTAATTTGCACATATGATGGAGTCTCGGGTGGTAATAATGATAGTATTGTTGGTTTACGTCGTCGTCGTCGTTGGCCTAGGCAAGCTACGGCTTGGGACCGTAGCGCATCTATCCGGTATAGGTTAACCTGGATGATGTAGCCATAAGCACTGCCGCTAGTTAAGTGCCAACCAGTGATTATCTCACTAGCCGTATTGAGTCCGTTAGGCGAAACTACGACAGTACCAAAGGTGGAAAATATAACCTTTGGTTTTCTATTATTTATTTGTAAAATGGACATGGTATTAAATTAAAATAAATATTTGAATATAAATAATTAACTGACAATTGTGATATATAATTAATTATGTTTACATACAATAAAATAATATAGTATACATAAAATTAGTATTAATGTGGTTCACAATTGAATTATAATGGGGTAACTAATTTAAAATGAATTTATACTATTCCGAAATTCAAGACTGTAAAATTAACATTTATCTTGAAACTAAAATAAGAGTATTCACTACACACTCCCCCACCAGAGAGGAAGTTCAAAGAGTTCCGAACGACACTGATTTCCCCTGGACCTTTTTGGTAGCTACATGTACCTCACTTAAGGTTGATTCCAAAAACGCAGGCTTAAGACGATCGATAGAAACCTTGTCGACCTTGGAACCGCGCTGGATGAGAAATGATTTGCGCGTACGTCGGAGAACTTCATAGGGTCCGTCATATGGACATTGGAGAGGCCGTTTTGGGACAGGTACACGAACGAAAACGTGGGTGCAAGACTGGAGGGCTGGGGAAACAAAGATGTTCTGTTGGCTAGTCAATCGAGGGGGAACAGGCTGAAGGGACTGCATGTGAGAGGAAAGTGTTTGAGCGAATTCCGTAGGATCACATGACTTATCCCCTGCAGTGAAGTAGCCACCTGGTAGCCGCAGTGTTGTTCCATAGACTAGTTCAGCCGCTGTAGTCTTCAGATCACTCTTAAATGCAGAGCGAATACCAAGCAAAACGAGTGGAAGCTTATCCATCCAATGGGAGTCTTCGTGACACATAAGGGATGACTTCAGCTGGCGATGGAAGCGTTCGACGAGGCCGTTAGCTTGCGGATGATACGCACAGGTATGCGCATGTACTGTACCCAACAAGCTGGTAAACTTTTCCAAAGCGAAGACTCAAATTGGCGACCTTGGTCAGTGATGACTTTTGTCGGCAATCCAAATCTTGATACCCATCCATGAAGAAAGGCTCTTGCAACAGTGTCCGCTTGGATATCAGGAAGTGGGATGGCTTCAGGCCATCTGGAAAAGCGGTCGAGACAGGTGAGCAGATAACGTTGGCCTTGAATCACTGGAAGAGGGCCAACAATGTCTACATGAATTACCTCAAATCGCTGGGATGGGGGCGGAAATGCGTCAAAGGGGGACCTGGTGTGCCTTTGGACTTTGGCACGCTGGCAGGCAAGGCACGTTTTGGTCCAATGTTGGACATCCTTCCGCATCGAGGGCCAAACAAAGCGAGAGGTAACCAGGTGTTGCGAAGCACGGATACCAGGATGGGAGGGCTTATGAAGATCCGTGAAGACTGCTTTTCTGTGACATGGAGGGACATAAGGGCGAATAGCAGCTGTTGATACGTCGCAATAGAGGGGCACAGACAATCCTGGCATACTCATTTTCTTGAGGGAAAGTGAGTGAGTGGAGTCTTCTCTGAGCAGGTCTTGTAGTTCCGTATCCTTATCTTGATCCTGTGCAATAGCATTCCACAGTGTAGAGCTGAGGGTAACAGAAGTAATCTCTATTCTTGAAAGTGCATCCGCTGGAGTGTTCAAGACACCTTTGATGTGGCGGATATCTGTGGTAAATTGCGAGATATAATCGAGTTGCCTGATGACTCTGGGAGAGTGGTTACAGCTGTTTTTATTGAAGACAGTGACCAAAGGTTTGTGGTCGGTAAAAACACAAAACTCTCGGCCTTCAAGGAAATGTTGAAAATGCTTCACGTTTAAGTAAATAGCAAGAAGTTCACGTCCGAAAGCACTATAACGCGTTTGGGCTGGCTGCAGCTTTTTCGAGTAAAACGCGATGGGTGCTTGTTGACCGTTAATGGTTTGTTCCAACACACCACCGATCGCAACATCTGATGCATCGACCGACAGAGTTAGGGGGGCATCACTGATAGGAAATGACAGAGACAATGCACTATTGATAGCATTTTTGGCATTGTCGAACGCCTGTAAACTATCGCTACACCATAACAATTTCGTTACCTTGCGTTTGTGTGTGATCATAGCGTGTAGAGGAGCAAGAACACTAGCACAGTTTTTAATGAACTTGTGGTAATAATTTACCAAACCTAGAAACCGACGTAACTCACGCTGATTATTTGGCATAGGGTAATTTTTTATCACTTCACACTTGTCCTGAAGGGGGGTAATTCCGTGCTGCGAAATCGTGTGACCAAGAAATTCCAAGGTTGGCTGTGCAAACACACACTTAGATGCATTAATAGTAACACCGTATTGTTCTAAGCGTTGAAAGAGGAGTGAAAGATGTTCCTTATGTTCCTCTTCCGTTGAGCTGGCCACAAGCAAATCATCGATGTAGGCATAAACAAAGTCTAAGCCTCTGGTGACCTCATCTATAAACCTCTGAAAGGTTTGCGCAGCATTCCGTAGCCCGAACGGCATCTTCACAAATTCGAATAACCCAAATGGTGTACAAACTGCAGTCTTGGGAATATCCGAAGGCTCTACGGGAATGTGGTGGAAAGCCTTAACGAGATCTATTTTACTGAAGATAGATTTGCCGTGGAGAAGAGAAGTAAAGTCTTGGACATTTGGTACCGGATATCGGTCCGGGATGGTTGTCGAATTCAAAAAACCGGTAATCCCCACATGGTCTCCAGTCTCCTGACTTCTTCTGGACCAGGTGTAGGGGAGAGGACCAACTGCTTTTGGAAGGTCTTATTATCCCAAGATCCAGCATAAGCTGGAATTCCGATTTGGCAGCTTTCAGTTTGTCCGGGGCAAGACGTCTGGGTTTTGCAAAACAGGGGGACCTTTTGTTGTAATGTGATGGGTAATGGTGTGCTTAATGGTATCACCCATCTGCATTGGTTGAAGAATTCCTGGATATCGCTGGAAAAGGCACTGGTACATGGAATTAGGGGAACGAGGGAAAGTGCAGAGTTCGAGGCGTCCGGAAGGGCAACCTGTTTGGCAAGAACAGAAAGCAGTGTGGCCTGGTCGCATAAGCGTCGCTTGTCAAGATCCACCAGGAGTTTGAAATGCTGGAGGAAGTCAGCGCCGATTATGGGATGCTGCACTTGAGCACAGATGAAAATCCACTTGAAGGATCGGTGAAGGCCCAAGTTTAGTTCACGCGACTGAGTACCGTACGTGGGTATGCGTGAACCGTTAGCAGCGTATAGAGGCGGAGATTCCGAGTGCTTATGACCAGATTTTTGAGGGAATACACTGACTGACGCTCCGGTATCGACCAAGAAATTGATACCAGAGTTCCTGTCCTTTATGAATAACAGGTTGGCAGTGCGAGTACTAGACGCCATTAGGACTCGCTGCTGGGGTTTTCCGACGAAAAATTGCAAGGGGAGATGCACTTCCTAGCCTTCTTTCCAAATTTCGAGTGGTAGAAGCAGATCTTCCCGGAACTCGAACGATGCCTCTTCGTAAATCTTGACCGAGAATGGCTTCTTTGCCGTTGATTTTGTAGCAGAGAACAAACGTGGTTGAGTTGTTGACTTAACTCTTCCACTTTCAACTCCAGTTCCGATTGTGTGTTCACGTTGTTGACCGGAGCTGTGTCAGTCTCCACTACTTTGTCGGCAGTTTCTGCTAGTTTATCAACTGAAGTAGCAGGATCCATAGTGGCCAAGACACGCTGAGCTGATGGAGGAAGTTTCTGCAAGAACAACTGTCTAAAGATGTCCTTATCGAAGGTTTGTGCGCGTTCGCCTAGAGCGCACTGCATAGCCCTCAGCATTTGAGTGGGCTTACGGTCTCCAAGTTCTTCTTTTGAGATTAACTGATGTAGTTTCTCACGCTCGGAGACAGTGGTGCGGCACAGGATGGCAGACTTCAGATCGTTGTACGGGTCCTCACTCGTGGAAGGAGATACGATGACGTCACGGACTTCAGAGATGATGCTCGCTGGTAGAGAGGACAAAACATGATCGTATTTCGTCCTGCTAGTGGTGATCCTTCCCAAGTTGAATTGTGATTCCACTTGGTGGAACCAAATAAATGGATCACCCGGCCAGAAGACGGGGAGCTTTACGCTCAAGTGGGAGATGGCACCAGCGTCGTCAGGCATCTTCTCCTATGCTTGCTAACGTACAAGCAAGACGACAAGTTCCCAACGAAGGAGTGGAGGTTGAGACGAGCGCAGGCACAGAGCGCACGGGCAGGGGTGAGGGGCAGAGGGCACGAGCGACATTACAGTCTGGTCCTAGTCGCTCGGGTGAAGGGGGTGATGGGCAGAGGGCACGAGCGACGTTACAGTCTGGTCCTAGTCGCTCGGGTGAAGGGGGTGATGGGCACGAACGACATTACAGTCTAGTCCTAGTCGTTCGGGTGAAGGGGTAATCCAGCTCCGGGGTCACCAATTGTTGGTTTACGTCGTCGTCGTCGTTGGCCTAGGCAAGCTACGGCTTGGGACCGTAGCGCATCTATCCGGTATAGGTTAACCTGGATGATGTAGCCATAAGCACTGCCGCTAGTTAAGTGCCAACCAGTGATTATCTCACTAGCCGTATTGAGTCCGTTAGGCGAAACTACGACAGTACCAAAGGTGGAAAATATAACCTTTGGTTTTCTATTATTTATTTGTAAAATGGACATGGTATTAAATTAAAATAAATATTTGAATATAAATAATTAACTGACAATTGTGATATATAATTAATTATGTTTACATACAATAAAATAATATAGTATACATAAAATTAGTATTAATGTGGTTCACAATTGAATTATAATGGGGTAACTAATTTAAAATGAATTTATACTATTCCGAAATTCAAGACTGTAAAATTAACATTTATCTTGAAACTAAAATAAGAGTATTCACTACAGTATAATTAAAAATAGGCTAACTATAAAATAGATTTCTTTCAATGGGACAAAACCGACAATCGCCTTAATTGAAAATGATCGTAGACGATTTATTGCAGTTTTTCATCAGAATACCAAAAATTTCAACATCCATCGCGTGTCACCTAAAACCCTGCGGCGTGTCACTGCTGACACGCGTGTCATAGGTTCGCCATCACTGGGCTATGGGAATGTGTGAAAGAGTATTAGGAAGAGAGTTCAAGGCTGATGTGGGTTAGAATGAAAGTGGGCCAAGAGAGATGGGTGATTGTTAGTACGTATGGACCTGGGAGCGAGAAGAGTGAAAAGATAAGGAATGCGTTCTGGGACGAACTGGGGGAGTGTTTGGGTAGTTTTGATGCGAGGGACCTAGTTGTCGTGCAGGGGACTTAAATGTGATAGTTGGGGATGTGCCAAGTGAGGGTATATTTGGGGAGCATGGAGTGCCTGCTGTGAATGGGAATGAGTAAAGGTTAGTTGAAGTGTGTGCTGAAAGAGAATTGATAATTGGGAATACATGGTTTCCTAAAAGAGATGTACATAAGTACACGTGGGTGAGTGGTGTTCGAGGTGATAGAGCACTAATGGATTGTGTTGATGCTAGGGGAGGTTGTTAGATGTGAATGTGTTGAGAGGAGTGGCAGGTGGAATGTCTGACCACTTCTTGGTGGGGGCGAAAGTGAAGGTTTGTGGTGGGCTTGGAGTAAGAGTAGTGTGCCTGTGAGAGAGGTAGTGAAAGTGAATGAACTGAGGAAAAGGGATTGTGAACTGATGCAGCAGGAGAGACCGAATGAGGAGTGGTGCAGGGTGGGAGAGAATGAAACAAGGGGTGTGGAAGAGGAGTGTCAGGGCAGATATTTAGTGAAACGGTAACGAAGTGTGCGACTGAAGTGTGTAGTGTACGGAAGATTGGGGTTGGACATAAACGACAGGGAAGTGAATGGTGGAATGTGGAGGCTGAAATGTTGGTGAAGCAAAAGAGAGAAGTATATGCTCGGTACTCGATGAGCAGAAGTGTGGGTGATTGGGAAGAGTATAAGAGGTAAAGAGAAAGTAAAGAGAAAATTGCGAGGGCTGAAAGAGAGAGAAAATGAGAGATGGAGTATGAGAGTGTCAGAAAATTTCAGGGAAAACAAGGTGACGTTTTGGAGAGAAGTGAATAGTGTGAGGAAAGTGAGAGAGCAGATGAGCATGACTGTGAATAGAGTTGATGGGGAAGTGATGAGAGATAAAGATGTGAATACAAGGTAAAATGAGTATTTTGAGAGACTATTGAATGTGTCGAAAAATAGAGAAGCAGATGTGGTATGTTTGGGCAGAGAGGGGATTCAGAGTATGAGAGTTGTGGGGAATGGGTTGTTCCGTAGGGAGGAGGTGGTTGAGGTCCTAGGCAGGATGAAAGGTGGAAAAGCGGTAGGAGTGGATGGGATCGCTGTAGAGCTCCTGAAAAAAGGCGGTGGGTGTATTGTTGATTTGTTAGTACGTCTGTTTTATATGTGTATGGACAGAGGCGAGTTTCCTCCTGACTGGTGGGGTGCATATATCGTCCTCCTGTATAAAGGCAGGGGGGACAAAGATGTATGTTCGAATTATAGAGGAATTAGTCTGTTGAGTGTGCCAGGTAAGGGGTATGGGAAAGTGGTGATTGAAAGGGTGGAGGCATGCACGGAACAACAGACTGGGGAGGAGCAAGGAGGTTCTAGAAGATGTAGAGGGTGTGTGGACCAGGATTGTATAGGCGTTCATGGATCTTGAAAAAGCGTATGATAGGGTTGACAGAAAGGCGTTGTGGCAGGTGCTGCAGCTGTATAGGGTGCATGGGTTATTGTTGGATGCGATGAAAAGTTTTTACCGAGAGAGTAGACGATGTGTGCGTGTGGAAAGAGAGGAGGGTGAGTGGCTTCCGGTGAAAATGGGTCTACTGCAGGGTTGTGTGATGTCTCCATGATTGTTTAATGTGCCTATAGACGGGGTGGTGAAAGAGGTGAATGTAAGGGTCATGGAGAAGGGAGCAGGGTTGAAGCATGTTGCGGGGGAAAGTTCTGGGAAGTAAATCAGTTGTTGTATGCGGATGATACTGCACTGGTGGCGGATTCGAGAGAAAAGCTACAGAGACTGGTAACTGAGTTTGGGAGGGTGTGTGAAAGAAGGAAGCTAAGAGTAAATGTAAATAAAAGTAAGGTTATGTGGTGTTGTAAAAGGTAGGTACGTGAGCGACTGAGTGTAAGTTTGTATGGTGAGGAACTGGAAGAAGTGGCATGTTTCAGGTACCTAAGGGTGGATGTGGCAAGGAATGGGACTATGGAGGCGGAGATGAGTCACAGGGTGGAAGAAGGGGCAAAGGTACTGGGTGCCCTAAGAAGTGTTTGGAAGGAGAGATCAGTGTCTATGGGTGCGAGGATGGGTATGTATGAAGGTATAGTAGTGCCAACAGTGTTGTATGGATGTGAGGCTTTGGTGCCAAATGCGAAGGAAAGGAAAAGGGTGGATGTACTGAAAATGAAATGCTTCAGGACGATCTGTCGGGTGAGACGGATTGATCATGTGAGAAACACTGTTATCCGTGAGAGGTGTGGGAGTCGAAGGAGTCTTGTGGAGAGAGCAGATGAGGGGTGTTAAATGGTTTGGGCATATGGATAGGATGAGTGAGGAGAGGATGGTAAAGAGGATTTACGTGTCGGAGGCGGAGGGGGAAAGGGGGAGGAGTAGACCGAGGAGAAGATGTAGGGATGGGGTGAAGGAAGCTTTGGGTCAGCGGGGCCTGGACGTCTGGGAGGGTGAAAGACGTGCGCTGGATAGAAAAAAGTGGAGCGATGTGATATATGGGGAGCGACGGACTAGTAATGTGTGCCTCAGGGTGTATAAAGCGGTCTGGGTAAATCGTGGAGTAGCCTGCGCGGCTGGGCTGTGGAATTGTTGCCCTGAGGCAGGTGCATTATTGTCATGACAGCCGCTGAAGGTGAGCGATTAAGGCATTTCCTGTCTGTTTCTGATGGACCTCACTGCGGTGGGAGAGGCGTTTGGGTAAATAAAAAAAGCTCATTTTAAATATATGCCCTATTTCCTATGTGCTCCAATCGAGAAGCTGAAATAAAGATAACAAGAGAGGGAAAATGATCTTAAGATGGACAAACGACTCTGTCTGACTCTCTCTTCGACTAAACTTCTATTGCCAACTCTTCTTGACTAACTGACTCTTCGGTGTTTTCATGCGTTTTTACTTTCTCTCCCCCTTCGAGAAGATTTCATTATTCCATTCGCGCTTTACACATGATCTGTCCTTTGTTTATTATTTAAACTAAAATTTAAGACACAGTTATTGGAACGTTATTTTAATAGTTTTTAGAATTTCTTAATAATTTCACATTATTTAATTAACTTAATTGATCTATTTGACGATATCAAATCCTATCATTATATATACCATATGTCCCACAAAAAAGTACACTCAACTTTAGATTGTACTATCTCCTCCAAAAATTGAGATATTTTGGATCTCTTTGTTTGATTTAATATAGCAAATTATTCTTTGTTAACGTTCAAATTTATTCATGTTTAAACGATTTAGTGTTTAAGCATCTGCTTTTAACTGAAGGGTACAGCAAAATGGGTTGCGCGGAATGATCATTTCTCCCAGCCAGATAGCTCCTCTTGCTTTAACCAATGTGCTACTTTTTACGTCGAAGGATATTGCAAATATTTTTTTAAATAATTCGAACTTTTGTATCTAAGATACGAGTCATACATATAAATGAAGAATCTGAATTATTAAATTTATAAATAACTTTGAAACCCTTATCATGCAGTTTACACGAAGGCAGCGCGTTCTCATGGTGACAACTTATCTGCAAACTAAAAGCTTAAAACAAGTTCAGAATACCTTCGAACTGCAATTTCCCGATAGAGCTTCTCCAACTAAACATACAATTTTGAAGAATGTTCGGAAATACAAAGAAGAAGGAACGGTCCTCAATTTGAACAAAGGACGTTCAGGCCATCCGAAGACGGCAAGAACAGACGAGAACATTCAGCATGTTCGGCATTTATTAGAGAGACATCCAAAAGTGTCCACCAGGCGAAATGGTACAGAACTCTCACGCATGTCATTTCATCGAATAGTTCGTGAGGATTTGAATTTGTACCCATACAGAATGGAAATTCGACATCAACTCATTGAAGGAGATCTACCTCGCCGCCTAAGATTTGCTCAGTGGTTTCTTGAAAAACCAGAAAGATTCACGGAACAATTAGTGGTTGGAGATGAGGCGGCCTTGTTTATGAATGGTATAGTGAACAGACAAATCTGCCGTCAGTATGCACCAAAAAATCATCCACCTGACAATCATATCTACGAAAAGAATAACTCTAGACAAAAACTGTCTCTCTGGGTAGGACTGTGCGGTAATGGAGCGGTAATTGGCCCGGTCTTTTACGATGGTAATCTAAATGGTTAAGCTTACCTAGAAATGATAGACCGAGAAATCCTTCCACAAATACGTATTACTTATGGAAACCGATTTAATCGTATTTGGTGGGTGCAAGACGGAGCTCCTGCTCACAGGAGAGTTATTGTGAAGGAACGCTTGCAGGAAGTCTTCCACCAAAGAGTAATTGCTACAGGCCATGACATTGAATGGCCTCCCAGAAGCCCTGACTTGACCCCGTGTGATTACTTTTTATGGGGTCATTTGAAAAATAGAGTATTTGCATCACAACCTATCAATTTAGATGATTTGAGGACTCGCATCACAGCTGAAATCAACTTGTTAAAAGACAATCCAGATCTTATCAAAAGAGTGATGGGGAAGATGAGAGCTCGACTCCAGATTGTATCGATAGGAATGGCGGTCATGTTGAAAGAAAACGAAACTAAGCATAACTTTTGCAATAAGGAATAAAGAAAAATTTGCTTTGTATCTTATTAAAATTATGTTAAAGTATCTATTATTATGTATTTGTCTTTTCATTACATCGATAGCACACACATTATTTTTTCATTGACCAATTTTGCGCAATCCATTTTGTTGTACCCTTCAGTTAAAAGCAGATGCTTAAACACTAAATCGTTTAAACATGAATAAATTTGAACGTTAACAAAGAATAATTTGCTATATTAAATCAAACAAACAGATCCAAAATATCTCAATTTTTGGAGGAGTTAGTACAATCTAAAGTTGGGTGTACTTTTTTGTGGGACATATGGTATAGTGTTATCTAAAAATAATTTGTTTTTAATGACACGGTTTGACGAAACGGGAAGTGGAGTGGACATCACGTGACTATTATACTTGTATCTTATTTGCTGTACCCCATTACAAGTATGAACACAACGAAACCAGTTCTTCTAGCTTTATCCTGAAGGTCACGTATGCATCTCAGGCCTATTTCCTTACTTTATGATCCATCTTTGAAACTTAGCTTATGTTTTCCACTTATTATGAATGCCATTTTTTTATTTAAATTTATAAAGCCCAGATTTTCAATCTCAACAATTAAAGTATGATAATAGTTAGTAATAGTGCAGTCTAGGCATTTAAGAGTAGGCAGATGCAACGAAATTTTTGTGCGAGTAGAATTTAAGGTTATTTCTTATTCTATGCCATTCCCATTCTCATTTTTTGTCCTCGAATGAAAATGACCAAAAGTAAAAAATCCATATTTGTCAAAAGCGCATCTTGATTTTTGAAACGGTGCTTTCGTCGCTGAAACGGCGCCAAATGGGAATGGCCAATATTTCGTAACGTAACTTATTTTAACCAATCATGACCTAACCTAAGATTAGCCTAACGAATCATAACCCTCCTTATCGTATCCTAACCAATCGTGACCTAACCCGGACGAAAGTGAGAAAGGTCGTGGATGTGAATGAAAAAGACAAGAAGTGAGAATGGCATAGACTGGAATTTGCGGACACGGAGTGAAGTGGGAATGACATAGAATGGAGTGACACCTAATTTAAATATGCTAATAATACTGGCAATACAGTTTTAATTTTCCTCACTGACGTCATGAATGAGATGAGAGAAACCTAACTTAATCTTACCCACTTGTTGGTTTATATATATATATATATATATATATATATATATATATATATATATTATATATATATATATATATAAAATTAGAGTATTGTCATATTTTTATGCACTAACAATTAATTCGATAATTGAAAGCAGAAAAACGTTGACCTCTTCTGTGATTGATGCTTTAACTGTTGCCGGGAATATGATGTAAATTATTAATTATTATAGGTGTTCATTAAATTTTTAGTACAGAAAAGTATATAATGTAAAGTTACTTTACCTTTAGAATAACATTTATTACATTTAATTAGATAATATTCTGCCTCGAGTGACAAAATAAATCGTTTGGTGCCAAAACCGTTATATTTATGCACAGCCGTCTAACAATTTTCCACTTTTTCTAAAATAATAGTTTTGTTTTTAAGGAAAATTCGAAACTGAAGATCGCTCATCCTCTTCCAAGAAACGAATGAAAACCGAGGTAGCACCAATAATCTTAGGGTGCAACATTCTTTTCAGAGTAGTACCAAATCCAATTCCAATCATTTGAAGTTAATGTAGCAAGTAATTGTTATTGGTGTGAATTTTAGAAGTAGAAGAAAATGAAAATTAAAATTAAAATGAAAAGGTTTATTGGCAGACTATAGTCCATATGACAAATAATATTAATACAATGACAGTTCACATACTAAGGATAGAAATATATACAATTAATTAGAAGTAATACAGTAATGTTGGAGTTAAGTGGAGCTACAGACAGACGTGTTCGTACCATGCATTCCATAGCTTAGAGGACAAACGGCAGGACTCATGGAGAGCTTGGATAATCGGGTTGGTTGATTTTTTAATTCTTTGCATTAGACTGTATTGAGCACGTCTTGTTACCTCCGGGAAGCTCGGGACATTGCGGGTAGCAAACATTTGCGAAGCTGAGCATCTCGGGGGTAATTTATGTAAGAGTCTAAAAGACCTGTTGTACAGCAAATTTAGGGTTCTGCCAGAACCTTTTTTATAATTCATCCAGAGTTGCTGTCCGTATATATATTACTGATTGTACGACATTTGAGCGAGTGCACTTTGAGCGAGGGGAAATTGAGCAAGTACAAATTGAGCGATTTGACGCATTGAGCGATTAGGCTAACTGAGCGAGTGCAAACTGAACGTAAACTTCAAAACTTAACCTAGCCAATTGTTAAGGGCATACAGTTGACCTAACCGGGCATACAGTTGACCTAACCGAGCATTCAATTAACCTAACCGGGCATGGGTACCCCATAATGAATTCGGGACCCGGAAAGATAAGTAGTACCCTAACCTAACCTAGGCCTAGATGACGTCCCACTCGGAATGAGTTTCCGATTTGAGTTTCCGACGGTTAAATAGGAATTAACCCTATAAGAAATACGAACAAGTAAACGTCCGCTTGCAACGTCTGATCGAAGGTGATAATGATGAAAATATTCTCGATTTTCTGCGTAATGTTTCCTACAATTTGGAATTACATATATAATTCACTGCTTAACTTATTTTATTTTTAAATCTGTTTTGAATAAATATACATTTTAATGAAATATATGTCTTAAATAAAATTTTTTACAAGGTGAATGTTATTATTTTTGCGTCAGTTTGCGCTCAGTTTGCACTCGCTCAATTTGTCTCGTTCAGTTACCCTAATCGCTCAATGCGTCAAGTCGCTCAATTTGTACTCGCTCAATTTCCTTCGCTCAAAATGTACTCGCTCAATGTGTATTCACTAAATTGATGTAATCCCTATATTACTGCAGAAAGTACGAAAGAGAGTGTCTTTAGCTTCACTTGTACAGAACCGGAAGTTTCTTATAGTCATATTCGCTTTAGCACAAAGGCTTCGAGATTGTTTTCTTATATCTGAGTCATCACTCAAGGAGCTGGTGATAGTTTGACTCAAATACTTAAACTCTTGTACTTCCTCAATTACTTCATCTCTCATTTTATACCTAATATCAGCTGGCTGATTACAGCTTTCAGGATGAAATTACATAACCTTAATTTTTGTAACATTAAAAAGAATATCATGTTTCTGCTAATACACTTCGCAGACTTTTAGTAGCCGATCTAGACCTTTAACAGAGGAACTTATTAACACCATATCATCGGCATAAACTAAGTTGCCTCATTAAGTTGCCTCACTTTTGCCTCACTGTTGCCTCATTAAGTGAAGCAATTAATCCGTCAATATACACATTAAACAGCATAGGGGAGAGCAAGGAGCCTTGTCTCACCCCGCAAGAGGAGCCAAAACATTCGGATAATACATTGCCCCACCTAACGGTAAAGGCTGGTTGGAATACCAAAATTTCAATAAATTTAATATGTACATGGGAACCTTCCAGTCTTCTATTTTTTTAAATAAAATAAGGTGGTTCACTCTATCATACGCCTTACTTATAGCTAGGAAACAGCTATAAATAGTTGAATTACTATCAGTGTATTTAGATATTATTTCTTTAAGTACATAGATACACAGGTCAGTTGAGTGGGACCTTTTAAAACCAAACTGATTAGGAGATGTCCATAGGTAATCATTCAATCGGAGTAACAAGAGTTTTTCTAGTAGTTTCGAGAAGCAGGAAGCGACAGCAATAGGCCTGTAATTATTGCTGGACAGAATGTCTCCATACTTATTTTTGACCAAGGGCAATATATATACCGTCATGAACTCTGCAGGGATATGGCTATGAGCAAGCATGGCTGATAAGAGCAATGATATATGCGGACATACTACGTCATTGGCATGTTTTAAGTGATCATTCGATTGGTCATCTACTTGGGCAACTCTTTAATTAACATCTTTACTTCAGGAATTGATATCAAAGTATTTTCCCTTGTCCCTCCCACAGGCGTTTCGCTGCAATCTATCTTAAGATTATCCCTACTCACACTGTTAAGAATGTTTGAGTAGTGGTTTTTCCACAGCTTTGCAACTCCATCCTCCCCCGGCACCCCATCGATTATCGAAGGGAGAAGAATATATAACGGAAACATTAAGCGGTTCCAGAATATAAATTCAGGGTTAAAGGGAAGAGATGTTTCCATTTTCACTTTAATTCTATAATTAACGAGATGAGAAGATAGGTTGAAGAATGCGAACTACAGAATAGCAGTAATACTACTATGAAAGATACTGAAGGTATGAAGAAGATGAACTACTTAATTCTCTTATACAGTCAAACCTACCTTAGCCGCCACCTCTTCAGAACGGTCGCCCACTCTAAGCGGCTACTTAAAATTCCACCCAACTCCCGACGAAAATCCCTTTACACATCGGCCATCGAAATTACCTTCGTTGACACGATTGCTAATGTACATAATGGTACCCGACAGCTGCCAAATTATAGCATTACAGCAGCAGAATGAAGCACCTATGAAGTAAATAAATACAGTAAATGCACTTATGAGTTTGTTTACAGTAAAGTTCACACACACACACACACACACACACACACACATCTCCGCTTAAGCGAGGTACCGACTTTTTTAAATCCATATACAGGGTGGGCCGTAAGTTTCCATACATAGGAAAAATAAACATTTTTTTATGGACAACCATTTTTATTTATATAATATGCTCTACATGGTTGCCATTGTTTTGAAAACACATTTCAATACGTGTTCCCCACTGTTGATGAACACGCATTAGCACAGTTGACGTTATGCTTGTAATGGCGTTGGTGATACGTTCCTTTAGATGATTTATGTCTCGTATCTTTTCCTGATACACCATGGCCTTCAAGTGCCCCCAAAGATAGAAATCAAGGGGGGTGAGATCTGGGGATCTGGGAGGCCACTCCACAGGACCACGCCGACCAATCCAAGCATCCGGAAACTGCTGATCCAAATACCCACGCACGTGAAGACCATAATGAGGTGGAGCTCCATCTTGCTGGAAGTAAACTGGGAAGTTACCTTCCTCGTTTAGCAGGGATGGGAAAATCTCTTCTTGCAACATGTTAAGATACCTTTCGGCATTAAGATTTCCACTGACAAAAATTGGTCCAATAATTCTGTCACCCCATATCCCGGCCCACACCATCACTTTACCGGCACCTTGCATCTTCGTCGGACTCAGCCAGTTAGGGTTAGCATTACTCCAATAACGTATGTTTTGCCGATTAACCTCTCCATTGACGTAAAAATTTGCTTCATCAGTAAACAAGATCTTAGTTGAAAAGTTTGCATCCTCGTTCACTTTGGTTAATGCCCATTCACAGAATTCCATCCCTCTATCCGGGTCGTCTTCACTCAAATGCTGTGCCATATGCAATTTGTATGGATGCCATTTGTTTGCTTTCAAAATGCGCCTGATACTCGATCTGCTGACACCACTTTCTGCAGACAACCGTCGTGTACTTTTTCTGGGACTCCGTGTAAGCGCTGTAAGTATCGTAGCTGTTGTGTCTTCATCGGTGGCTGTACGTCTTGGACCACTTCGCGGTTGATCTGCAACATTTCCAGTTTTCTGAAACTTGTTAATAAGTTTTGCCACAGTGTCGTGTGTGATGTTCGTTCCATGTTGTCTGTTAAAGTTCATTGCAACCATGCGACTGCTTCCCGACCCAGCCATCAGTATGATTTCAATTCGTTGCTCTTTCGTCAAACGCATATTCTTAGGGTATCTGAAACATAAAAACAAACGTTTAAATTTTCCTATGTATGGAAACTTACGGCCCACCCTGTATTTAAAAAACTAATTAAAGGAGCCTAATTTAACCTAACGTTCTTTAGTGTCATCGAACCGAGAATGGCGTGATAAGTGTCTCGGATGTAATTGAGGGCTTTATGGTCGTTTTCTTTTAAGTCATTAAATAATGAGGTACTCTCTAATCTAGTTTAACCTAACCTAACCTAATCAGGAACAACATATCTTTTTTTCCGACAAGACATTAAAACCTTTCAAATGTTCCGTGCGGTGATTTCTCATTTCACGAAGGTCATGCTTGTCGCTCCTCCTCTCGAGTTGGCCTGGTGAAGTAGAGACTTGTTTTTAGTACTCTCCACCTCACATAGCCAGGTACGCCCGGCTCATCTGAGATTGTTCTGAGCCAGGCGTCTAATCTTCTTTGAAGATGTCCACCGCAACACCACTCGTGTTCCTTAGTTCCTTGGGTAGCTGGTTAAACAGTCTTGGTCCTTTCACAACAAAACTATTTTCTTTCAGAGTTAAAGATGTTCCCTGTCTAGCCTTTAATTTGGAAACACAACACAGTCTTCCTTTTCTACTTTCCAGCGTTCTTTGTGGGGTTATAGGGTTCAGAGTAAGATTAAGGGCTAGTTTCTCCATTATTTTCCAAGTGTAAATAATGGTGTACGAGTATCTCTCTCTTCTCCTTTCCAGTGAATATACAGTAGGTTTAATTCGCGTAACCTTTCCCAGTAATTTAGTTCTTTACACTCATTGATCTTGGCTATGAAGCTTCTCTGAATCCCTTCCAGCTGACTAATGTCTTCTTTTTGTATGGGGATGTTAGGACCGAGCAGTACTCCAACTTGGGTATGATCACTGTTTTCAAGAGAGGACTCATTATATTCCTATCCCTTCTTTTGAAGGTTCTCAGTATCTGCCCAGTTATTCTCTTTGCTCTTTATATTGCTATCTTATTTTGTATTTCAAATTTCGCATCATCAGTCATTACAACTCCTAAATCTTCTCCTTTAGAATTTCTCTGAATTTCCTGTCCATTTGGGGTATAGTACAGTATACTGTAGGGCGGGTCATACTATGCATTTTTTTTAAATCAATGGAGAGGGGTGTTCAAATGACATATTTTGGTGTATAGAACACAATTCTGAAGAAAATATTTAATTCTGATAACCCTAACCTACATCATTTTGCAGTTGATTATTATTAAATTGTTGATTATATTACTATTGTAGTTACCCCAGAATATGTCTTCTCACGTTTTCTATCATGGCTGCTCACGTTATCTCTCATAGAGCATTGTTCTAACTAATTCATATAAACACATATAATGTAATTCATATAATAATATTAATAATAATATTTAAATACTCAAATAAAAAGGTGTGCCATTCCACTTAATTGTAATTATCATACAGTTTGGTATATGAAATATTTTGACGGTTTTCTGGCGCGCATAAGGCCATTTTCTGAGCCACCTTTCTCAGAGGCTAGAATGTAACGTTTCTGAACATTCTAAAACGTTTTGTGAAATATTTGAAGTGACTCATGATTTATGAAGCTATTTTACCACCTCAGGACGCAGGAATCATCACAGAAGACAATACAAGTAAAGTGATTGATAAGAGTAAGGTCAAGAGAGCACAGGAGAAGTTGATGAGAGAGCTGGGGGAACAGTTCGAGAAGAAGTGCAGGGAGGAGGGGGGGATCTCTTGCATCCTCTTTGATGGGCGGATTGACCTGACCAATGTGATGATGGAAGCTGAGGGCAGTGACCAATCTTTTCCCGCAAAGATCAAGGAAGAACACTATAGTGTTGTTACTGAGCCTGGCAGCTACTATCTGTTCCACTTTACCCCAGAGAAAGCAACTAAAGAGGAGTCACATACGGAGAAGATTGCTAAGGTCCTGTTTGCCTGGCTGAAAGAGAGGGGTTATGATAAGACCTTGTTGGCCATTGGAGGAGACTCAACAAATGTCAACACTGGTGTGAAAGCTGGAGTAATGCGGAAGCTGGAGCTGCACCTGGGGAGAAAGCTGGTCTGGTTGGTGTGCAACCTGCACACTGTTGAACTTCCCCTGCGCCATCTCATTGTTGACCTTGATGGCCCTACTCTGTCAGACAAAAAATTATCCGGGCCAATAGGAAAGCTCCTTCATTCTGCTACAGACTTTGATATCAATCCAAACTTCACCCGAATCTCTGTTGACCCTCCACTGATCAAGCTTCCTGACAAGGTCATTCAAGATCTCTCAACTGATCAATACTATGGCTATAAAATTGTCTGTGCAGTCAGGGATGGAGTACTTCCTGCAGGGCTGGCTCTGTTAGAGATAGGACCAGTAAACCACAGCCGCTGGCTCACCACAGCGAACAGACTTCTCAGGCTCTGGGTGTCAAAGCACGGACTTAAAGGAAAGAACCTGAAGATTCTGCAATTCATTGTGGAATTCATCATTGGAGTGTATTACCCATGTTGGTTCAACGTGAAGGTCAAGCACTCCTGGATCGAAGGGCCTAGGCACATCCTCTTTCAGCTGGACTGCCTCAAGTCCCAGAGAAAGGAGGTGCTGGATATTGTGATGCCAACTGTGAGAAGATCTGCTTGGTATGCCCACAGTGAAGTCATCCTCCAAACACTACTCTGCTCTGAGGATCAGAAGGAGAGGATTGAAGGGGTGGAGAGAATCCTGGCCATCAGGGGAGAGGGGGACCCGGACACTCAGCTGGGGGACTCCTCTGTTAGGAGCAGAAGGACACCTGGCATCAATTGTGATGCTTCCAGCATGGTGACTTGATCAGCTGGTCAGAAGGTGTGTCAGAGCCACCTCTCACCTGCTCTCTAAGCACCTCAGAGGTGAAAAACTTCATCAACACCCCCATGGAGGTGCGCAACTGGCCTTGCCACACACAAAGCATTTAGAGGGTTGTTAAAATGGTGACTGAGGCTTCTGCTAAGTACTTCTCACAGGAAAAGAGGGATGGAGGGATCAGGGCTCAGGAGACCAGCAGGAAGCTGATGTCCAAGTCTGAGTCAAAGCAGGATTTGTGCAACCTGGCAAAGTTCAAGATGTCAGGAGAATGATCTTTGTAATTATATCCAGTGATATACATGCAGTTCACCTATTAATAAATATATGTAAAGTTGATTTTGCCTTGTCAATATAAATGATTTACCTTATATCTTTTAATATATTGTAAAGGGGTTCAAAAGGGTAAAATTGGCAATTTAGAAATACAAAATGATGTAGGTTAGAGTTATCCTATCCAAAAAAGAAGCTCATATTTGAATTCCCCATGTAAAAACACATAATTTAGACACCCCTAATGGTAGGATTTCCTTCAGATTCATGTTGTCACCTGAGTACGACCCGCCCTAATAGTATAGTAGCATAAAAATATTTCTAGATTTTTTTATATAAATTTTTTAATGTTCCGACGTACTAAAGGTGTTACCTCACAAAAAATTAACCCTCTACACCTGTGAATTATCACACTCGACCTCACTTATGCCCTGTTACTTACGCGCACGCGCGCACACACACACACACACACACACACACACACACACAGACTACAGACTTTAACTTCACTGTTCTACTGCTGCGATCATGGCTACGAATGCGAAAAGCTTGCTGGAAATCAGTTTTCGTTTGAGAAAAAGATCGAAGTGATGCACGAGCAGCAAGGATTAAACGCCCGGAACATCGCCGGAAGGATGAACTTCCAAAGACGTAGATACAGAATATTCTCAAGCAGAAGCACGAGAGGCTGGAAGAGTTCGAGCAGAATGTCCCGTTCGATTGCAAGCGCAAGATTCGAAAGACGGAGAACGAATAAATAAACGCCCTACTTTACGAATGGATCAAGGGTGCTTCAAGGAGGATGTTACCAGTTTGAGAAAAATTTGAACAAGTTTTAAGTCACATTTAATGATGCAGACGTGTATTGATACAATATACATTATATTTAAATGAAAACAAAATGGTCGCCGCATGGAGAAGGAAATTGTAGACACCATTCAACCAGGGAAGTACTCCGGGGGTGGATGTTAGGCAGGAAACAGGGAATGCTGGAACTCCCGTTTCTCCTATCACTGGCCTCCTTAGCTGTTCTTTTACCGTATCTCATCTACCAAGTGAGCAGTCCAACATGCTCTTAAACATACACTGCCCCTACTATTCCTTACTACACATACATGCATCTTATGCACTACACAATCTTTTCAAAACTAAATAAAAGGCACCATTTTTTGGATCGTGATTTCGTCCCTTTCCTTCTTATTCTATGGGGGGGGGGAATAATTTTGCGGGTGTTCGCATTTGGTTCCCCTCTTCCTGCATAAAAAAATAACCTGTACAGAACGGCCACTTGTCTATAGAGGCCATGATGGCCGTTTCCCTTTGGTGGCCTTTATACACAAGTTCTCTCATTCAAAACACATGCTCTCCAGAGCAAGGTCAGACTCTCCTTCTTTTAATTGAGCTAGAAGGTTACAGTTAGTACCTGCTCGAGGTATGGTGCAGTACGTCTTACCTACAATTTGGCTAGGGTGAAAATATGCAAATTATATATCCGTGAAGAATAATATGCACCTTCTGTAACTTTTGATTAACATAAACCAACATCAAGAAATGTGCCATTATATCTGATTTAATTGTTATTCTTGAAATGTGATAGTGAATTCAGAGAACAAAGTAGAACGTGTGACGAATGTAATCATATTTTTCTTTTTTTAACCATGTTTCATTAACCATTTATAGTTAAAAACAGAGAAGAAAATAAAATTATATGAATGCGGCTCATTAATATCCTATTCCTTCATTTCTCTGAAACTTTAAAGAAATCAATTTCATGTAGAGGGTGTTTATAAAGTCCCTATCTATTTCAGTGAAAACGTAGCAAAAAGGGTAAAATTCAATAACAATATAATAGAAGGCATACATTTTAATGAATACTTAAGCGTATGATTCTACATGAGCACCATCAGTATTTCTACAGAGTTCGAATCTGTCAGCAGCATTGCGGAACACATTTTGGAGCATGACAGGGGTTATTTTTGTAACTGCTGTTACGATACGGGCACGTAAATCTCGCAGTTATGTAGCCCTCGTTTGATAGACGTTTGATTTGATAAAGCCCCCTGCAAAGAAATCCAAGGGGTTAGGTCAGGAGATGGCGCTGCCCAGGGCATGTTGCCTCCACGTCCGATCCACCGATTTGGAAATTGTTCATTTAGGTACTCCCGAACAATGTTTGCGTAATGACAAGGTGCCCCATTTTGTTGAAAGACGACGGTGTTTAAAATGCCATCTGAATGAAGCTGGGACATTTACGTGCTCGTATCGTAAGAGCAGTTACAAAAATAACCCCTGTCATGCCCCGAAATGTGTCCGCAATGCTGCTGACAGATTCGAACTCTGTAGAGATACTGATGGTGCTCATGTAGAATCATATGCTTAAGTATTCATTAAATGTATGCCTTCTGTTATAATGTTATTGAATTTTACCCTTTTTGCTACGTTTTCACTGAAATAGATAGGGACTTTATAAACACCCTGTATAAATTACCATTTTTTTAAAATTAAAATAATGTATTTACAGAATTTAAGTTCTGGCAAATCACTATTAACCACTGTACGTATACAACTGAATTATTATTTCAATAATGAATCCAAATTGCCCTATTTTTGCTTTATAAAGAAGTCAACAGCTAAATTAGATAAGAAGTTTATTGCTCTGTCGTATCATATATACATTTTATATTCACGAACAGTGAAAGAGCCAAGCAATAGTGAAAATAGTGAATACTAGAAAAAGGTCGGCGCTACGCGCCGATTTTGCTAGATCTGCGGTGCTTCGTCTGAATTGTGGGCCTACGGCGTATTTTATTTTGAACATCAGTAGCCCTTTATCTGGATATCATTCCTATTCCTCTCACCTTGGGCCTCAGTAATTGGGGTGCCTGCGGCCTTCCAGTTACTGGCAAACCAATTATTCATTCAATAAAACTACAGAAAAGAACGCAGCCATGAAAATCTAAAGCTTCACAAATCTTAATACAATGAGCTCGGATTTGAAGCCTAAGATTTTCATGACTGCGTTCATTTCTATAGTTTTATTGACCAAATAACTGAACCGACAGTAATTAGGGGCCCTGCGGCCCGCCAAATCATAGTTTTCATTGTTTCGAGTGCATCATAATATTGTTACAGTGTTCCATTAGTTGTGATAAGCATGATCTTCCTGACCGGAATCGACGTTGGTTATCTTTTTTTTTTCTGAGTTTCCCCATTAACCCCACCCCTCCCCCATTACCCCACCCCTCTCCCCCAATACCCTCCTCCCCCATTTACCCCCACCCTTCCCCCATTACCCCCAAGGGGGGAAGGGCTGGCACCTTGAAAAGGATTTCCTTAAATTTTTTATATATCGCATCTATTTTTCTGAGTTTCCCCATTAATCCCACCCCTCCCCCATTACCCCACCCCTCCCCCATTTTGTGCCAAACATTTTGAACATCAGTAGCCCTTTATCTGGATATCATTCCTATTCCTCTCACCTTGGGCCTCAGTAATTGGTGCCTGCGGCCTTCCAGTTACTGGCAAACCAATTATTCATTCAATAAAACTACAGAAAAGAACGCAACCATGAAAATCTAAAGCTTCACAAATCTTAATACATGAGCTCGGATTTGAAGCCTAAGATTTTCATGACTGCGTTCATTTCTATAGTTTTATGGCCCGCCAAATCATAGTTTTCATTGTTTCGAGTGCATCAATAATATTGTTACAGTGTTCCATTAGTTGTGATAAGCATGATCTTCCTGACCGGAATCGACGTTGGTTATCATTTTTTTTTCTGAGTTTCCCCATTAACCCCACCCCCTCCCCCATTACCCCACCCCTCTCCCCCAATACCCTCTCCCCCATTTACCCTCACCCTTCCCCCATTACCCACAAGGGGGGAAGGGGGCTGGCACCTTGAAAAGGATTTACTTTAATTTTTTTTTGGTTACATATATATCGCATCTATTTTTCTGAGTTTCCCCATTAATCCCACCCCTCCCCCATTACCCCACCCCTCCCCCATTTTGTCCCAAAATTATGATTAAAAATGAAGAAATGGGAAGAACTGTACCCCTAAAAGGGGGGGGGCAGGATTTATGTTAGTGAATTTTTTTTAGCATGGGCACTGCAGAATAAAAAGACGCATTGAATGGTGAAAACCGCATTGTTCTACACCAATTGTAGCGACCTGTAGGTGTGCGTAAAAAAACTATTACGTATATATATATATAAGGCTTCATTTCTGAAATAGTATATTAGATCTTGATGGTAATATATATGAAACTAGAATCACTATTTTTGAAATGGGCAAAGACTATTTGTCAGTTAAAAGTTAGACTGAATATTCTCTATTTTTGATAGCAAGAAATAAGAAAACTAAAATTTATATTTTTTCTCAAAATAATTCGAAGTTTGCTGCACAGAATTTTATATATAACTTTTAAGACATTTTAGTTTTGGAATCCATTTAAGTGCAATAACCGGACTGAAAAAAGATGAAAAGGAAAAAGGCAATAAATTGGGAAAACGTATTGCCTTTTCCCTTTTCATTTTAGTCCTTCCGTATTCACATTCACGACTGAACCGCTAAAATGAGGTAGCAAGATTTTGCGGATGAAAATATCTGAAAATGTTATTCTTAAGAATACATTTTTCTTCGTGTCTTTATCTTTGAAAACCTTTCAAATCAATAGGGGAAAGGAGGGTCCTGATGTGGAAAAGTCATACTTCCTTTACACCTTTTAAAGCCAGTGCTCGTAACACAATGGGTTAAAGTGAGGAGGGTCACAAACTGACTCAGAGCTCAGGCCAACTAACACTGCCCACTACTCTAACTCCCATATTATTGTTACCAGCATCATCGGGATTCGAACCCCCGAGCCCAGTGTCTTCACTTCGCTTAGAGGGAAACGGTGTTACCACTGAGCCAGGGATGCTAGCTAGTGAAGTGAAGACACTCAGGTTGGGGGTTTAGACCTTCATGATGCTGGTAATAATAATACAGGAGTTAGTGTAATTTTCCGCATTAGTTGGCCTGAGCGCCGTGCCACTGATTATTACACCCTTTAAATCTGTGAAGCCTTGCACTATGTTGGTACTATTCTTGAAAAAATTACTTCACTGTCAGTTTTAAATTGAGAAAGGTCATTTTAATACTCCTTTTTGGAATAAATTTGAAAATGTTAAAAAAAAAATATTAAACATTAACTATTTAACCAATCTCATGTTTTAAAAAATTTAGAAACTCTTTTTGCCAACCAATTGGGAATTTATTCTCCAAACAATTACCTCAAACGATAGTCTTGTTTGCAAACTTTACAAAGATAAATTTATGCCAGAAAAGTTACCACTATAGTTGATAGAAACTAGCCAAAAAATTCTTTTAAAGTTCTTTTACTTCAGACAGCATGGTATAACATTCGATACGCACGTTATGGGAGGAAAAGTAAAGCGTAAGATTTATTGTTGCATTTTATTCCCCAATGGCATCGTTGAGGATCCTGTTACACGTGAGAAATATGCTTCCTTACTTCATGGATGTGGTTGGCATGGTTGTCAAAAGCCTGGCTGCCATTAGGGAAGTGTAGGGAATAATGGAGAAGCGTTCTCACGAGGCTGCTATAATAAAAAAATTACTCGTCTTTGAACGCAATAAACTGTGAGGACACTCGAATGCCAGAACTCAACATCAATCTTTTTATGAACAAACGCGCACAACGTATAACTAAGAATATTTTAGAGTGCAGTGAAACAGTTATAAGCCGCTTTAAAAGTTTGAAAAAGTGTATGTGGTGAGGCTTATTGATATTATGAAGTATTGATGCCAATTGAATACATAAACCAATTAGTTGGCCAACGTCTAGTGGAGAACATCGTACTGCATACTATCTGCCAACTTTTGAAAGTTCAGAATATAGCGAATCACCGCAATTTCCACGCAGTCGTTGAAATGATTTTGCGTAAAATTACAATTTCATGTAAGTATTTTTACACCTATTTATTATCATTATTATTATTATTGCGCTCTTGTGGGCCACTTGAAACAACTCAGCGAGCATCATGTTGCCCGCGAGCCACGTGCTGGGTAGCCCTGCTATATAACAGAAAAGTTTGGGGAAATACAAGCCATTATATTATCTATACATTAAACGTATTGCATAAAAAAAACGTTAGAATCATAATCAGTGTCAAGACGAACAGAAATGCACAAATTTAAATCCCTGAAAATTCTGAAGTTAATGACCAGCTCAAGTTGAATATCCGCTCACCTATTCATAAAAAAAAAGATTCTCTACGAAAGCTCCTGTATGAATTATGGGTCTTATGAAACAACCTAAGACATGATAACTATTACTTTCAAAAATCGAACTTCACACTTGAAACACGAAGGCGATCCCTCTCATATGAAGGAGTCTGATATTTCGAATAATTTGGAAACACTTATAAAATTTTTGGATTCAGTTAAAAAAGAAAATATTAGATGGGCACTAGCTTAGCTTTTTTCTCTCTTCTCCCTTTTCCCATTATCCTATTCCTTCATTCCTCCTGAAACCTTTAAAGAAATCAATTTTATGTATAAATTACTGTTTCTTTTAAATAAAAAATATTTAGAAATTTAAGTTCATTTAAATCAGTATTAACCACTGATTTGTCATGAAAGGTAACTTGTCATGAAAGGTAACTTTCATTGCCCCATATTTGGCAGCTCTTTAGATGTAGTATTCCAAATTTTATATCTTCACCGCCAGCGTCCGTAGCTCGGTGGGTAACACCGTTTCCCAATAATCGAAGTGGAAACACTGAGGTCGGGGGTTTGAATATCGATGATGCTGGAGTTAAGAATTAAAGCAATGGGTCGCATTAGTTGGCTTGATCCCTACTCCAGTTTCTTGTCCTCCTGATGATTATTATTATGCCTTTATTGAAAAAAAATGTACTTTTATACTTTTTGTATTCTTTTAAACAATAAAGAATTTTAATTCTTCTTTTTCTTCTCTTCTTCTTCTTCTTCTTCTTATTATTATTATTATTATTATTATTATTATTATTATTATTACTGTTACTAACTTTTCAATTCAAATATTAATAATTCACATACTAGTCATTAAGTACAGATTAAATGGAGCTCTCTCACTACAATAGTGTATATATATATATATATATATATATATATATATATATATATATATATATATATATATATATATAGGGTGGGGCACGGGAATCAAGTGTTTTTTGAATAGCTAGTAATCGGCCATTAGGAATGGGAGGGGCGTGCGGTAGGTAGCATTCCATTCCTGGGTTCATAGCATTTAACTTTAACTAACACTCACCTTTATCTTTCAGGTGCCATCATGGAGCAGTGGACGTTAGAACACCGCATGTTCGCGTATGATCATTTTGTTAGGAGTGGCGAGTCAGTGACAGCAGTTCAGCGTGCGTTTCGCCGCAGATTCAACATTCATCGAAATGACTCTGTTCCCGCTCGTGACACAATCTTACGTTGGGTTAACAATCTTCGAACAGGAGGCTCAATAATGAAAACAAAACCGAAGGGGCCGCAACGCACTGTGCGTACTCCAGAGAACGTTGAAAGGGTCAGACAAGCGATGTTGCAAAGCCCAGGCCGCTCTGCTCGGAGACATTCAGCTGCACTCGGAATCAGCAATCGTACTGTTAGACGGATTTTGCATGAAGAATTACATTTTCACCCATACAAGTTAGCGATGGTGCAGGAATTGAATGTAAACGATTGCCCCCAACGACTGAATTTTGCACAGGAAATGCTTGCACTTTATGAGCAGAATGAAAACATGATGGTGGTAATGAGTGATGAAGCCCATTTCCACCTTAATGGGGCCGTCAACAATCAAAACTGTCGGTATTGGGCTGCTGAAAATCCGCGACAACTCCATGAAAAACCGCTGCATAGCCCTAAGGTTACAGTTTGGTGCGCGGTGGGAAAGTTTGGCGTCATCGGTCCCTATTTCTTCGAACAAAATGGGGTTACCGTTACCATAACATCTGGGCGTTACAGTGAGATGGTGAACACCTTTTTTATCCCTGAGTTACGAAGAAGGCGTATTGCTCGTCGACATTTGTGGTTTCAGCAAGATGAGGCCACGCCACACACCGCCAGAGCGTCAATGGCTGTTCTTCGCCCCCTGTTTCCCAACCATCTCATTTCGAGATTTGGTGACATTGCATGGCCCCCTCGGTCCCCTGACTTGTCCACATGTGACTTCTTTCTATGGGGGTACCTCAAGTCACGTGTCTACGAGGACAAGCCCCGTACATTAGATGCATTGAAGGAAGCGATCCGTCAACAAATCATCCAAATCAACAGAGACCTGCTGGGAAGAGTGGAGGCCAATTTTCGTAAACGCCTTCAACAATGCGTCGACGGCCAAGGACATCATATGCCAGATATAATTTTCGGTACATGATTATTATGACATGAAATGCTATGTTCTTACGAATGTTGTTCTACCAATATATTTTCTTTACAAAAATAAATATCATTTTCCTGATTATTCCAAAAACACTTGGTTCCCGTGCCCCACCCTGTATATATATGTGTATGTGTGTGTATATGTGTATATATACATATAATATATATAAAATACGGTGTGTATATTTTTTTTTTTTTTTTTGTGAGTGTGCGTGATGGGAGTATTAAGGGTAAATACAAAACAAATGAAAAGTATGCAATACTTGTCTTCTTTCCACCCTACGGACACATGATCGAATGAATTATTATATTGCATCTCGCCGAAGCTGCATTTACAAAGGGAGAGATTTGAATCTTCCCCAGAAAGACTGAGAACTTGTTACATTCGATCGGTTATGCATTTAGTGTTAAAACTTAAGTTTCCGTTAATATATTGCTCTAGGTTAGCCGACATAAAAAATTAATTTACATAAAATAATGATCTGTTGGAGAAGATAAACCGAAAATGAATTTAATTGACAAAGCCGCCAATAGATGGCGCCAGGGATGTAGCCAGAATTTATTTTCGGGGAGGGCATATATATATATATATATATATATATATATATATAATATATATATATATATATCACTCTAGGTACGAATCGGCGGTTAAGCAACTAAGTAAAAAATATATATATATATATATATATATATTTCAACTGCAAACAACACACAGTATAATTAACGTGAAGAACGACGCTTGTATAGAAGAACATTCCACGCAAGATGAGGAGGGAGAACGAACAAATGAAAAAAATGAGGTAACCACCACCCGGAATCGAACCCGGGATCTTCCGATTGTGTAGTGGTTATCATATCTGACCGGCAATCGGAAGATCCCGGGTTCGATTCCCGGGTGGTTACCTAATTTTTTCATTTGTTCGTTCTCCCTCCTCATCTTGCGCGGAACGTTCTTCTATACAAGCGTCGTTCTTTACGTTATATATATATATATATATATATATATATATATATATATATGAGTAAAAACACATTCATGAATGTATTACAATAATTAAACATGTGCTGAAGGTACTTAGTATGGCGTACTTACTTATAATTTACTTATAATTTCAAAAAATGCATGGAAATATCAAACCTATAATTTTACTTCGGGGGGGGGGGCTAAAGTCCCTCTAGCGCCCCCTGACTACGTCCCTGGATGGTGCCTCATATTCATATATTTTAGCTCACCATCAGTTGTTTTTACATATATATATATATATATATATATATATATATATATATATAATATGGAACAAAATCAAACTAACATAAAACGAGGCTAAAGTTTCTATATTTTGGTCGCTTGAAAGAATGATTTAAATTTGTTTGATTTTATATATTTTGGTAGACGACAGGAAACGAAATCTCTTCAATAAACCGAGAAGTATTTATCTTCAAAGCGACTTATTTTCCTTCTCATTTGAACTGAAAAATTATAGCCGTAAAAGGCGCTGCGAGTTTACTGTTTTTCTTTTTTTTGTTTCGATATTGGTTTTTCCTTTCTGCTTTGAGTTATATAGTTTACGAAGCCAATGTCATTCTCCAGCATCCAAATTCTTTAGCAATTAAATCAGTGCTGAGTATTTGTGAAGTAAATTTTCCGGGTCATGGATCATAAATCCTATCATATGAGGTTTATACCTGGTTTTTAATCTTATGCAACTGTGGCTGTATTCTGATGTCATGTTCAAAATGTTTTACTCGTACTGTTGTCTGACCTTTCGGAAGTTGTTTTCAAGCAAATATCTCCATATTAAATGCTGTAATTGTGTCGTGATATTAATGGAATAAAATCTGGTAAAAACAGATTATTGAATCGGTTCCAAGAAATTTTCCATTCACGAATCTGTATTTTATCCTCTTAAATGTTTATTGAATCTTCCTATCTTGTTAAAAACTGCAAATTATTTTTAAATATTAATGTAGCGTCTTCTTTAGTTAAAAAACAGAGAAGCGTAAGATGAAAATACAGTAAAATGAACGCATGCCAGTGCGCATCAGATTGGTGTTAATTATTCCTTTTGTTTACTGTACTTCTATATTTAAAATTCAAAATTCAAAATATTTATTCAGAAAAGACTACAAGTGACAGAGTTTTACAATTTTTAGATATTTGCTATGACATTAGTATATTCGCAGTACTCTTACCTGAATAAGCCGTTGGAAGCATGGAGGCTTTTTAAGTAAAATTAATCCCATTTAGTTTATTTATTACATAAAAAAGTGAAAGTGGCAAGTGATAGTAATAGTGATAAAAATAATAATAGCAATAATAATAATAATAATAATAATAATAATAATAAATACAATACAAGATTTACAAAATGTTACACAATTTTAAATTAAATGATTTATTGTATATTTAGTAGAAAATAAATTATGCTTAATAAAAAAATATAAAAAGAATAAATTATGAAATTAAAAGTGCCTAATGAAATTAGCATATTTTAAATAGTTGATTATAAAATGGGAACTTCGTTACCACGGTAAAAATGGCAGTAGTGAACTTATACATCAGTAGGAGCTGATGAGATGCTTTTTTAGTGATTTGCTTAATACATTTAGTGATGAAGCCTTCCTGATATGTATGCGAATTGTATTTCATACATCTTCTCCTTTGAAAGAGAGTGCATTTCCTGCAGTTTCTATTGTATAGTTAGGTTTGTGAATAAAATCACTGGGTAGTCTGGTGGGCCAAGAATATATCCTTATGGGAATCTACTAGTTTGCATCGCCTTGTCGGATAAATTATCCTTTAATCTGATGTACTGATGATGATTTGACAGATATCATTTAAGAAAATTGAGGATAATTCTTCTTATTCCGTATCTGTGAAGTTTAGTCAATGAGATTTCATGCGAAAGTGTATCAAATACTTTTGACAAGTCAAAAAAGATTAGGGCAGTGTGTTTTTTGCTGTTTAAGTTCTGATACAAATTTTCTAATAGCATGTTTATGGCACCTTCCGTTGTATGTCCACCTCTAAATCCAAACTGTGTCTTAGTTAAAATATCGTATTTCATTGTGAATTTTATTGTCAGTTTATTGTACACGATTTTTTAAATACTTTACTTAAAGTTGGCAATACGGAAATGGGGCGAAAATTGGATGGGGTGTTTGGGTTTCCTGACTTAAATACAGGGCATACTCTGGCTTCCTTTAGACTCTCAGGGAATATACCTAGTGTTACTGATTCATTCACTAGTTTACTGAGTGGGATTGCAATTGCATCGGATACTAATTTGTATATTTTTACCGGGATCGTATTCGTATCAAAATCTTTATGTTTTAGATTTTTTATTGTTAGAAAGTTATCGTATGGTCGCAGTGGCGGTTCCTCATATGGGCAATATGGGCAGCCGCACAGGGCGGCATTTGTGGAGGGGCGGCATGAGCGCCTGCAAAAAAAATAAAAATAAAAATAAGAATAAATAAATAAAGAAATAAAAAAAAATAAAAAATAAAATAAAATAAATAATAAAAGATCAATAAATATATTTTTATTAATAAAAAACCATCTATTGCATTTTCCATAAACCTTCCCATAAAAGACCTAAACAATGCAAAATGCTTCCAGATTAATATTATTGGGAATAAAGGCCCATACTTTAACATATGTAATGTTATTTTTCTGGGTTTGGTTAAATAGTGAAATGTATATTATTTATTACAGAACGAATCTTCACACTAAGCCACTAAGGTCTGTCAAATAACCGCAAATGGATAAGAAGAGGTCAAAGCTATCAGGTGCTCAGTTTAGAAAAAAGAGAAAGAAGAAGAGGAGAAACGAGCAAAAGATAAAGGTATAGAGCTATGTCATCTACTCTTCACTGCTATATTGCACTGCTATTTTGTGATATAGCTTTCTGAGTCATTTGAAGTGTACTATTATGTATATAATTAGCCATTAACCAAGGAGGTTGTATTATTCATTTGTTTCCTATTCTAAAAGTTTAATAAATTGTGCTTAATAACATGTTAAATTAATTGTACTAGCCTATTCATGCATTGGTCTGTTATGTTCTATTTTACTATTTGCAGGGGCACTTTTGAAATATTTTGGAACACCCTCTGCCACTAGCCAGGATGAGAAGCCGTCTACTTCTGCCATTATTGAGGCTGAGGAGCCATCTACCTCCTCAGCCTCACATATGTCTCCACAAATGCAGTCTGATCCTGAGGATGAAGACCCATTTGCTTCTACTTCTCCCCGGCAGGACTCTTCAGGTGAGTTTGTGTGCACATATGTCTGTGAGTGTGTGCGTGTGTGTGTATGTGTATGTGTGTGCATCCCTGCAAAGCATTTTGCAAACAGTTATAAATTATAATGTTATTATCACTGGGTCTGGGTTACTGGGTATGTGTGGTGTTTCACCACCATAATTCCATAACACCACCACCATAACAAAGTGCTGTGAATAATGTGTTATCTAACTTAGGTGTGTATACTAATGAGTAATGCTCTTGTTCTTTCTATTAGAAAGGCCTGGAGCAGAATCGCCTCCTGAGGATGAGTCTCTGTCCACCGACCCTGCTAACTGGCCTTCAGTTCTGACTGAGAGAATTCGGACACAACTGGTTTCCAGGGGACCAAGTCAAGTACCATCTGACTTTGTATTCCCTAGAAACGACAGTGACGGAAGAAGTTTCCACCATCAATACTTCAGGAGTCATTGGTTAGTGGGGAAAATATAACCAGAAGTTGGTTGGTCTATTCCTTAAAAAACAACAGCCTTTTCTGTTTCTGTTGTACATTATTTTCCAAGAGGAAAATAAATTTAACAAGTTTGGGACTCTCGGACTGGAAGCATGCAAGCTCATTGCTCACATCACATGACAACAGTTCAGAACACCTAAATTCTATGAAAATCTGGAAAGAACTGGCAGTGAGGATGAGAAAGGGGGAGACCATTAACAAGCAGGAGATGGCACTTCTGGAGGCTGAGAAGTTGAGATGGAGAGCGGTGCTGACACGTCTCACTGCTATTGTGCATTCTCTGGCAGTTAGGAATTTGGCACTAAGGGGACATACAGAAAAATTGTTCTCACCATCAAATGGCAATTTTCTGAAAGAAGTTGAACTGATGGCACAATTTGATCCTATAATGCAAGAGCACATTAACCGTGTCCAAAAAGGGACCTCCAGTCACACCAGCTACCTCGGCCACCACATACAAAACGAACTCATTGATTTGTCGAGCAGCAAGACCATTTCAGCAATGGTGAGCGACATCAAACAATCAAAGTTTTTTTCAATAATTCTAGATTGCACTCCAGATATCAGCCACACTGAACAGTTGTCAGTTGTGATTCGGGTTGTGTCACTGGAGGGGAAGCCCCATATAAAGGAACATTTCATGGGGTTTTTGGAGGCAGAGGAGTCCACTGGTCAACATTTGGCATCTCTGATTCTGAAGAGACTGGAGGAGCTAAAAGTTCCTTTCATGGACTGTAGAGGACAATCATACGACAACGGGGCCAACATGAGGGGAAAAAACAAGGGTGTTCAATCCAGGCTCCTAGAAATTAATCCCAGAGCTCTGTTTGTTCCATGTGGGGCTCATTCTCTGAATTTGCTTGTGGCCGATGCTGCTAAGGGATCTATTGATGCCACAAGTTACTTTGGCATCTTGCAGAAGCTTTACAACTTGTTTTCAGCCTCCACACAACGATGGGCCATTTTGAAAAAACATGTGAACATCACATTGAAGATGTGGTCTGATACAAGGTGGGAAAGCAAGATCAAGAGTGTGGAGCCCCTGAGATATCAGGCAGCTGCAGTGAGAGATGCACTGATCGAGGTGAGGGACCACACCAAAGACTCTGTAATAAAGGTCGAGGCTCAATCTCTGTCAGAGGAGGTTGGGTCATACCGCTTCGCCATTTGTTCAGTGGTGTGGCATGACCTGTTGTGCCAAATTCAGCATGTGAGCAAGCAGATGCAGTCTCCTAGCATGCACGTTGATGTTGCAGTAAATCTCCTAAAAAAAACAGAGAGAGGTCTCCGCAATTACAGGGCAACAGGTTTTGTGGCTGCACAAATGGCAGCCACAGATATCTGTGAACAAATGAATGTGGAGGCTGTGTTAAAACAAAAACGGCTAAGGTCCACAAAGCGGCACTTCTCCTATGAAGCATCTGATGAGCCCTTGATTGATGCTTTGAAGAAGCTGGAGGTGACATTTTTCAATGAAGTGGTTGATGCTGCAACATCAGCCATTCAGGAAAGATTTTCCACGTTGGAAATTGTGGGAGAGAAGTTTGGAGTGCTGACACATTTCCAAAATCTCACATTTGAGGAGCTGACAGAACAATGTGTGAACCTTAGTACTACACTACACTTTAAGGGACAATCTGACTTGGATGGCAGAGAGCTTGCACAGGAGCTGAAGAACTTGCCTGACTTGCCATCAAAGACCATATCCTTGCTTGAACTGCTGACATTTATCCATGAAAGGGAGCTCTCTGAAATATATCCAAATTTGTGGACTGCTCTCAGAATTGGTCTTACTCTTCCAGTCACTGTTGCTGAAGCAGAGAGGAGCTTTTCAAAGCTGAAGCTCATCAAATCCTACCTGAGGTCAACTATGTCACAGGAACGCCTTACCGGTCTGGCCATCATCAGTATAAATCATACAATTGCTGAGCAGATTTCATATGATGATTTAATTCATGACTTTGCATCAAGGAAGGTAAGAAGAGTCAGGCTTTAGATGGCAGTTGTGCTGTGGTGCAATTTATTTTGTTTCTTGTTCAAAGTGTAGCATAATAATTACCCTCTCTTAAGTGTCTTATTCTATTTATGTGATAGAGCATTTGTACAATTTAGAAATTTGATTCTCTAGTTTATTTATGGCAGTTGTGCAATTTAATTTGTATTTTTCCTGTTCATAGTATCATAATTACATTCTCTTAAGTGAGTTATTCTATTTACGTGATGAAGGATTTGTAAAATTCAGAAATTTGAGTCTTTGTTTTGGTTCTGAAGTTCCAACAATTAGTCCAATAAAAAGTTATTTTGTGAAAGAGTTATGTCTGTCCTTTATTTTGGGGGGATTCGAATGTGTGTGTGTTGGCGAACAGGGGGGGGGGGCGCTGAAGGTGAGGTTCGCCCAGGGCGTCATGTAAGCTAGGACCGCCACTGTATGGTCGGATTGGATCAAAGAAAAATGAGTTTAGATTAAGTTGACATGTATTGTCGGTAGTGAGTGTCTGTAACAGGGATCGAGGCTGCAGTATTGGAGCAGATATCTGCAAAGAAGTTTCATAAGTTGGCTATCCTTCACAGAACAAATAGGTAGCTGTCTTATCTATAATTATCTAAATGCAATTAAATTAGCATTCAAATTTGTTATTGGTTTCATATATACTATAATTATATGAAGTATAAAAGCAGAATATAAATTTTAATATACACATGGATAATACAGAAATTAATAGAGTGAATGAGACAAAAGTATTTGGTGTGATTTTAAATGAAAAACTAACCTTCAGAACTTACTTACATTTTGCAATGATAACCGTACGCCATCTGAAATCAAAATTTATTCTTGCTGCATAACGAATTAAAAAACAGCGAAATAAATGATCAACATAAGCTGATTATCTGTTCACATGTTTCTAACATATTTTGTAAGGAAGTTCATGTGTCAATTATGCATATATCGACAAACCCAGTAAACCATTCAAGGAATTTAAAGCATGATAACTATTACTTTCAAACTCGTAACTTTACGCTTGAAATATTAAGGATATTCCTCTCATATGAAGGCTTTCATGTTTACAGTAATATAAAAACATTTAAAAGCAAATGATTTCCACAGAAAATTTCTTGGACGATACTATAGCTTTGGACGATACTATAGCTGGATGATACTATAGCTGAGTTTTTCCTTCACCTTTTTAGATTGCATGATTGAAACTTGTCAGAGCCAGTAGCTCAGTGGTTTCTCCACAAACGAAGTGGGCAACTTACAGAAAACACCGACTTTCGTCATGTCCTAAATGTGTTTAAATTTTTTGTACAGGAAACTTCACATAATAAACACATTAATTAATAATGACGTACATCATTTTAAACTTATCGCAAATTTTTAGTTTTAAAAAACAGCAACACGGTTTCATTACAACTTAATAAGATTCCATTTTTTATTTTTAGAACTTCTTTCAAGCAATGAGAGAGAGAGAGAGAGAGAGAGAGAGAGAGAGAGAGAGAGAGAGAGAGAGAGAGAGAGAGAGAGTCAATATTTCCATACTTCTCTTTCATTTATGCAAAGCTATAAGATACGACTATGTTATTTCTTCTCTCTGAACGAAAGAAAATACAAAATTCATCGCTTTCATTTTTCGCCAAACTCATGCATGCGCATAAATACATATCACTAAATTCCTTCTTTACATTTCGTTCAGTTCCCTGAAAACATTTCGCATCATCAGAAATGGAGTTTCATAATTTAGTTTTTGTTGTTCGATTTTTCTTTCTTTTATTTAGTGTTAAAATTTTCCTTACTGAGAAGAGCTCAAAGGCTCAATAAGTGATTTCTTTTAGACTGTTGATAAAATGCTGGGCTTTCCTCTTTTTTTACACTTTCGTCACTGAGGAAAGGAAAGGTTTTATCGCTTAGCTTGAGCTCTACAAATAAAGTGGCAACGAATTCAGTTACAATTTTACCTATACTGAGAAATAAAAAATATAAACTTCAAAATACTTCTTACAGTGTCAAATTAAAAGAATTAACTTTGAATTAAAACACTTTGATATATAAAAGGAAATAAAATTGCAATAACCACACTTCAAACCCAACGAATAAAAGGTGATAGGAAATAAAACTGACATCCTTTCGGTTTCATCGGATCACTAAAAGTTTAAAATGGAAAACATAAAAGGCTTGAGAGACGAGCTCTCCAAGTAATTTAAAAGAGACGACCAGTGAAAAGGAGAAAACAATAACTGAAGGAAAAACTAAAGTAATTTGGATATACACTAAAAAAGGGAAGGGTTCATTCGATCATGGTGTAGGCACCTCCAATTGATATCTCTTATGTTTTGGTACAAAATTTAGAATATTTAAAGTGAACTTTTACAAATTATAATATCCCGTATTAACTCTCTCTCTCTCTCTCTCTCTCTCTCTCTGGGTGTAGTAAACTTTATACTTGGGGTGTGACAGCCCTCCGGTCCCGAGTCGTGGGATTCTAGAGAAATTGGCTGCCAATTCCTTTAGGTTCTCTCTCTTTCGGGAGGGCGGGTGAAGTCTGTTGTACAAACCTGTCCCGTGGGTTACTAGGACCCCTTCCCATCCCACTCTGTCCTTTTAGCTTAGGTTAGGGATGTTCTCCTCTGACTGCAGAAAAAAAGAAAAACTTTTAGTATTGTCTTTTTCTCTACTGTTACGATTAGGACGCTACTGCTATCTCATGCGTGGGAAGAGAGGCTTGGAACCTCTATAAATAACACCATTTAACTTCAGTTGTAGGTAAATATTTAGAGGGGATAATAGCGACTAGGATTGTTGACCATTTGGATTCTTACAAGCTACTTGGGGACTCCAACATGGGTTTAGACGGGATAGGTCGTGTCTCACCATCATGCTCGAGTTTTTCTACGTCATGTTGAGTGAGTATGATAAGAGTAGGGCGATTGATTAGAAGGCCTTTGATAAGGTACCTCACCGCCGGCTAAAGGCCGAAGTGCGCGCGCTGGGAATTGGTGGGGAAGTAGGTAGGTGGATTGGAAACTGGCGAAAAATGCCACAAAGTTAATCCCTTTCGTTAGGCATATGGGCTACAATCGACGCTTACGTGACGCGGGTTCAAAGATGTCGATTTTAGAAGCATGTTTAGTTCAAAAGATAACCCAACTCGCAACAATGGTTAGAAGTTGGATTTGAAACGATTTAGGACTAGTATATGTGGGAATTACTTTAACACGTTGATAGTTTAAGATTAAAACATAAGAGAAAACTGCAGGAGTTCGCTTGCACGGTGTCTCTGTGAGCAAGGTAAATATAGAGCTATTTATATATTCTCCACTTTCCTGTAAAATTTCCTTGGCTACTTTTCCAGGGTCAAGGTATTTTCTTCAACCTTTTTCGTACCTGCCACTGGCAGGGAGGGAGCGGAGGGTGGGGAGAGAGCCTTCTACTTTTCTATCCAGTTTTCTACTACTGCTAGGATAGTTGAAAGAAAAATAAACTTTTAATAACAGGAACAGTTCCTCGGTGGATTAGTTCAAGAAAAGGTTAGACCAAATCTTGCACACTATTTGAGTGTGTAGAAAATTTTCCCTGGCACCCGTTGCCATTGGTACCTCCTCGGTATGGGCCGCAAGGCCTTTTGAGGTACTTCTTTTCCTTGTAACTCCTTGTAACTCTCTCTCTCTCTCTCTCTCTCTCTCTCTCTCTCTCTCTCTCTATATATATATATATATATATATATATACATTCCTTCTGCCCTGTGTAGCGGTAACACGTGCTTCGATCGAAGTCTGTATAAAAGTTAATCAACAGTGAAAATCTAGTAGTAAATTATCATTTGATAAGTGCCAGTGCCTTAGTGAATATCTCGTGCACGCAAAGTGATATTTTCTTAAATGGTGAAAGTACGACAGATACCATAAAAAAAGACAAAGCAAATTATTCTTATCGATTAGTTTCATCTGAAAATATAATTAGGTGTCCATCCATACGATTGAAACAAGGCACGTTGTTTTTTCCCAAAATTCCTCTCGCCATCCCCCGATATCCCCCGCGGCCGATTTTACGAGCACCAGTCAGTGGACATACACAACGTGTGACATCCCACTAACTGATTTCTACAGTTTTGCAGGGCTTACAACAACACAACCGATGAATCAAGAGCAATTAGATGTGATCTTTGTCAATTTCTCTTTGATTTTAATTACCTTAATTGGAAAGATGAAAATATCACTCTGATAGCAGGTGCCAAACAACTAAGTGGAGTAAAATATTTCTGTGAAAGATGTATAACAGAAATAAATTCGTTTACGGTTTATAAAACAGAAAGGTATACTGAGGAAGCAGTGAAAGAAGAGAATATAAGTGATAAGCAGAAAGAAACAGGAAACGAGGCAAAAAAAAGTTAATCAGATACAAACATGTCACATACCGACATACAATGAGGGCGAAAAAATTACTGTAATGAAAGCACTAAAAGAAATACGTAGTTCAGTTGGAGAACACCAGAGTGAATAGAGTAAATAGCGAAAAACGAGTGGGAGATCACGATAATAGACTGAGGTTATCTCCGAAAAAGTAAATGAAACAAACAACATAAAAAAGTCCCCCCCTAGTGATAAAGTAGAAAGAACTGTATGTATATACGATGCAAAGGGCTTTTGCAGATATAGGGAAGGACAGTGTATACATGAGCACTCCACCATGTGCAATTTCTATTATGATAACGGTCATTGTGAATTTAGCGACAGTTTCAAATTTTATCATCCCACCATCTGCAAGTACTATACAAGGCAGGGGGTCTGCAAATATGCTAAGAAATGCTACTACCATCACCGCCCAACAAACTCAAGGGACAATAGGAAAACCGGCAAGAAACTATGAATACAAGCCAAGGAGCAAGTTTTCTCGACCTCTCAGACACAGGTAAGGCTACTAAGCTTCATTAAACACACACAGTCCATATATATCGATAGGCTAAAAGTTAGCAAGGCTCCAGGCCCTGACGCTTTTTATCCCAGACATTTGAAAGATTTGAAAGACGTTATCGTAGGCCCCTTAACGAAGATTTTTAATCAGTCACTCGAAACGGGATTATTCCTGAAACTTCAAATTAGCTAACGTCACGCTATTTTAAAAAAGGCGACCGCGCAGTAGCTAGCAATTATAGGCCCATTAGCTTAACGTCAATTGTCGATAAACTTTTGGGAATCCGTAGTTAGGGATCGTATCATCGATCACTTAGAAAAGAGATTTCATTAATAGTAGTCAGCATGGGTTCGACGCATAGTCTTGTTTAACTAATTTGTTAGAATTTTATAACGAAATAGTGCGCGAATACGATAGGCATAGAGCGCGCTGACGTTATTTATTTAGATTTTAAAAAGGAGTCGATACAGTTCCGCATAGGAGACTAATTGCGAAGGTCAAAGCGCACGGTATACGCGGTCAGGTAGCTAACTGGTTAGAAGAATGGCTTGGTAGGAGACAGAGGGTCGTAGTTAATGGTAGTGAATCGGGGTGGTTAGATGTAGGTAGCGGTGTCCCACAGGGTTCAGTGTTAGGCCCATTGCTATTCGTAATTTACATTAACGACATAGATGTAGGATTGACTAGTAACGTGTCAAAATTCGCGGACGATACTAAAATAGGCGGTAAGGTTGTTAACGAGGACGATAGTAATAGGCTCCAAGACGATGTAAATAGGATTATGGAGTGGACAGATAAGTGGCAGATGCAATTTAACGTAGACAAATGTAAAGTTTTGCATATAGGTTCTCGCAACAATAATTACACGTACACGATGGATGATAGGGAGTTAGCGAGCGTTGACGAGGAAGTAGATTTAGGCGTACGCGTATCTAAGGATTTAAAGGTTAGGAACCAGTGCCTGGAGTCTTGCGCAAAAGCTAATAGGATGTTAGGCTTCATAGCACGTAATTTCGAATTTAAATCGAAGGATATTATATTGCCCCTTTACAAGTCCCTAGTCAGGCCTCATTTAGAATATGCCGTTCAGTTTTGGTGCCCGTACTTGCGTGAGGATATTGATAGGTTAGAAAGGGTTCAGCGTCGTGCCACGAAACTGATTCCGTCATTGCGCAACAAGCCTTATGAAGATAGGATTAAAGAGTTAGACCTGTATTCACTCGAAACTAGGAGATTAAGGGGGGAGCTTATTGAAGTTTTCAAAATCGTTAATAACATTGATAATGTAAATTTTGACAAATTGTTCACTTTCGATAATAGTAATACTCGTAATAACGGATTTAAGTTGCGTGGCAGACGTTTCATTATTAATATCGCATAAAAACTTCTTTACGTTTAAAGTAATTGATAAATGGAATAATCTTCCCGCGCCCGTCGTGAACTCAACCAAGGTTAATGTGTTTAAGAACCGTCTTGACAGACATTTTAAAAATATTAACGTTCTTTAAAATAAAAAAAAAACAATTAGCAACAGGAACTCTGGGGGTGGTGGTCGAGGATGAGTCTGTTGACAATTAATGCCAGCTTGTGACATGCCAGCGTGTGATGCCAGCAAAAAATAAAAAAATAAAAAATAAAAAATAAAAAATTAGACTAACACGAACGTAGATGTAGCTCGTGTTTGCATATACGTTTTGTGTTTCGTATTTATCAATTATTACGAAAGAATTCATTTATAACTTGAAGAGCCTAATCATTTTCATTAATCAGTAAAGTAACATAAATATCATCAACTGTTGCTGCAAAATAGAAGTCAACATCTTCCTTCCTTGACTAATCAATTTTAAAATTAGAAAGAGCCGTGTTGAGCAGAAAACTGAGATTTGTTTATAAAAAACGTCTGAACAGGTAGCGAGAACAACGTGAAAAAAGTGTTAGCAGCTGACGAGGAAGCTTCTAAACAGTGGCTGCATCCTCCAGCGCAGGACACGTCAACGCGAAGAGGCGACGTCAAACCAAAACATCAACGCGCTGGTGGCCAAACTTCCTCAAATCTCCGTGCAGCGGGCTGTCTACGGTTGGCCAGACTGGCAGTCGACGGCCTGTTGCGTGGCACGGTCAGAGTGCCGATCGGCTCCCGGGGCCGGACCTATTCTCAGCGTGCTATTTTTTTCAATTACAGGGAACAATTGCGTGCTCCCCGAACTACTCTTACTCTCTGGCGACATTAAGACAAATCCAGGCCCCACTACAACTTACACATGTCACCATACACAAAGACATAGACACAATAGCACCATGAGACACATACAGAAGTATAACACTGGGGAACAAATTTCAACTTTTTGTCTATTGAATTAGATTTGACAGTTAGTTCTAGTTAATTTTGGTGCGCTGAGCACGAATTTTTGCTCGGTTTTGCTCTATCAGGTCCTGATTTTGCTCAACACCCCTCCTCTTTCGTCGTATTCATAAAAAGGTTTTTTTCTCAATTATGCAACTAGGTTTTTATCTAGGTATTTGTACCTATTGTTATGGTATTGTTGTATTATGTATATTTTTATATGTAACACCCTAAAAATATTTTTAATTTTGTCATTTTTAACCCATTTTAATATTAGTAAATTAAGCTAAAAATATCATAGAATTCTAAAATTTTCTCGAGCGTTCCTGTTCTCTGTAGAGTATTCTAGAGGGACAACTAAAATATATAAAAGCGACTCGTTTCCAGAGTTAATCAGTCAATTCAATCAGTCAGTCAGTCAGTCAGTCAGTTGAGTTAGTTAATTAAGTTTGGGCATTAACATAATTTTGAATTGGCATATGATTTAGTGAGTAATTTTGTCATCGTGATTTAATATAGTTGATTTAATTAGACGTAATTTATATTGTACCTACTCATCCGTGTTTCTAGTTTAATTTCATAGATTGTAAGTACCTATTTCATAATAAGTACCTATTTAAACTAATTTTTGTGTTTATATTTCAGATTTTCTTAAATTTATATGAATTAAGGGCTTTAAATACCTTTACAAATTGGCAGAACAATCAAGCAATATGTCATCAAGCACTAGAAAGTTCAAATGCAAAAACAACCCTGATTCCTTCTGTTATATATGTGGAAATTTTACACTTCCACATCAACGAGCAAATATAACTGACTTCGTAAAAAGAGCTTACTTAGCTTATTTTGGCATAAAACTGGGGGACCAAGATAAATCGTGGGCTCCACATAAAGCCTGCACTATATGCATTGAAAGACTGCGACATTGGACGAAGGGTTCGGATTCAAAAATACCTTTTGGAGTTCCGATGGTAAGTTTATGATTTCATAAAACTACGTAATTTAATCACTAGTATACTGTAACTTACCTAAATGTAATTGTAACTTAGGTACATAAACAAAAATTTACAGAAAATGTTTATAAGAATCTCAAATATTGCATAAGGTTGAAACACATAGAAATGTTAAATGTTTGGGTGATAACTTTTGATAAAATTCATAAAAACAAGTCTCTCGTCGCTTTTGTTAACGCTTTACAATTTTTTTTCCATATCAGGTGTGGCGAGAGCCTACTAACCACGAGACCGATTGCTACCTTTGCTTTGTCAAGACTTCGGGCTTCACTAAGAAAAATAAACATTGTATCGAGTACCCAAATTTCGACACCGCGATACGACCTGTGCTACATTCAAATGAGATCCCCATTCCAAAATTTAAGGGTCTGCCAACTCAAGAATTAGTTGAAGATGTTCCTGAAAATATTGTTATGCACTTTGAGGAGTCAGACACCGATTTTGACCCCAGCGTATTTGAAAGTCAAAACGATCCGCAAAAGTTTAACCAGGCCGAGTTGAATGATCTTGTAAGGGATCTAAATTTGCCAAAAAAGGCTGCGGAAATTTTAGCTTCAAGACTTAGAGAGAAAAACTTGCTTACTTCAAACACATACATTTCATTTTACAGAAAAAGAGAAGAACAACTTGTTAAATTTTAGAACAGAGGATAGTTTAGTATATTGCTGCGACATAGTTGGTTTGTTAAAGAAGATGGGGGTTGAGTCTTACGATGCAAATGAGTGGCGCTTGTTTTTAGACAGTTCGAAAAGAAGTCTTAAGTGTGTGTTGTTGCATAATGGCAATCTATACGGCTCGATACCGATTGGGCACTCAACAAAATTAAAAGAAAAGTATGAACATATAGAAAAGGTTTTAAATCTTATCAAATATAGGGAGCACGAGTGGATCATATGTGTTGACTTAAAAATGGTTAATTTTCTGCTAGGACAACAAGGAGGGTATACTAAATATCCCTGCTTCCTTTGCTTATGGGACAGCAGAGCCAAGGAAGAACATTATTTCAAACAAATCTGGCCAGCACGAACATCACTTACTGTCGGAGAAAAAAACGTAATTAATCCACCTTTAGTGAGCAGAGAAAATCATATTTCCTCCTCTGCATATAAAACTAGGCCTCATTAAACAATATGTAAAGCTTTAGATACGAACGGCGAGTGTTTCAAATACATAACTTCAAAATTTCCAAGTTTAAGTTATGAAAAAATCAAGGCGGGAATTTTCGACGGTCCACAAATAAGAACAATGATTAAAGACAGCAATTTTCCTAATGTCATGAATGAACGCGAAAAAAATGGCTGGTTCTCATTCGTGGACTTGATAGAAAACTTTTTAGGCAATTATAGGGCAGATAACTACGAAGAAATCGTAAAAAAACTTTTAAGGGACTACAAAGAGTTAGGTTGCAATATGAGCATAAAAATGCATTTTTGAATAGCCATCTTGACCAATTTCCAAGTAATTTAGGTGATGTAAGTGACGAACAAGGGGAGAGATTCCACCAAGATATCAAAATTATGGAGGAACGGTACCAAGGCCGCTGGGATTCCCACATGATGGCTGATTACTGCTGGTGCTTGAAAAGAGACCTGCCATCAACAAGCAAATACGCTAGAAAGTCTTACAAAAGAAATTTTTGTCACAGTGAAAGCTTCATATCTGTTTGTTTTTTATTTTAAGTCATTTCTATCGTTATAATGTAATTTTACTGTAGTTTGAACTGCTTGTATTCATGAAACTTGAAAAAAAAATTTAACACATGACTTAATTTTTTAGTCCTAATTTGAAAAATCTGGAAAATGGCACATAGGCTGTCGACAAGAATCAGGACCTGATAGAGCCAAACCGAGTTGAAATTCGTATTCAGCGCACCCAAATTACCTAGAATCAAGTGTCAGATATCATTCAGTAAAATACGTGTTGCCCAGTGTAATATTAACATATTACAGTACAACGTAGATGGCCTCACAAACAAAATCATGCAGCTTAGGGAATTCGTACACAAACAAAACATTCACATAGCACTTATACAAGAAACAAAACTAAAACGTACACACAAAACACCCACCATCCCTGACTTCACGGCGATCCGTCAAGATCGTACTGGGGGTAACGGGGGTGGACTCATCACTTACATACGTAAAAGCATTAGCTACACTGATGCTACCCAAAACATTACAAACACAATCCAAGCAGATAACACGATAGAAATACAGGCAGTTAACATTAAAACACGCGCAAACACAACACCACACTAATCAACATTTACATCCCACCAGATAGTTCACCTCAGGTGCCAGCCAATTACAATCCACAGTTACACAATCTTGCCTCTCTCACTAATGTCATCTTAGGAGGAGACTTCAACGCCAAAGACACTAGTTGGTACCTGCACAACCAAAACAACCCAGAGGCGCCAACATAGCCACACAACTAAACAGCCTCTTCATTCTTAACAATACAGAAGAACATACACACATACCACATCAAGCAGGATACTCAAACTCCTCCCCAGACATAACGTTCTGTTCCCCCTCACTAGCAACACATACACAATGGAGAACAGAAAAACAACTGTCATCAGACCACCTGCCCATCATCATTACAACACATTCTACACTCTGCCCCAACAGCCTTAGGCACACTTACAGAAATTACAAGAAAGCTGATTGGGAACAGTTCAAAATACAGATTGAGGAACAATTCACCACATTAAACAGCACACCCATCATAAACATCGATACAACACTCAAGACATTTAATCAGATTATCAATAATGCAAACAAATACATACCCAAGGGCAACATTAGGAAATACAACCCAAATTACACTAGAGAAATAGCCCACCTCATAAGGCAACGTAACAACCACAAACATAACACACAAACACCACACACGGAAGCCATAAAGCAGCAGATACAACAGCTCAACACAGAAATAAACAACAAACTCAAAGAAAAACAAACAGAAACATTCAGGGAATTCATAACAACACTAAACCACTCCACAGATACATACAGGCTATACAAGACTATAAACAGCATCACCCACTCTAACAGCGGCATTCACACCTCACACGCGGCTATCTGTCGCAGCCAAAATAATATCCCAACATACACACAACAAGATAACATTCTAGTTAATCACTACGCAAAGATAAGTCACTTAAACAGAGACAACAACCAGAAACACGCAGACAAACAAACAGCCAGACACAAGAAAACCTACAGACTCGACACGACCATTACACCCTTCAATACAGACCAGACCACCAAGATCATCAAAAACATTAAAAATTCGAAGGCTACTGGACCAGACAACATATCTAACATACACCTTAAACACTTGGGCCCACAAGGAATACTAGCTCTCACAAATATCAGCACATATTCATACCAACACTGTATTATTCCTGACATATGGAAACAAGGTAAAATTATTACACTACTCAAACCAAACAAAAATCCAACAGAACCAGCTTCCTATAGACCCATTACTTTACTATGCACACCTTCCAAAGTAACAGAAAGACTAATCTTACAAATCACCAACCCACACATACCACTATCGCCTACTCAACATGGATTCAGACCTCACCACTCAACCACGACATTACTCACTAACCTGACGCAGCACATCATGGATGGCATCAACTCTAGAAGACCAGCTCAACGTACACTATTAGCAACAATAGACATTAGTAAAGCATTTGATGCTATCCCACGCTTCCCTCTCATAAACAAAATACTCAACACAAACATGCACAATAACACCAAAAGGTGGCTGAGCAACTATCTCTCAGGAAGATACTCACATGTCACATTTAATGGCAAGTCATCCAAAAACAAGCTTTTTCCGAACGGGGTCCCTCAAGGCTCTGTTCTCTCACCAACACTCTTCAACTTATACATGCATGACATTCCAACACCCATAGATAACAAGCTTACCTTATCATCATATGCAGATGATATCACTCTAACATCCACCCACAACAACATCGACACCGCTACAAAAACCTACAAACATACATAAACAGTATACAAGACTGGCTCACACACAATAGACTCAAAGTAGCGCCCACAAAATCAACCATCACCTTGCTTACAAGCAACACAAAAGAACACCAGGTAATTCCACAACTTACACTAAACAACATCAACATTCCACACACTCACAGAACCAAAATACTAGGTGTCACATACAACACATCATTATCTTTTGCAAACCACATTCAGGACATTAAAAACAAATGTACGTCAAGACTTAACACGCTTAGGGTACTAACAGGCACAAACTTTGGACACCGGCAGGAAACAACATCACTCATCTACAAACAATATATTCGCTCAGTTATGGACTATGCTAGCCCATGCTGGGCACCCATTATCTCAAACACACACATAAACACCTTACAAACAATACAAAACAACGCACTTCGTATCATTACAGGATGCACTCAAACAACACCAATAGAACACCTGCACACAGAAACAAAAATACTAAAAGTTAGGGAACATTTAGACATGAGGGGAACACAATTCATGGCAGCAGCGACAACTAACCCACAACACCCTTGCCACTACATGTACAATCATGCACCAACACCTCGCACCATTAAGGTAACACCAGAGAGACATTATAACCAAATACTCCATTCCATACCACGCCCACAGACATCACACAGTACAGAAAACACATACACACACACCTAACCCACAAAGCACTGACACGACTCGGTCCGAATGCGGTCCTAGGTGCGAAGCCGCCGCCCATTAACAGGTCAGAGATCAGCCTGAGCAGATCGGATCGAGTTAACTTAGCACGATTCCGATGTGGACATCACCCCAACTTATGGACATATAAACACAGACTAGACAACTCCATAGACGACACCTGCCACCTGTGCCAAGACACACCACAAACAATTGAACACATTATGACGGACTGTACCGCTCTAGCACAACAACGAACACAACACAACATCACGAGTGCGCTGAACCTCTGGTCCACTCCGGAGAGGGCGATCGGTTACCTGCGTGCCGCCGGCTTGCTCGATCAGGGTGGGCTGATCGGCTAAACAACAACAACAACAACTAACCTACTTTTTGTTTAACTTTACCTACTTTTTTTTTTCTTATCCTCTCCTTACTTTGCATGTCTGTAACTCTCTTTTCTTGCATGTTTGTAGTTTGTATGGTATGACAGTGAGTTAAGACCGTGTTTGCATGGTTTGTAAGCGTTCTTATTTTACTTCTTTTCATCTTTCACCCCTCTCCTATTTTCTCCGACTATTTTTCTGACTTGTCGGCAGTGGCCGGCGGATGATGATGGTGAGCCTTTTTTCTCTTTTTCTGAATGAATGTTAACCCACGAGTGATAGGTGTTCCTCCTTACTTAACCCCTTATTCTCTTCTCTTCTCTTAACCCCCTACTCTTTCCTTTCTCTCGGGCTAACCTTAGAGTGGATCTTAGGGTCTTTGTTAGCCTTAGCTTCTGTAGATCTGTAGATCAGTTACCAAGCAAGAAACTACCAAAACAGGTAACCAGAAACGGAGCTTCCTTGGAGGACCACAGGAATACAATACAAGAAGACAAAAAAGAGGGGAGTCTTTATTTATTTTCAAAGTAAAACCTTCGCTTGAAATTGCTGCTTTTATACCAACCAATATTTGATATAGATGTTTGACGTTCTGCAACACGCATTACTCTCTCACTTCTTCATTTGTACGCTTAATATAACGAGAACTTTCAATGAGAATCTGAAATGTTAATTGTTAAGGAAACATTATGGAAAATCGGTGTGGTTCCGTACAGAAAAGGTGACTTCGAACATGGTGCCAAATTTTTGTAACTTAATAACGGTTGAAATTATAAAAACAAAAGGAGCAAATTTGGAAGAGAATTCAATATCTTTAATCCACTCATGCAGTAAATATAAAATATTGATAGATTTTTTATAGTTAGGTCTTGATTGATAGATTCCTTCGATCCGGAATCACCCCATTTTACAATACATAAAAAGTCAACATATTAATTTGTAAACAACAACAACAACAACAACAACAACAACAACACAACAACAACAACAACAACAACAACAACAACATGTAAGGAAGAGTCTGAAACAAGTGAAAGAATGAACAATAGTTTTCAGGTGTTAGTTATTCGCTTATAATTTTTAACTTCATTATTTTGAAGTTATTTGCCTCAATCTATATTATTTAGACCATCTTAAGAACCACTTAAATAATTTTGATTTCTTTGCAAAGGTCAGTTTTTGTTTCATTTCTTGGTCAACATGAAACAAGAACGGCATTAAAGATATCTTCGGACACATTTTGAATCAATGATAATTTCTCTAGTTAATCTTATAGTTGATTTCAGTGTTTTCTTTCTTTCACATTTACCTACACGATGAGATAACAGTGTTTTGTTTATTACAGTTTTCTTGGGCAGTGACAGTACATAATACTTTTACTGACACATAAAATATTAGCCATTTTCTCTAGAAAATGACTCAAAGAGTCTAATAAAACTTAATTCTTTACTTCTTCTTGAGGAAATATCACATATTTTAAATCAAATGGCAATTATTTCTCAAAAGCAGCAAAGAAATTATTAAATTTCAAGATAACATTCATAGTGATGTGTTCTATATACTGTAAATGTGAAATTTAGTCGCATTGCTTTTCATAAGCCTAAAATAACGCCTCAGCTCTACTAATGCTTTGTGACCTCTTGAAACAGCAGGTAAAACATACATACACAATATTTATAAGGTTTTATGCACGTACCCCTATATAAATGATATTAAAGTACTTAACTTTAAGAAACCCATTTAGAATACTCTGCGAAATTCGTAATAATTTGGCCAAAGATATATATTTATATTAGGGTGTCACTTAATTGTATGGTAAGAATTGAACCATCAAGAAGTTTCGGTCTGACCCAAATGTGACATTGTATGTAAAAACGCTGATTATGAAGTTTCATGAGAAAATATTAATATTTAGAGGTCACTCAAGGACATTAAAATTTTGATGACGTGTCGTTACTTTTCCTAAATTGAAATGCGCTTCCTTTCTATGCCTCACCCCAGTATCATTTCAGTCGCCTTAATGGTAGGATGTGTTTGCATTAGTGTGTGTTATTTTAGTCTTAATAGTAGGATATGTGTGTATTAGTGTTTTTTATTGCATAATAACTATAACACTTATTTTTTATTTTCAGGTGTAAATTTATATAGCAAAATACATTTATTATCTAATGATGGAGACTCGAAAGAAATCTAAGGTTTACTTGGTTGACAAGTTTGAGAATGATATTAGAGGTGGAAAATTGCCATCAAATCTTCAGGCTCTGTCCTTTTTCCTTCATTTACATATAAAAAAGAAAAAGACGATAAGAGAAGTTTCGTCAATGAAAATTGAAAAAATTGAGGAGTTTTGGAATCGTGCCCGAATTCCAACTCAACACAAACATGACACAATCAGAAAACTGGAAAAACTCTTCTCACGATGGAAGGCATTGAAGAAAAATGCATCCCGCAAGACAGAAGTACAGGTTAAAAATGAGAGCATGTTCAAGGACTTTCACGACCTCTTTGATATCGCTCATGCAAATGCCATCGACATAATCAAAATGAGGAAGATGAGCAGTTTCTTATTGCTCAGCGTGAAAAAGGCCGTCGTGGAACAATGTCTTCTCTTGATATTGTGCTACATCAGAAGGAGGCAAAGAAGGAGAAACGTGTGTTGAGCGAACAAAGTCGAAAGCGAAAGGCAGAACAAAGCAAGTATTCATTGTTAGATTCTGTTACACTAGCGAGCAGCAGTTCATCGACGTTTGAGGAAGAGGAATCAGAACCTGAAGCTGTTCCTGCAACAAGTCGGCAGAAACCCCTCTTCAAGCGGGGAAGAAAATAAGTCATCACGCCTGGTCTCACAGCAGTTCTAGATCGCTGTAAAGTATCTGATCGTGCTGCTACTATGATTATAGCAGATACTGCAAAAAGTCTCGGCCATGGTATCCCTGATCTTGCTGTGAATCGAGAGACCATTCGACGTGAACGAAAGAAGCGCACGCTCTATGGCCATCATGAAAAACTTTAAGCCGAATGTACCTCTTACTGTACACTGGGATGGTAAGTTATTACCGGAAATTACTGGAAAGAAAAAAAATTAATCGTCTTTCTGTCATAGTAACAGGTCAGGGAGTACATCAGCTTTTTGGCCTCCCAAAGCTCATATCTGGAACTGGGAAAACACAAGCTGCAGCTGTCATTGAAGCTCTCCGTAAGTGGGATATTGAAGAAAAGGTCCAACCTATATCCTTCGATACAACTAACTTCAATACTGGTCTAATGGCTGGGACTTGCGTTATTTTACAGCAGATGCTGAAACGTGACCTACTCCATCTGGCCTGCAGACATCACATCATCGAACTTTTGGCTGCAGCAGCTTTTAAAGAATGCATGGGCCCCACATTAGCTACAGATGTCCAACTTTTTAAGAGATTTCAAGGAAAGTGGGACGACATTGATCCAAAGCGGTATGAAGACTCCACCACTGATGAAATTGCCATTTCTGCTGTCGCTGATGTAAAGGAAGGTCTCATTAGCTTTTTTAGATCTGCAATGACTACAAAAATCCCGCGAGATGACTATAAGGAGCCACTTTAACTGGCATGTCTGTTTCTTGGTGCTATCTCTAATCGTGGTGTAGTTTTTCATGCTCCCGGAGCGATGCATCAGGCACGATGGATGTCAAAGGCAATCTATTCCTTAAAGATTTGGATGTTCAGGTCACAATTTAAGTTAACAAACCGTGAGGAAAGAGGACTTCGCGACTTTTACATTTTTATTGTATGCATCTATGTGAAAGCTTGGACCACGTGCCTTTGCGCCATTAGTGCTCCCCAAAATGACCTTCATCTCCTACAATCACTAATAAAGTATTCAAACATCCATCCACGCATTGCCATGGTAACTTCACAGAAGATGGCAGCTCATTTATGGTATTTGTCTGAAGAGCTGGTGGGTCTTGTTTTTTTCGATGACGATGTCCTCCCTGATATAAAAAATCGCATGATCATATCTATGACTAGTATTGATGGACAAGAGAACCCTCCAAAGCGTGTGGTTGTTGACCTGGATACTGTGAAAGAAAAAAGCTTGGAAAACTTTGTAACAAAAAACACAAAATCATTGTTCACGAAGGTCAGCCTCCCAGATGAATTCTTGGAGAAAACTGCTGAGCAATGGGAAGAGGATACCCATTACCAGACTGGGAAAGAGACTGTAAAAACTCTAACTGTAACAAATAACTTCGCTGAACGTGGAGTTGCTCTCATCCAGCATTTTTCTGGATACCTAACCAAAGATGAAGAACAACTCCAGTTTCTTCTCCAGGTTGTTGAAGACCATCGCAAGCATTGCACATGGGGACAAAAGCATACCTTGAGTGGAAATAATGATTAATCATAATAATTGCACTACTGTCTGATGTTAATGTACTTTATCTTAGTATTATGATAATGTCTTGGGCACTTCCTGCTAATGTATCATAGGAACAAAATAAATTGTTTAAATACATTTGGAAATTGTTTATATTCACACTTTCTGAGAATGTCGTATCCAATACTTCGAAGCCGTTGAGCGACCTCTAAATATTAAAATATCTCAATAAAACTTTGTACACAGTGTTTTTACATCATATGGCATACTTTGATGAGGTCAGAGCACGGAAACTTAAAAGTTGAAAAATAAGTGACACCCTAATATACAGGGTGGGCCGAAAGTCTGGATCCATAGGAAGATATTTATTTTAATACATAAATTACAACAAATGGTAAATACTTAAAATGAATATAAACTTTAACTCGTAAATGCGTATCCGTGATACTGTACAGTGGTTCGTACTCCAGGATAAACAACAAATTATAACAAATGCTCAAATTGGCGGCCTCTGACATCGAGACACTTAGGGATGGAATTTATGATTTTTAATAATTCTTCGAATTGACGTTCTCGAGATGCGTGTTTCATTTGATAATCTCCTTGTTGACTTTACTGGACTATTCGTTAAAGTTTCACATACCATTGCAGAGGTATTTTCATCAGTTGCAGTTTTTGGACGACCAGAACGCCGTCGATCATGTACACTTCCTGTTTCTTTGAAACGTTTAAACAACTTGCCAACAGTCGCATGTGTTACTGGATGCTTATCAGGATGATTTCTATTGAATTCGGTAGCAACTTCTCTGTGTGTAGCGCCCTGTCTTGCGTACATGAGCACAAGTTCTACCCGGTCTTCTGTTGTTAGATTCGAAGCCATTTCTGGGTTGAAATAAAAAAGGTATTTGAGTATTTATACTGGAGTACGAACTACTGTACACTATCACGGATACGCATTTACGAGTTAAAGTTGATATTCATTTTAAGTATTTACCATTTGTTGTAATTTATGTATTAAAAAAATATTTTCCTATGGATCCAGACTTTCGGCCCACCCTGTATATATATATATATATATGTATATTATATATACATACATACATATATATATATATATAACGTAAGAACGACGCTTGTATAGGAGATATTCCGCGCAAGACGAGAAAGAGAAAACAACAAATGAAGTACCACCTGGAATCGAACCCGGGATCTTCCGATTGCCGGTCAGACGCGATAACCACTACACCATGGACTTCACTCTTCCAAATGCCGTAATTCCTCTACATACTCGCAGAAACCAATGCCCCAAGGGGGCACCTCCCGCATATGCCGTAACATTATATACATTCAACTGCAAAGAACACGCAGTATAAATAACGTAAAGAACGACGCTTGTATAGGAGATATTCCGCGCAAGACGAGAAAGAGAAAACAACAAATGAAAAAATGAAGTACCACCTGGGAATCGAACCCGGGATCTTCCGATTGCCGGTCAGACGCGATAACCACTACACCATGGACTTCACTCTTCCAAATGCCGTAATTCCTCTACATACTCGCAGAAACCAATGCCCCAAGGGGGCACCTCCCGCATGCCGTAACATTATATACATTCAACTGCAAAGAACACGCAGTATAAATAACGTAAAGAACGACGCTTGTATAGGAGATATTCCGCGCAAGACGAGAAAGAGAAAACAACAAATGAAAAAATGAAGTACCACCTGGGAATCGAACCCGGGATCTTCCGATTGCCGGTCAGACGCGATAACCACTACACCATGGACTTCACTCTTCCAAATGCCGTAATTCCTCTACATACTCGCAGAAACCAATGCCCCAAGGGGCACCTCCCGCATGCCGTAACATTATATACATTCAACTGCAAAGAACACGCAGTATAAATAACGTAAAGAACGACGCGGAATATCTCCTATACAAGCGTCGTTCTTTACGTTATTTATACTGCGTGTTCTTTGCAGTTGAATGTATATAATGTTACGGCATGCGGGAGGTGCCCCCTTGGGGCATTGGTTTCTGCGAGTATGTAGAGGAATTACGGCATTTGGAAGAGTGAAGTCCATGGTGTAGTGGTTATCGCGTCTGACCGGCAATCGGAAGATCCCGGGTTCGATTCCCAGGTGGTACTTCATTTTTTCATTTGTTGTTTTCTCTTTCTCGTCTTGCGCGGAATATCTCCTATACAAGCGTCGTTCTTTACGTTATTTATACTGCGTGTTCTTTGCAGTTGAATGTATATATATATATATACACACATACACACACACACATACACACACACGAGATTTGTTCAAAACGTATCCGGACTGATGCGATTATAGACAGAATATGGTACTTACAGGGTTTGGGGCTTAATCTCCCTCAAAGTACGCTCCTTCTGAAGCTACACATTTTTCCCAACGATCCTGCCACTATTGGGAACATTTTTTGAAAGCACTTTTCGGAATGGCCAAAAGCTGCTCCGTCGAATTTCTTTTAATGGTTTCAACATCATCGAATCGGTGTCCTTTCACGGTTTGTTTGAGCTTCGTCAACCAAAAAATGTTGCATGGTGCCAAGTCCAGCGAATATCGAAGCTGCTGTACTTGGGGAGGGGGGTAGCCAGAAATTGCTAGACAAGTTGCGACGAGTGAGATGGCGCGTTATCGTGATGAAACATCCAGTCTCCGGACTCCCACGTCTGCGGCCGTTTCCTCTGAAATGCTTCAAGTAGACGTCTCAAAACTTCAGTGTAGAATTCCTTGTTGAGTGTTTGTCCCTGTGGAGCATATTCATGAAGCACAACAACCTCCCACAAAAAAAAAGTAACATGACTTCATCGTAAGAAATCGCTGCGAAACAAAACACATTTAACTTTATCGGCTCGCCATAGTGGACTGACGCTACACAATGAAATGCAACCTTATCAGTCAACGTGTCTCGACATGCAGAGACTTGTTTAGCACAATCATAACGCCATGCGTGACCTTGTTCTAAAAATAAACGCCCTATCCAGATATGTTTTGAACAGACCTCGTATACATGTATATCGGGTGGCCCGAAAAAAACACCTTAAGATTTGAACATCAATAACTTAAAAAATATGCAGTTCACACTTCCAAAATTTACCTAGCTTTTACCTCAATCTATTTATAAGCCATCATAAAAATTTTAGACCTCTACATAAAATACTTTTGCCACAGCTAAGGGAAAAATGAGGTATGGTGAAAAAAACGAATATCATAAATCCTAAATGTGTATCGCTGTACCTGGCAACTATTCTAAGACTTGTAGTAGTTTCCTTAGCCTATGGATAATCTGTTAATCTCTGAAAAACGTCAGATGATATAGGCTACGCCAATCTTAAATACGGTTTTTTAATCTTACTCTTCAAATTATGGTTCTAACTAACGGTGAAAAAGCGATGATTGAAAAGTGTTTCTTGGAAAAAAGATGGACTGGCGCAAGAATTTTGAGGGAATTTCCAGGAATAACTTGTAATGTTACGTCTGTGAATAGAATAATTAAAAAACTTAAAGCAACCGGTTCGACAGCACGGAAGTGTGGAAGTGGGCGGCCTAAAACAGCTTACACTCAAGACAATATAGCAATGATCGAAATGATGAGTCTATCTCAAGAGGTTCGACCTGGGTCACACTGCTCTCAGAAGAAAATTGCAAGAAATTTAGGTATCAGTCGAAGTTCCATACAAAGAATGCAGAGAACGGTAGGACTTAAAGCATTCAAACGGATCCGTGTTTCAAGACGTGACAGCAATGTAAGAGCTAAAAGAAAAATTCGTCGTAGAAAATTGCTTCATAGATTTTCGTCCAATGATGTTCAAAAAATAGTTTTTACAGATGAACAAGATTTCACCATCGAGATTGCTCGAAACTCCCGGAACGACGTTGTTTATGGTCGGCGTAAGAATGACATTCCTCCATCGAGACTTTACCACCAGAGAATTCGGTTTTCCAAAAAAAATCATGGTATTAACTGGTGTATCGTGGAATGGAAAGACGAAAATTCATTTCATTTCAGAAAATAAAAAAATCAATTCAGAAACCTATGTAAATCTCTTGGAGGAGAATCTTTTGCCTGAATGTCAGCAGCTGTATTATGGAAACGATTTCATACTCCAACAAGATGCTGCTACAGCTCATACTAGAAAGTTCACACAGGATTATCTACAACAGAATGTAGTCAACTTCATTGGAAAAAACGACTAGCCACCGCAATCACCTGATTGCAATCCCATGAATTATTGCATATGGAACACTCTAGCAGAGAAGATTTATGAAGGACAAACAGAAAAGTTCACAGAAATGCAATTAAAGAAAAAAATACTCGAATGTTGGGATAAAATAAAAAGAAGGACCAACAAAACAGCAAACATTTTCGTTTATTTTTGTACTTCACACGTTTCGACATATCTTTTTTCATCATCAGTGAATTATAAATCTTAAAACCTTAAAACGAAATAAGAATAAATAATTAAAATTACATCAATAAAAAAGGAATTAAAATCATTAAAATTAAATTAAATTAAATTAAAATTATCTCAACTAGTAAATACACAATAATTACAGCATATACTGAGAAAAAACTGTATGAATGTCAGTTACATTGGAGGGTATAATATATCTATGAAAGTAGGTTGGTTGGTTGGTTAGTTAGAAGAGCTGTAATTTGTAAGATGAACTATTGTTGTGGTTATGGGGAGTTTTCTGGATGTTCTAGTTAAACGGTCTATATCTTCTTCTTCTGGCAGAGCCTTGAAGCTGAAGTTGATAGGTATGTCATTGATCTTCTCAAAAAGTTTTCCTATTGGTCCACTGAACCCAGACTTGTGCGTGTAGGAACCATGAAGCTTGATGATCACGTGCCTGAGGCTGAGTTCATTAATATGCAACTGGCATATCAACCAGTGACACATGTGACGTAGCAGTTTCTCCAAGTGAGTGATGGCTCCTCCATTAGGTCCTGTGTTTGTGTTGGTGGAGTCACCACCAAGGACCACAATAGTATCTTTAGCACCATGAGCACTAATCCACTCAAACAGAGCCTGAGCTATCTTCAGTGCAGGTTTCTCATTTCCTTCAGGTTCTTCTGGTGTACAGTGGGAGAGATACTTCCCCTCAGGTTCCCAGGTAACACTATAGTGCTCTTCAGTTATAATATCAGGATGGAAGCAGCCAGTTTCTTCATTGTACCTCATGATCTTTGTCTTCTTATCTTGTTTTCCATCAAAGAAAATTCCCTTGATCTCCTCTCCCTCTGTCGTTTTTTCCAGGGCCTCCACCAAGGCACCTATTACAGACTCCTTGCACCTCCACATCTTCATCCTGTCAACAGCTAGATATGCCTTATCAGCAGATAGATGGCCAGCTTTGATGAAATCTTGCAAGAAACCAGTTGTAATGGCTGCTGCAGGAGTGTTTGCCACCTTGAACCTGACTGCAGCCGCAGCAGTGCTTGAGATATCCATGTAGTTCCTCCTGGCAGAGGTGGAGACTTTGCCGGTGTTGACACTGGAGCTTATGCCTGGTGCAGGTGCTTCTTCCTCTTTCCTGTTTCTCTTCTCAGCTGCCTTCTGTTCTTCCTCCTTCCTCTTAGCAGCCTTCACCTGTTTCACTGTTTCCTTCACATCAACAGATGCCATCCGGAAGCCAGAAACTTCTGAGGTTTTGATCCTCTGGTAATGGAGACACTCTAGCTCTAGCTTTGGAATCTTCTGAGGCAGAGGACAGTCACAGTTGACATGAACTCTAGCAGCACAGCCAGAGCAGCCAGATGCTTCAGTTCCACAGAGAGTGATATCATGTCTGCAGGTTGTTATGTCAAACAATGTATCAAGTTCAGATATTCTCTTCTCTCTCTTTGCAGCCTTCACTCTGCCATTCACTAGGTCAATCATTTCATTCCAACCTGACAAGAATCTTCCTGGCAATGGATCTCTCTTGAATGATCACAGGAGGAGTGAACTTGGGATTGCTTTTGCGCCACTGTGCCAGTACCAGTGATGCCAAGTCCTTAGCCAAATCTTGCAGAGGATACTGAGCTCTCTTCATATTATTCAGAAGCAGCTTCTCTTCCTGGAGGAGGATTCCTCTCTGAAACACAGCTCTCCAGGTTGGAACTTCTGTGGGAAATAACTGCTTGCCTGCACCCACCAGATCACTCTGCTTTGAACCAGAACTTTTTCTGGTCTTTCGTCCTTGCTTAGCCATGGTGGCTACAATCTTCATCAAGCCTTGTATCTGAAACATAGAAAATTATCACAGTGAAACTCTAGTAGCCTATAACAGCTGTTACAATGGTTTTGTTTGGTAAGAAACCGGTCTGTTACATTTGTACTCAGTACTACAGTGTATGTCCTGCACGAGAAAGTGGAAATTTGAACACTTAAACGTGATTTTTAACAAAAGTTCAAGAAAACAAACCCTTCTTAAAATATTGCCATCTTGAAATTAGCGCTTCACTGAGCATGATACACCCTACAGTACATACCCACTAGCCAGTTATGAAGTTTATCATTAGCTCCTATAATTATATAATATGTACATATAGTGCGTGTGCTGAGTGTGATCGCACGCAATACCGCTTACCTTGTAGACGTATCCACCGCACGCCACTGATATACACAATATATATATATATATATGATGAATAAAACCACGAAGGAAAAAAGAAACACAAAGGGGTGCTCAAGCGCTTTCGTCTAATGACATCCTCAGGATGTCATTAGACGAAAGCGCTTGAGCACCCCTTTGTGTTTCTTTTTTCCTTCGTGGTTTTATTCATCATAAATACTTTTCACGTGTCACTTTCGTGAAATAATTTTTCATATATATATATATATATATATATATATATATTTATATGAGATAGGATCCCTCCTTAGGAGACGTAGTTTTACATTTAGGATAAAAACGAAGACGTAGAGCAAAAATGTCATTATATTTGGCTGCAGCCGACGTTTCGGACAACTCTACCCATTTTCAAGGCCTAATAAATAAAAGCTAAAATTAATACATGACAAAAATATATAAATGTCGAGAACTAAAACTAATTTAGAGCACAAAATTAAAACTGTTCAAGAATAAAAATTAAAATTACAAAGCAGAAACAGGCAAAAGCCAAAATCAAATCGAAAGTAAGAATTACATATGATAAATGACAAACAAAAATATACGAGTGAAAAAATAAAACTTAAAACTAAAGACATTCAAACGTAAAATAGTTAAAAAACTTCACTAATAAAAAGTTAAACGGAATAAAAAGTTAAACGAAAAATCACAAGAGCAAACCAACATACCATGCTCACTTGACAGCCACAAAAAACTGAAGCGAAAAGGAGACAGGGTCACGAGGGAAAAATTTTTAGTATGTAGTTATTCTAATTAATATAAAGGGGGTAACAGCTAGAATCAATATTTAAACTAGGGTTCAAAAATTTAATACACAAAGATTCGTAAATACGGAGGGAGGACGGGCACTTTAATGATTCAAGAATTTCAAAATTGTTAACAGAAATGTCAACCTTACACTTGATAGAATGTTTCTAATAGCAGACTGTTCCTTTTTCGACAAAACTTTCCCTATCCTATGGCTAATACCTATATGGGAGCAAAATCTCGCCTGCAAGGAACGAACTGTACTGCCAACGTAGTTCCCCTGGGAACAACCAGGGCAGGTAAACAAATAAACAACAGAACAGCTCATCGCAGGTGGGATTTTGTCTTACATAGGAAAAAACATTCAAGGGTATTATTATTTACAAAAGCAATCTTAAAATCAGTGTGAAAATAAAATTTCCTCACAACACTCAACAATTGCTTCTTCACAAAAGTGTTAAAATGGTAGATATCAGGTAAAAAAAGATATTTACAATTCTTAGGAACATCATACGTTGGGACAAGGTTGGGGTAATATACATTAAGAAATTTACCGTATTTACGAATCTTTGTGTATTAAATTTTTGAACTCTAGTTTAAATATTGATTCTAGTTGTTACCCCCCTTTATATTAATTAGAATAACTACATACTAAAAATTTTTCCCTCGTGACCCTGTCTCCTTTTTACTTCAGTTTTTTGTGGCTGTCAAGTGAGCATGGTATGGTGGTTTGCTCTTGTGATTTTTCGTTTAACTTTTTATTCCGTTTAACTTTTTATTAGTAAAGTTTTTAAACTATTTTACGTTTGAATGTCTTTAGTTTTAAGTTTTATTTTTATCACTCGTATATTTTTGTCATTTTTATAATATTTACTTTCGATTTGATTTCGGCTTATGCCTGTTTCCGCTTTGTAATTTTAATTTATATTCTTGAACAGTTTTAATTTTGTGCTCTAAATTAGTTTTAGTTCTCGACATTTATATATTTTTGTCATGTATTAATTTTAGCTTTTATTTATTAGGTCTTGAAAATGGGTAGAGTTGCCCGAAACGTCGGCTGCAGCCAAATATAATGACTTTTTTGCTCTACGTCTTCGTTTTTATCCTATATATATATATATTATATATATATATATACCCCCGCAAGGGGGTTCTAAGCTCGTGCTCTTTGTGCTCGTTTGTACGTGCTTGTTCCTGGAGGTTTCACGTGCGCCCTCCCGGCCCTAGCACCCAAGGATGATGGGGCTCGACCCTGCAGTCCTTGTTAGCCTTGGTCTTTTTCCACTTCGACTGTCCCCTCCACCCTTTCTTTTTCCTCTGTCTTTCCTCTCACTTTTTCTTTGTTTTTCCGCCGAGATATGCCCTTTTAAATACAAGCGAATCGTTTCTTCCCGAACTTAAAAAAAAATATATATATATATATATATATATATATATATATATATATATATATATATATATAGGGTGAGTCATGACAGAATGTCAACTTTGGGAGCTTATAGCTGGGGTCATTCCCAGTCAAAAATTTCTATGAACATAGGTCCGAGTCTTTACGGTTATGGAGCTATGGATGTTTGAATTTCAAGCATGCGCATGCGTGACCTTAGTAGTATGGGCGAAAAATGGACGAGTGCAAGAATGTTGCAGACAATGAACAATGTTGCAAAGGGGGTGGGGTATTTTGCAAAGGTGGGTTGGGGCATGTTGCAAAGGGGTGGGGATATGCAATGAAGGGGGAGGGGGATATGGAACAACTCAATGTTGCCAAGGGGAGTGGGGAGGGAGCTTCGGGGGGAGAAGGGAGGATGACTTCCACCCAAAGAGGTAGCCTTAACCTAAGAGAGGAAGAGAAAGGAGAGACAGAGGAGGTCTTTGGGGGAGAAGATGGCATGTCCTCATCCCCTAAAGGGAAACCTAACCTAAGTCTTAACCTAAAGGGGAAGGAGAGAGAGTTGTTTATTCCACGGAGTCCGCATCATTATGAGCGGTCAGGGGCCAAGCAGGTGTTATATAGAGGATGGTGAGTTGCCAAATCGCACTTATTTATATATGGAGGGGGTTACCAGAGAGCATTTATTTTAATTGTTCATGTATACCTTACTAGGGTGAGTTGCTAGATACCACCATTTATTTAATTTACATGAGTTGCCAAATAATGTTTTTATTCATATGAAGGGATTACCAGATACCACCATTTATTTTAATTATGTTGACATATACCTAATTATGGTAAGTTGCTAGATGCAACCATTTATTTAATTTACATGAGTTGCCAATTAGTGTTTTTACTTGTATGAGCAGAGTTGACAGATAACATTTATTTTAATTTTTTTTATTTATATGACAGTTGGCAGATACCGCCATTTATCTTAATTCACATGAGTTGCCAAATATTGTTTTTATTTATTAAAAGCAAGAGCGACTTTCTCCTTAAAGTTATTCAGAAAGAGAACTAATTATTAAAACGAAACCCCAGTATTAACAATAAAAGAAATACATCAAAAACAAAATAAATAAAACACCAATACATCATTCTGTTTATTCAGACGAATTATTGGAAATATATAGAAGATAAATATACAATCCTATACATACGATGGAATGATCAAAACATAAAATAAAATAATGTATAAATATCAATACAGGCGAAACACACACACACACACACACACACAAACAATTATATTAAATAATAAACAAATTGGAAATAAATACATTCACTTTGTTCTACTGCGCAAAACACTAAACTCACTCGTAATCGAGCCTAGTCACATCATTATTACTTTGCAGTACGCAGTAAACATGGCTTAACATTATTTCACCGCCCAAGTTATAGGGAGACCTATACTTTATATAAATGGCCTTCATATCGTTCAGTACTTTTCGTACCCACCTTACATCCGTTTGGTAAGTTATCTTTAAACGATTTTATTCAAAAGCACGCACAAAGAAATCATCGTTAACTATACCATCAATATTAAAAATTCCTTTTCAATCGAGGGTTTATTCTTACTGATGAACTAAGGTGGCCCATTTATCTACCAACCAATTTTTCTACTTTTTATTGTTGAAACCTTTGAAGAAAACTCGGATTGGCTCAAATGTTATTTTTACAACAATAAATCTCCCACGCCAGCAAAAGCTCTTTTACGGAACTCTTTTTACGATGCATAACTTGCACGCTGCTTGAAGTATACAATAGCTAATAATTCACAATGCAGGTTTACCGGAACAAGAAAATGATTTATAATTCCGTCGATAGGAATTATAACTTCAATAAAGAGCAGAGATAAAATAGCTCAGTCACAAATACAAAGCAAAACTCCTAAAATCTAAATACAGAAGCAAGATGACATGCAAGCAGGCAATCATTCGAAACTTATTACTTGTACAGAAGATTTTCAATTTTAATGTTTCCACTTCAAATACCCCTATTAAATTTTCTGAATTCCAATTAGTAATTTTTTGAACTTTTTACACATTATAATAATAATAATAATTAGTAAGTAAATTATGATCATCTACTTTTATCATTAATCTGGGTCTAAACATTTTAGTAAACAGCGAAAGCTTTACACTGCCCACAAGAGACAGGCAAAACGTTCTCCATATTCTGCGCGGCAAAAGAACTAAGTATTTAAACGAATACCAACATTGATAATAAAAGAATTACACAGGATTTTTTATATTGTAGACTCTTTTATTAACTCACTATACATATTGAAACAGTTTAAGAAATTATTTAGACGCAAAACGAGTCCCAAAAGAAACACACTAGACTCTTTAAATTATACATTAATATTAAAATGAGAACTTTACAGTAACTCCGACTTCTATGGCATAAGCAAAACTTTTAAAATATTCTTAACCACCATATCACCCAGGGTACCCATTCATCTACTCACCAATTGTGGTGCAGGATGAACGTTTGCCGAGCGCAGGCTACTTTCACAGGGTCTCGAGCCCGGAAACGATGGATTCATAGTCAGCGATGCTAGCTACAGAACCATGGTATATCATCATCAGATTAACAAGCGCTCAACAGGGTACATTATTTTTTGGGGGATCCTCAGGAAGGAAGGTGAGGGGGAAATTTTCAAATTGATCTGGGGCTTCCTCTAAAATTACAATCATGCTTACTGATTGCTCACCCCAACGAAAAAGTTGTACGAAAATGAAAAGACTATATACATATATATATATATATATATATATATATACATATATATATATATATATATATGTATATATATGTGTATATATATATATAATATATATATATATATAGTATTGATACTCATCCCACAAAGAAAACAAATTTCCACTACAAATTTTAGTGTTGAGATGAATGAGTAGGAAAACTGAACCGCGCATCCGATATTTTAAGCGATAGCGGTTGCAACTTCTAACGATTCGGCTTTGAAACGGTCTATGTACATTCTTCTAAAGGCCTGGAAACACCTGGTACCCTTAAAAGTATAGTAACATCAGACTTTTCAATTAACCACTGTTAATTTGAATGTTATTCATTTTATTTCGAAATCATTGTTAAAAAATGATAATTATATGTAAAATCTGAAAGGACCTCATTACCTTCACTGCAAAACATTATATTCAAACCACAAAACTCCTAATTTTTATCCCATCTTTATATATATATATATATATATATATATATATATATGGGAATGAACTCAGAATGATTCCCTGGGGTTTTTTATGAGACACAGACCATGCATGGAACAAGGAACTCTTCTAGGAAAATTTAATCCACTATAGTCCGAATAAGTAATGGTAACTGACAAATACTATAGTTTTTTCTTTTTCATGATGCTAGCCCGACGTGGGCAACGGGCCATTCGCAAAGAGGTCCCAAAAATATAGCTTCCCTCACCAGTTATCTGCAAAGCAGATAGGATCCAGCTTTGGGACAGGATCTAGGGAAAACAGCCTAGCCCAGCTACATTTAGAACCTCAATATAAGCAAAAGACTCGCTGCCTTCACGTCAGATTCAATATATATCAAAGAAAAAGGGGTAACTATTATGTTTTTAGCCAAAAACCAAAACTTAAACCTCAACTGGCAGAATTGAGCGTCCACTTTTCAAGGCACATAACATGTCCGTTTCATTATGTGCCTTGAAAAGTGGACGCTCAATTCTGCCAGTTGAGGTTTAAGTTTTGGTTTTTGGCTAAAAATATAATACTTACCCCTTTTTCTTTGATGTATTGAATCTGACGTGAAGGCAGCGAGTCTTTTGCTTGTATTGAGGTTCTAAATGTAGCTGGGCAGGCTGCTTTCCCGAGATCCTGTCCCAAAGCTGGATCCTATCTACTTTGCAGATAGCTGGTGAAAGAAGTTATATATTTGGGACCTCTTTGTGAGTGGCCCATTGCCCACTTCGGGCTAGCATCATGAAAAAGAAAAAACTATAGTATTTGTCAGTTACCATTACTTATTCGGACTATAGTGGATTTAATTTTCCTAGAAGAGTTCCTTGTTCCATGCAAGATCTGTGTGTATCATATATATATATATATAATATATATATATATATATATATATATATATATATATATATTCAGAGATGGTGATATTTGAAAAACAGATTCATTTAATATCAACCTTTGCTTAATGAGAAAGGTAAACCGTGACATACCGTATCATTATTTGATATCATCCACGTTTCAAAACCGAAAAAGACTTCAAATACCATTTAATCCAATTGTACATTAAAAGAAAAAAATTCTTACAATCATACCGATTAATTATGCACGATTTTATATCCTACCTTTTACCATACAGTAACAGTTGAAATTTCTAGAAGCATCTACAAAATATGAAATGATCTAGTTATTTATAATTTTCTTATAATTTCTGTACTCATGTGAAGAGCATCATAAGAATTTTACAGAATATTTATATAAAAACTAAAAAAAAGAAAAGAAAATTTATATTCAATGAAACCTACAGTGCTTTGTAAGAATGCACCAAAGCGGCACGAGAGATGTCACACATCTTCTATTTCGAAATGACACCTTACCGCTATTAATCTCACATTTAAACGCATTTTCCGTGTTACGGCCACCACAAAACCCCGAACAAAAGATAAAACACTCAGCTTTGCATTTCTCATATCTTTGTATGAGCCTTACGGTGAACAAATGTAGAAGAAAAAGAAATATTTTTAATTTCCGTTCTGAAGTAAACGTTACTTAATAGTGCATTTTATCTCCCGTTTAGATAATTTTCAAAGCCGCATCCGATATTTTAAGCTATACAGAGAAGAATATTTATTTTTGTATTTCGAATGAACTTTCTCATCTCCGAGAGCATTTCCTCGTAATCACAGATATGTGCATGAGCCCATAATACATGTTAGTTTGTTTTTTCCACATATCATTTTATAAGATAAACGTCCATATGTGACAGTTTTTCTTTAGAAGTGAAACAATAAAAATCTCTCTCTCTCTCTCTCTCTCTCTCTCTCTATATATATATATATATATATATATATGTGTGTGTGTGTGTGTATATATATATATATATCGGTGAATTTATGCATACATTTTAATTAGCTATGCGTTTTGGAGAGGTTTTAGGTGAAGTACAGTACAGTGTTATCTGTTTTAAGCTAACCGTATTAAAACACTCCTTCCCAATCGAGTGTTTATTCTTACCGACCGGGCTTTTCATACGTGATCACTTCTTCACACAGCATACTGGCAGTTGAAATAATCTTCTAAGTCGTAACGACATCTTCCCGATTACGCAGGTTAATAATACAGGAGTTCATTCCTGTGTGATTATCTTATGATATTTTCTTAAGTGGTGATTGTGCGGCAGGTGATTGTATATTCCAACCATTAAAAAATGAGAATGCACTGTATGACAAATAAAAATAAGCTATATATATAAATATATATACATATATAAATATATATATAATATATATATATATATATATATATATATATATATATATATATATATCTTTCTCTCTCTCTCTCTCTCTCTCTCTCTCTCTCTCTCTGTATCACACACAAATATTTTAGGAACTTACCAAAAGTTATATTGCATAAAATGAAAGAGTATCTTTATCCCGACTAATAAAGGTACATATATATAGAAATACTTAAACCGTATACGATACTAAACCCAAAACTAAAAATAAAAAAATATTCCAAGGCTTTTCATGGTATTCAGAAATACATCTTGTCCGGGATTGATTGTTTTCTCTTTCTCTTTCGCGCCGTTATTTCAATGAGATTAATCAAGCTCATATACAGGGCCTACATTAGCAATAAAATCGGTGGCACGTAGAACACACAGCCTTCAGAAGATGTGAACAGTTCCTCTGTGGATCAGTTCAAGTAAAGGATAGAATCAATCATGCATATTATTTGAAGGTGTAGGAATTTTTCCTTGGCGCCCCCTGCTAAGTAATAACTCCACGGTATGGGGAGCATTACTTTTGAGGTACTTCTTTTCCTTATAACTCTCTCTCTCTCTCTCTCTCTCTCTCTCTCTCTCTCGAAGATGCTGGAAATTGTGGAAGACATGTCCCAAGAATACATCAAATTATATATATATATATACACACAGAGTATATACGATGAATTTCACAACTAAATATATGATGCAAACCCGTGAGGAAAAATAAAAATAAATATAAGACCTCTCATTTATTCAACAGTACACATGATATTTTATCATGATGTGATTCAATTTATACGTTCCTGATCTATTATTGAAATTATTTATAAAGTATACGAACCCACATTCCATTTATCTTTGTTTTTAGAGAATTTTAGAACCCTTCCTTCAACATATTTTTCCATCTCTCCGGGGCTACGTCGTAGACAATGTCGTAACTCCGCTACTCGTTGATCAGCGAAGTTAAGCAACGTTGTATCTGGGCTATAGTTGGACGGGTGACCGTCCGCCGCGCCCAGATGATGTAGTGACCCATGGCTCGGGTGCTGGGTAAAAATGTAGCCACTCCGTCATATGACTTTAGATGTCGCATTGAGGCTATCCCTTATTATTTTCAACTCTCCGAATGGATATTACAGAACTTTTCCATAATTACGTGTTATACTCGTTGGTTTTTTTATTCATAATGCCCAATTCTTAACGTAACTTAACTGAACCTAATCTAACTTACACTTCTTTAGGGTGAATTTCACACTTAAACACATGAAATGAATGAATGATGCAAACCCACAAGGAAAAAGAAGAAATGTTTCCAAGTCCTTTCGTGTAATCAGCAGTACACCTCGTCGGGGAATGGAGAAGGCTAGTGACGAAAATGTATACATATGTACAACGGAACAGAGAAATAAAGAGATTAGCACATGGTTAACAAGCATTGCTTAAAAGCGAAAGACATTTTAATACGATATTGTTAATTTTATACATTCCATATTCTATTCCTACTAGTACTAATGGGAAATAAACCTTGGTTTAACTTTACTTGTTTTAATGCTAGCAGCAACAGAGATGAGTTTTTCAGAAATTGCCGTTGCCATCCATCTCCTGGCTCACATTTGTGCCCGGAATCGTGCAAAATCTGTTCTTCGAGTCGCTAAAATTTACTTCATAAGCCATGCGTGGTGGTGCTTCCAGGCTTTGTCAAAATAAAGGAGATAGTGCTGAACTTACATATCTCTAACAAACGTCCTCCATTCCCGCCTACTTTTTTTTATACAGGAATGTAGGGTCAGGGGCGAATGTCCGCAAAAGCCCCTCCCATTGAGGAAGAAGATACCCAAAATCAATGTCCAGGGTTTTTGAGATGCCTGGACACTCTACGTTTGAAAGAGTGGAGATCACAGACAGGGGGAAACGTGGACTGAGGAAGATTACTCCAGAGTTGACCGGTTGAGTAGATGAAAGATTGAAAATACCGATTAATCCTTGCTTTAGAAAGTTGGACAGAAAAGGAATGAGAATGTGTTGAATGTCTGGTACTGCGTGCTCTCCTTAAAGGCGGAGGCATGCATATGGCGTGTTCAGAAGAGCAATGTCTGGTATAATAGCGATAGTAAAGAGGGAGTGATGCAACATTGTGCCGAAGGGAGGGGGGACTGAAGGCTATCAGTAAGATGCGCAGAATTTGAGACGAAAAGTCTTAGATTCCACTCGGTCAAGTACGGCTGTGTGGGCGGAGACACCCCACCCATGAAAAGCATACCCCGTACAGGGGCGAACAAAGCCCCTGTACAGAGACAGCAACTGAGTGGGGTGAAGAAACTGCGGAACCGATACAACGCACCTAACCCCTTAGAAACTGTTTTAGAAAGAGGGTATATGTGTTCTTTCCAAGAAAGACAACAAGAGAAGGAAACAATAAGAATGTTAGAAATGGAGAAACTGAGTTTTTGAAGCAATGACAGTCACGTGATTTTTTCTGTCCCAGTCTGAGATAGCAGAAAGATCAAAGGTCAGTTGCACCATTGCCATCCTACGCGAAGCACGGAGTGACTGCTGGGTGGGACGCTTTATGAAACGGGTGGAGAAGTGAAGAGTGGAATCATCGTCATAGGAGTGGATAGGTCAGAGAGTGCGACTTAATAGATCATTGATCAATAAAAGTTAAAGAGTGGGTGACAGTACAGAATCTGAGGAACATCACTGTTAATAGCTTTAGGAGAAAAACAGTGGCCAGCTACATCCGCATCGATAGATCGTCCAGAAAGGAAAATAGAGAGGAAGACATAGATAGAAGGATTGAAACCAAAGGATAGCAGTTTCGAAATTAAAGATTTGTGCCAGACTCTATCAAAAGCTTTTGATATGTATATCGCAGTAACAAAGGTTTCACCGAAATCCCCAAAAAGGGATGACCAAGAGTTAGAGAGATGTGCAAAAAGATCGCCAGTAGAGTTTCCCATGTAGAACCCATACTGACGATCTAAAAGAAGACTAAGAAGAGGGGTGATTAAGAATTTTCCTATTAAGGATGGAATAAAAAACATTACAAAGGCAAGAAATCAAAGCAAATGGAAGATAGTTGGAGGGTTGAGACTGAACTTGAGTGTGATCACCCTTCTTCAGGATATGTTGAATGAAAGCGAACTTCGACAAGGAATAGTATCAGATGAAAGACAAAGACGAAAGAGTTTTCCACGGCTAAGGTGTCTTTAGGCATGAATTTGTTCTTGAACACAGTAAAGCACGATGAGGCGATTGTGGTTGTTTCAGACATAATTATGTCGGAGGAATAGCAATGGAATCGTTCAGGGTTGAGTTGGAAGCGAAAGTTCGAGCGAATAGTTCAGCTTTGTGAAGAGAAGAGATGGCAACTGAGCCAGATTGGAAAAGGGGAGGAGAGGAAGAACATGTAAAGTTGCTGGGGAGGCTCTTAACTAGACGCCAGAAAGAGCGAGAAGACTTAGAATTGTATAAATTTTCACAATTTTGCCGCATGAAGGAAATTTTGGAGACTCGAAGAACAGATTTTGCACGATTCCGGGCACAAATGTGAGCCAGGAGATGGATGGCAACGGCAATTTCTGAAAAACTCATTTCTGTTGCTGCTAGCATTAGAACAAGTAAAATTAATAGGAATAGGATATGAAATGTATAAAATTAACAGTATCTTGTTAAAATGTCTCGCTTTTAAGCAATGCTTGTTAACCATGTGCTAATCTCTTTATTTCTCTGTTCTGCTGTACATATGTATATATTTTCGTCACTCGCCTTCTCCATTCCCCGACGAGGTGTACTGCTGATTACACGAAATGACTTAGAAACATTTCTTCTTTTTCCTTGTGGATTTGCATCATTCATTCATTTCATGTGTTTAAGTGTGAAATTCACCCTAAAGAAGTGTAAGTTAGATTAGGTTCAGTTAAGGTACGTTAAGAATTGGGCATTATGAATAAAAAAACTAACGAGTATAACACGTAATTATGCAAAAGTTCTGTAATATCCTTTCGGAGAGTTGAAAATAATAAGGGATAGCCTCAATACGACATCTAAAGTCATATGACGGAGTGGCTACATTTTTACCCAGCACCCGAGCCATGGGTCACTACATCATCTGGGTGCGTCGGACGGTCACCCGTCCAACTATAGCCCAGATACAATGTTGCTTAACTTCGCTGATCAACGAGTAGCGGAGTTACGACATTGTCTACGACGTAGCCCTGGAGAGATGAAAAAATACGTTGAAGGAAGGGTTCTAAAATTCTCTAAAAATAAAGATAAATGGAATGTGGGTTCGTATACTTTAATTTCAATAACAGATCAGGAACGTATAAATTGAATCACATCATGATAAAATATCTTGTGTACTGTTGAATAAATGAGAGGTCTTGTATTTATTTTTATTTTTCCTCACGGGTTTGCATCATATATTTAGTTGCGAAATTCATCGTATATACTGTATATATATATATAAAAATATATATAATTATATATATATATATATATATATATATATAATTTTATGTATTTTTGGGACATGTCTTCCACAATTTCCAGCATCTTCGAGAGAAAGAGAGAGAGAGAGAGAGAGAGAGAGAGAGAGAGGAGAGTTACAAGGAAAAGAATTAGCTCAAAAGCAATGCTCCCCATACCGTGGAGTTGTTACTTAGCAGGGGGCGCCAAGGAAAAATTCCTACACCTTCAAATAATACGCAAGATTCATTCTATCCTTTACTTGAACTGATCCACAGAGGAACTGTTTACATCTTCTGAAGGCTGTGTTCCACGTGCGACAGATCTTATTGGTAACGTAGGCCCTGTATATGAGCTTGATTAATCTCAATGAAATAACCGCGCAAAAGAGAGAGAGAACAATCAATCCCTGACGAGATGTATTTCTGAATACATGAAAAGCCTTGGAATAATTTTTTTCTTTTTACTTTAGGGTTTAGTATCGAATGCGGTTTAATTATTTCTATATAGATTAGGGTGGTCCATAATTTCACTTTTTAAAAATTTTTAATGGTCCAACATGCTAATGTTATGTGCATTGGTGCGAGAATCAACATGGGTACCAGTTTTTGGAGTTCCGGTAATATCAGACCCACCACCCCTAATTTATATTGCATAGTAAAAAACTGAGTAAAAACGACATCTTTTAAGCATTTTTTTAAGATTAACCATATTTAATTTAAATAAAAGCATACATATTGCACATCAATTTATTCAGAAATCAACTTTGCACATTTTGGTGTATAAATTGATTATTTATTCGTAATAGTATACATAGAAATGTTCTATAACAGCTGATTAAGCCAATATTTTATGTTTTTCAGATATTCAATGTGTATATAGTATATGATGCATTTTTCACTTGGTTGATTCTAATCTTATTTTAAATGAATATCATGGCTACTCCTAAGAAATTAAATATAAAGTTAAGAAAAAGCAGTTATGATCCAATTATTGGTAATCTTAAAGATGAACTGATTCCTACAGGACTATTTCAGCTACCATCTCAATCAGATGCACTTCAGCATTTCTATAATTTAAAAAGAAATGATATGGTTATGAACAATAAAGAAGAGACTGCAACAGTTGTATTTAATAAAGTTAAAAAATTCTGGGACTTAGCTGGCATTAAAACGCAAAATATTTCCAAAAGCAGATTAAAAGAAAAGATTCTGACTTTAGTTAATGAGTATGAAACACTGAAAAGATACAAAAACAGGAATACTTTCGAAGATAAAAAGGATATTTTTTGTAAAAAATTAGATATTCTATTGGATATATCGGCAGCAGATGCTATTGAAACAATAATGAAAGACAGAATGAGAACAAGAAACAAAAGCGAAGATATAAAATTCCTTGAAGATCAAAGAACTATTCGGAATATGTACGTCTCCAGCCTTGATAAGTCTTATGTAACTCGGACAGAAAAACGAAACCAAAGAATTCGACATGACGTAGACTGCAGTGGTGGCCAACCGCGGCCCATTGCGCCAAAGGTGGCGCATCAAGTACTTTGAAGTGGCGCATCGAGGTCTAGTATGAATTGTGCTAAATTTTCACTTCTAACACTAAATATTAAAAATCAAAGGTTTAAGCAGTTAACAAGCCTTTTCGTCTATGAAATTGATAAAATCGAAACAAAGATCCCGACTCACTGATTCTAATCTAAAAAATTTACTGCAGCTTGCTACAACAGACTTACATTCAAATATTTTGAAGTTGGTAAAGTCGAAGCAACATCAAAAATCTCATTAAGGTAAATATTTTTCACATTATATTTCTATTTAAGGTAAATATTATATTATATTTTTATTTTTACTTACAAGTTATTAGTAATTTTTTCAAAAATTATTTTTTGGCGCATCCGAATTAAACCTAACCTAAAAATGGCACGCATCAAAAAATGGTTGGCCACCACTGACGTAGAGAGAAAAGAAAAACTCTTAGCAGACGTGAATGCAGGGAACAGTGGTGAACAAATGAATATCCCACCTGATGATGACATTCCTATAGATAATGATGAATCAAGTAATGAATCAAATGATTCCGACTTTCAACCTTCGGCTCAAAGAAATCCTAAAAAAAGAATTCGCATTTTCGATTCTCAAATGGTTTCTGACACGGCTGATAGGCTGAATCTCTCGCATATCCAAAGAACAGTTTACGCTGCTGCAGTTGCCTCAGAATTAAATATAAATATACATGACATGAGCCTGTCAAAGTCTACTTCTAAACGTTCATGTAAAAATACAAGAGCATCTAGTGCAAAACAACTTACGGCATCATTCAATCCTCCAGAGCATTGCATTGTTCACTGGGACAGTAAATTAATATTGAAAACTACAACTGACAAAAAGGAAGAAAGAATGGCAGTCATTGTTTCGGGTTCTCGGGGTTTAAAATAAGGCAACATTTTATCAATCCCAACTATAGATAATAGCAAGGGCAAGACACAGGCCTAATGTGTATTCAGAACTATCTCTGAATGGAATATTGATAAAAATATTCGCGGTATGGTTTTTGATACAACAGCATCAAATTCTGGATGGAGACAGGAAGCGTGTAAGATCCTAGAAGAAATGATTGGGACTCAATTACTGTGGCTAGCATGTAGACATCATCTATACGAGCGCATTTTGTGCTCAGTCTATACAAGTCTCTTCGGAAGTACAACGTCCCCTGAAAATGAAATGTTTAAAAGCTTCAGATTAAATATTTGGCCAAAACTGGACATACCACTACCAACAAAAACACTAAAATTTAAAAATCGCCAATTGAGAGCCAAAGCTTCTGAGGTAAAAGATTTTCATAAAGATGCACTTAATTCCGTCAGTTCACCTCTGCTTCCCAGAGGCGACTACAGAGAATGTGCCGAGGTTGCTCTATTACTTCTTAGGGAAAACGTCTCAAACACTGGTGTGAGATGGGCTAAGCCCGGGGCAGTACACTATGCGAGGTGGATGCCATCTGTATTGTATCCAGCAAAGATGTACGCATTCTCTGATCAAGCTGGGTATGATTCAAATATGATAGCAAAACTAGATAGAATGTGCATATTCAACTGCCTCTACTATATAAAACCTTGGCTGCTTGCTTCCGTCGCCTGTGATGCACCTGTCAACGATTTAAATCTTTTTAATGAACTCGCTGAATATAAAAATTATGATCACGATGTAGCATCCAGTGCTCTTAAGGGATTAAATGGTGAGCTATGGTATCTGACTGAGGGACTAGTACCACTTGCTGTGTTTTCCCGGCAAATTTCAGATGCAGAAAAAAGTCTGATTGCAAAGTCAATAAAGAAAGTCTGTCAAATCAACCCGCAACACCCTCCTCCCAAAGGTCAGCCAATCTTCCCTAAGCTAACAAATACAACTAAGCTGTGTCAGTTAGTTGGTAAGGGTTCTTCAATTGTTTTCCAATGCTTGGGTACTAGTGGTGACTGGCTAAATGAACCTGTTACTTCTTGGAAAAATTTCAAACCTTTCCAAGTTATGGAGAACTTTGTCAAAAATATGAGAGTTGTGAATGATCCTGCCGAGAGAGCAATCAAGCTGATTGAAGATTTCAAAGACAGAATTGTTAATGATGAATCACAAAAACAATTTCTGGTAAAAGTTATAGAGCAACATCGACGCCTTCCAGACTTCAAGAAAAAATCTTTGGCTGAAATGTATAATTATGTTAAGTGAGCGTTTATTGTGTAATGTTATGCAGAAGTATTTATCTTTTTAATTAAACTTTGGTATAATTTTGTAATCATAGTAAAAGTTCATTTTTGTTTAAAAATAAATGCAAAAAAAAAAAAAACGATGGGAACCTGGAATCAGGTTTGTTCCCACTCGAAATATACTGTAGCGGGCTTGATAAGCTCGTCTAATTTCGAGCCCATCGCCGCGAAGCTGCCTGGGATGATGCTTCAGAGTGGCGGTAACACCCCTAGAATATATAATTAATTAAAATAATATATTATTACCAAGAAAAATAATACAGTCATATGTTTATTCACAGAGAAGCGGAAAAACTTTCGTTTTCTCAGTCAAATTTTTACGTCTGATATTGGGGGTGGGGTGGGGGTCTGATATTACCGGAACTCCAAAAACGGGTAAACATGTTGTTTCTTGCACCAATGCCCACAACATTAGCCCGTCGGACCATTAAAAATTTTAAAAAGTGAAATTATGGACCACCCTAATATATATGTACCTTTATTAGTCGGGATAAAGATACTTTTTTCATTTTATACAATATAACTTTTGGTAAGTTCCTAAAATATTTGTGTGTGATACATATATATATATATATATATATATATATATTATATATATATAGCTAATTTTTATTTGTCTTACAGCGCATTCTCATTTTTCACCACTTAAGAAAATATCATAAGATAATCACACAGAATAAACTCCTGTATTATTAACCTGCGTAATTGGGGAGATTTATTTACGACTTAGAAGATTATTTCAACTGCCAGTATGCTGTGTGAAGAAGTGAGCACACATGAAAAGCCCGGTCGGTAAGAATAAACACTCGATTGGAAAGGAGTGTTTTAATACGGTTAGCTTAAAACAGATAACAATGTACTGTACTTCACCTAAAACCTCTCCAAAACGCATAGCTAATTAAAATGTATGCATAAATTCACCGATATATATATATATATATATACAGAGAGAGAGAGAGAGAGAGAAGAGAGAGAGAGAGAGAGAGAGATTTTTATTGTTTCACTTCTAAAGAAAAACTGTGTGGCATATGGACTAGGGTAGGTTGATTTTGGAACTGTGATCTTGGACTAGTCTAGATAGAAAGGTATTAATTTATAAAAAACTTTGCACCAACTCATATTTGTGAAAATGATTGTATTTTTTGAGGATTGTTAATTATTGTTAAGTTATAAAATTGCCGAATTTTACGCGTAAAATCGCGCGCGCGGCATTCGCGCAATGTAAACAAACAAAATATCGGACCTTATTTCATCAAAGTAATCAATTAAATTCGGCTTTTTTAACAAAACGATACTTGAAACTTATTGTAAATGCATTATAGATGTTTATTAGTGTATTATTTTGTATTTTTTAATGATATTTACCTATAAAATGTGTATTAAATTAAGTTATTTTATGATGCGTTCATTTAATTGTGTTTATTTTCAGATATTTCATAAAAATGGGTAAAAAACGGAAGTCTGCAGTGTTAACTCGAGCTGATAGTGCCAAAACATTCAGTTGCCAGCCTTCCCCTTTGGATAAAACAGAGCCTCCTACCCTCCACCAAGTTATTGAGTACAGTTATTTCCTCCAAAACAGCCACCCGGACTTGAAAGACTATGATATTGCTAAAATGATAGCAAAGGCTGTGATTGAGATCTGGCAAGCAGTGAACCCGCGGCTGCCCCTGTATAAGGAATATTATGTAGTGAAATTGGTGGATAAAGTGTGCTTCAAGAAAGCAAACGAGATAAACAGGAAATCTCTTTCTACAGTCCAGGAGCAGAATCTGGAGGAAAAGCTGGATAAACTTTTTGACATTTCTGCTTGCACCTGTAAGCTACCTGTTCGTCCCTGTGATGACAATGCTGTGAAGTGCAAGAAAGAAAATTGTCAAACACAGCACATAATCTGCACTTGTCAATTAGATTGATGTGTCTGTGGACCAGAGTTGCTTACCCTCCAGAACTACAGGATAAACTTTACCAGGCCATCAAGTTCATTGTGGAAGTGTATGCAGTCAGTTGGTTTGAGATCAAAAGGGACAGCAAGTTCCACAATCAGCAGCTGTACATCTTCAACATGATCCAGAGGATCAAGCAGCAGTCTGGAGAAATCCAGGGTGTTGCTTTCAAGAACCTGAAGTACAATGCTTTTGCCTTGCTGCCCGAGAATGTGCTGTACTCCATGATGAAGTCTGATGACTTGGAAGTGAGAGAAGCTGCTCTCAAGAAAATTCTGTCCATCAGGTAAGCATTTATTAATTTTAAAAAATGTGAAAAAAAAATTTAATTATGGGGATTTATTTAATAAAAAAAAGGCCCGAGTTCTATAAATCCCCATAATCGAATTTTTTTTCACATTTTCTTATCCCAATTCCCCTCTTCCCCTCTGATAATGGAAATAATCTTACCTTCTTTCACAGCCATCAACATTGAAGCTATCCACTGGTCAGAACTAATCAACCTTTCTCAAAGTGGCATCTGTGAACCTGCTCTCACAGAAGCTTTTCTGACCAGGAGCTTCAAGAAGCATTGCTGAGTGGCACCAAGCTGGAGCTGCCTGATCTGCCTTCACATTCTCAGTGTGTTGAAAGGGCCGTGAAGCTGACATCTGAAGCTTCCCATACTGATTATGGACTCGAATCAAGGCACAAACACATTCAGGCCAAAGCCCTAAGCCGCCAGGCGAGGCCTTCCTTTGCTTCTAAGGGCTCTTACAGTGAAAATTATGATTATCTTGCGATCTAAATGTGTCTATTTGACTCTGTACATGTTTTTTTTACTCTTTTTCAATAAAATTTTAACTTTTTTAGGATTTTTTTATGAAAATAGCATGTTTTTTTCGGCCGAAAATTGCGAAAATGCGATATTTTTCGGTACGATTTTTTGACGATTTTTGAAACGGTTTCCTCAAAAAACGGTTAAGGCTAGGGATCTGAAATGTTTTGTCAGTTATTATCATATTAAGCCCTGACTATCACGACTAGTCCAAAGTCGATATCTAAACAAATGCGGAAAATCAACCAACCTTAATATGGACGTTTATCATATAAAATGATCTGTGGTAAAAAAACAAACTCACATGTAAGGGGTTCCAAAAAACCTTAGCCCCCCCCCAATTTGCAGCTTACATGTTTACTTATATCGAAGTAGTTTTTAGTGATTATAAAAATATATAAAATTCTTTATTTATTGCAGGTATTAAAAAATTACTCTCGCTGATAAAGTGATAATATAATGGCTTCTCAATTAATTGGTGATTCGGAGAGGCAACGTGTGATAGATCGCATACGAACAATAACATTTCGGGAAGCTCGTGATGCTGGAGCCACCTTTATAACACGTTCATGGGTTGCCAAAAAGTTGCGAAGAAGTGAGGACTTCGTCAAAAGAAATTGGAATAAAACTTTGGATGAATGTCAAATGGATACAACCAAATCTGGGCGCCCAAATTTTCCACTCTCTCAGGAAACAAAGGACATCATTGAAAGCGTTACGCGTAAGCGGAAAAACAGCTGTGCTAAACTTTCTAGAGAGATCGAAGTGTTGAGAGGAAAGATCGTTAGTGGTGAGATCATTCGACTGTACCGTCATAGGCAAGGTTTAAAGCCTTGGCATGAACTTCCAAAGCCAAGAAAAACTCAACTTAACATCGATGAGAGAATGTGGTTTGCCCATTATCTTGAAGATTGGGATGTGGATGATTTCAAGCATTTAGCTGTCTCCGATGAATTTTTTGTTTACGTAACACGTAGGCCTAACTACCAAAATGATCGAGTGTGGGTCACAACACCAGATGAAATCGATGACGATGAACATTATCGCGAATTATTAAAAAGTCCAGACTGTGTTGATGTGTTTGTTTTTGTACTAGGGCAATTGCGTCCTGGTGAAGTGCGTCCCGGACAAATGCATCCCGGTCATTGGCGTCCCTGGACAATTGCGTCCCGGACAATTGCGTCCCAGACAATTGCGTCCCGGACAATTGCGCACTTCTCCAACTACTATATGAAGTTTATTAGAGAAGTGAATAGAAAGTTAGTATCGGAATTTCAAATATACTTTTCATTTTAACCTATTAAACTTGTTATATATTCGTAAGTTCCGTTCGAAACTGTTCTCTAAAACTTTATCCATCATCAGCAACATCATTGTCAAATTTTATGGGTTACGTCCACTTAAGATAAAGTTAGTTTCGTTAGTTTTAACCAAAATATCACAACTTAACCTAACCAATCGTCAAGGGCATACAGTTGACCTAACTGGGCATTCAATTAATCTAACCGGGCATTATATCCCATACAAAATTACAATAACAAACATACTCGTCCCTCGTCATTGGCGTCCCTGGACAATTGCGTAGGTGAAGTCACAATGAACTTTCTATTCACTTCTCTAATAAATAAACTTCATATAGTAGTTGGGGAAGTGCGCAATTGTCCGGGACGCAATTGTCCGGGACGAAATAAAACCGGACGCAATTGTCCAGGGACGCCAATGACCGGGACACATTTGTCCGGGACGCACTTGACCAGGACGCAATTGTCCTGTCACCGTTTGTTTTGTTCACTGCAAAGAAGCTCATGTGGGTGCTGAAGCCAAATGGTCAGAGTTGGGATGGACAGTATTTTCGTGATATTATTCTATCCCAGCATGTCATTCCTTTTCTAAGAAACCCAAACAGTTATGGATGTCGATCAGGTTACACTTCTGGACGATAAGGCCCCCTGCTTTAAAGCATTAGCCACTCAACAGTTGTTGCGGAACCATGAGATCGATTTCTTTGGAAATGAAGAATGGCCAGGAAATTCTCCTGAACTGAACGTCTGTGAACACATTGGATCAGTTATAAAGGACAAGGTTGAATGTCTCTTGTTTCAAGAACCTGCAGCAAATCGATTTTCGAAGAATACAATGACGCAACACATTGAAACTGTTTTAGCAAATTTGCGAAACGATCAAGATCTATTCACATCACTTTTAGCAAGCTACCCAAAGCGAATTCAGGCTGTCTTGGAAGCAAATGGCGGGAACACCAAGTTTTAATTGTTTCTCATTAAATGCAGGATTAAATTCTCTTTTGTAAGGTATGTTTAGTTTTACTGTACCTCTAATGGTTTAGGCCATGGGCGGGGGGAGCTAAGGTTTATTGGAGCCCCGTATTATGGGCTCATGCATGTACCTGGGATTACGAGGAAATGCTCTCGGAGATGTGAAAGTCCATTCGAAATACAAAAATAAATATTCTTCTCTGCATAGTTTAAATTATCGGATGTGTCTTGGAAAATTATCTAAACGGGAGATAAAATGCACTATTAACTAACGTTTACTTCAGAACTGAAATTAAAAATATTTCTTTTTCTCCTACATTTGTTCACCGTAAGGCTCATACAAAGATATGAGGAATGCAAAGCAAAGTGTTTTATCTTTTGTTCGGGGTTTTGAGGTGGCCGTAACACGGAAAATGAGTTTAAATGTGAGATTAATTGAGGTAAGGTGACATTTCGAAATAGACGATGTGTGATATCTCTCGTGCCGCTTTTGTGCATTCTTACAACTCATTGTAGGTTTCACTGAATATAAATTTTTTCTTTTTTTTAGTTTTTATATAAATATTCTGTAAAATTCTTATGATGCTCTCCACATGAGTACATAAATTATAAGAAAATTATAAATAACTAGATCATTTCATATTTTGTAGATGCTTCTAGAAATTTCAACTGTTACTGTACGGTAAAAGGTAGGATATAAAATCTTGCATAATTAATCGTTATGATTGTAAGAATTTTTTTCTTTTAATGTACAATTGGATTAAATGGTATTTGAAGTCTTTTTTTCCGTTTTGAAACGTGGATGATATCAAATAATTATACGGGATGTCACGGTTTACCTTTCTCACTAAGCAAAGGTTGATATTAAATGAATCTGTTTTTCAAATTTCACTCTCTCTGAATATATATATATATATATATATATATATATATATATATATATATATATATATATAAAGATGGGATAAAAATTAGGAGTTTTGTGATTTGAATATAATGTTTTGCAGTGAAGGCAATGAGGTCCTTTCAGATTTTACATATAATTATCATTTTTTAACAATGATTTCGAAATAAAATGAATAACACTCAAATTAACAGTGGTTAATTGAAAAGTCTGATGTTACTATACTTTTAAGGGTACCAGGTGTTTCCAGGCTTTTAGAAGGGTGTATATAGACAGTTTCAAAGCCGAGTCGGTTCAAGTTGCAACCACTGTCGCTTAAAATATCGGATTCACGGTTGTTTTCCTACTTATTCATCTCAATAGTAAAATTTGTAGTGGAAATTTGTTTTCTTTGTGGGATGAGTATCAATACTATATATATATATAGTCTTTTCATTTTCGTACAACTTTTTCGTTGGGGTGAGCAATCAGTAAGCATGATTGTAATTTTGGAGGAAGCCCGGATCAATTTGAAAATTTCCCCCTCACCTTCCTTCCTGAGGATACCCCCAAAAAACACTGTAACCTGCTGAGCGCTTGTTAATCTGATGAGGATATACCATGGTTCGGTGGCTAGCATCGCTGAATATCAATCCATCGGTTCTGGGTTCGAGACCTTGTGAAGGCAGCCTGCGCTCGGCAAACGTTCATCCTGCCGCACAGTTGGTTAGTAGGTGAATGGGTACCCTGGGTGATATAGTGGTTAAGAATATTTTAAAAGTTTTGCTTATGCCATAGAAGTCGGAGTTACTGTAAAGTTCTCATTTTAATATTAATGTATAATTTAAAGAGTCTAGTGTGTTTCTTTTGGGACTCGTTTTGCGTCTAAATAATTTCTTTAACTGTTTTAAAATGTATAGGGAGTTAATAAAAGAGTGTACAATATAAAAAATCCTGTGTAATTCTTTTATTATCAATGTTGGTATTCGTTTAAATGCTTAGTTCTTTTGCCGCGCAGAATATGGAGAACGTTTTGCCTGTCTCTTGTGGGCAGTGTAAAGCTTTCGCTGTTAATTAAAATGTTTAGACCCAGAGTAATGATAATAGTAGATGATCGTAATTTACTTACTAATTATTATTATCATAATTTGTAAAAAGTTCAAAAAATTACTAATTGGAATTCAGAAAATTTAATAGGGGTATTTGAAGTGGAGACATTAAAATTGAAAATCTTCTGTACAAGTAATAAGTTTCGAATGATTGCCTGCTTGCATGTCATCTTGCTTCTGTATTTAGTATTTTAGGAGTTTTGCTTTGTATTTGTAACGGAGTTATTTTATCTCTGCTCTTTATTGAATTTATAATTCCTATCGACGGAATTATAAATCATTTTCTTGTTCCGGTAAACCTGCATTGTGAATTATTAGCTATTGTATACTTCAAGCAGCGTGCGAGTTACGCATCGTTAAAAGAGTTCCGTAAAAGAGCTTTTGCTGGCGTGAGAGATTTATTGTTATAAAAATTACATGTGAGCCAATCCGAGTTTTCTTCAAAGGTTACAACAATAAAATGTAGAAAAATTGGTTGGTAGATAAATGGGCCACCTTAATTCATCGGTAAGAATAAACCCTCGATTGAAAAGGAATGTTTAATATTGATGTTGTGGTTAACAATGATTTCTTTGTGCGTGCTTTTGAATAAAATCGCTTAAAGGTAACTTACCAAGGAGATGTAAAGTGGGTACAAAAAAGTACTGAACGATATGAAGGCCATTTATATCAAGTATAGGTCTCCCTATAACTTGGGCGGTGAAATAATGTTAAGCCATGTTTACTGCGTAGTGCAAAGCATTAATGATGTGACTAAGCTCGATTACGAGTGAGTTTAGTGTTTTGCGCAATAGAACAAAGTGAATGTATTTATTTCAAATTTATTTATTATTTAATATAATTGTCTGTGTGTGTGTGTGTGTGTGTGTGTGTGTTTCGCCTGTATTGATGTTTATACATTATTTTATTTTATTTTTTGATCATTCCATCTTATGTATAGGATTGTATATTTATCTTCTATATATTTCCAATAATTCGTCTGAATAAACAGAATGATGTAATGGTGTTTTATTTATTTCGTTTTAAATGTATTTCTTTTATTGTTAATATTGCGTTTCGTTTTAATAATTAGTTCTCTTTCTGAATAACTTTAAGGAGAAAGTCGCTCTTGCTTTTAATAAATAAAAACAATATTTGGCAACTCATGTGAATTAAGATAAATGGCGGTATCTGCCATCTATCCTCATATAAATAAAAAAATTAAAATGAATGGTTTTATCTGTCAACTCTGCTCATACAAAAAAACACTATTTGGCAACTCATGTAAATTAAATAAATGGTTGCATCTAGCAACTCACCCTAATAAGGTACATCTCAACATAATTAAAATAAGTGGTGGTATCTGGTAATCCCTTCATATGAATAAAAACATTATTTGGCAACTCATGTAAATTAAATACATAGTGGTATCTAGCAACTCACCCTAGTAAGGTATACATGAACAATTAAGATAAATGCTGTCTGGTAACCCCCTCCATATATAAATAAGTGCTCTCTGGCAACTCACGATCCTCTATATAACGCTTGCTTGGCCCCTGACTGCTCATAAGGGTGCGGACTCCGGTAGAATAAAGAACTCTCTCTCCTTCCTTCTTAGGTTAAGACTTAGGTTAGGTTTCTCTTTGGGGGGTGAGGACATCCCAACTTCTCCCACAAAAACCTCCTCCGTCTCTCCTTTCTCTTCTTCTCTTAGGTTAAGGCTACCCCTTTGGGAGAGGTCATCCTCCCTTCTCCCACCGAAGCTCCCTCCCCTCTCCCCATTGGCAACATTGAGTTGTTGCATAACCCTCTCCCCCTTCATTGCATACCCCGTCCCCTTCATTACAAACCCCCACCCCCTTTGCAACATACCCCCCACCCACCCATTTGCAACACTGATCATTATCTCTGCAACATTAAAGTATATCATACTTTTCCGAATCTGAATTTCACTCTGGCTAATATGTATTTTTCTGTAAAATTTAATTCTAAGAGGGGTTTCTTTTCTGTAACTTTTCCCCAAAATCGCGTTATCATGTTCAAAATTGCAGTTTTCTGTTCTCTGTTGAAATACCAAATATTCAATTGAACACAACCTCATATTTTTAACCCTTTGTCGTAATTTGTTGCCATTTAGACACATTAACTTTGCTTAACTCTTACACAGGTTTAATACATATGTACATAAGAAAAAAATCTACTCCATTTGAATCTTTGTAACCATTTGGACTCAGAAGGCGAAGTTCAACATTCTCTCAATAGATGGCTCTGAGCAATTACGCCAGTTATAATTGTGAAGTAGAAGTGAGTGGACGCCATTTTTTTCGGTAAGTGTTTTTAGTAATTTTCCTAAGTTTAATCACCATTATTATATTTGTTTTGACTATAATTTCATTCTAGAAGTATTAAGGAAGCTCCCTGTTTACTTTGTTTAAGTAATATTTTTAATAACTGAAGAAAAGAATTTATTCAAAGTCTGTTTCGAAATGGACACAAAGTTTTCATAGGGTAAATTTCTGTCTATGATAACACGTGTGTCCAATTGGATACATGAAATGAATTTTTCATTACGATTGTTTTTATGTACTGTATATATATATATATATATATATATATATATATATATATATATAATAATATATATATATAATATATATATATATATATATATATATATATATATATATATAGAGAGAGAGAGAGAGAGAGAGAGAGAGAGAGAGAGTACTAACTACACCCACTAATTACCTTATTAGACCTTTGTTGACTAATGGACACATAAATTATTTCATTTAGAAATGTTCTTACAAAAAAAAGATTGCTAAAAATGCTTATATATCCACCTCCTAAGCATATTTCAAGTAAAAAAATGAACCTTCGCTAAAATTAAATGGTACTGAATGACGAAGGGTTAAGCTTATGTTACACCATTATTGCGAATTTTAAATTAAATTTGCAATGCCAAATTCAGTTTTCTATTACCAAAATAAATATTCATTACCAAATTTAGGTTAATTTGGTAATTAAAAATGCCGGTTGGCAACCCTGATTATATCCAAAAATTATATTCCTTGTCTATATTTATGGCGAAAGAACACTAAACATACTGATATGAATTTGTTACAGATTGGACAAGAGCGAGAATAAGCACCGACTACCCCAAAACCAGGAAAATGTCAGGTTCAAAGCTCTCGGATGTTGTGGGCCCGGGGAAGGAGTTCATTCCCAGCGAGGTGCCGACTTGGAGAGCCGTTCTTCAGAGAGGGATTCGTCTGCAGGAGGAAAAGTTCCTCATTCATGACATCCAAAGGTCTAAATACCTTATCCGAGAGATGACTGACGAGCTGGCTTCAGTCGTGATGACTCAGTGGAGGAAGTCGAATGTAAAGTTCTCCCCGCCTGTGACAATCACGGAAAAATCGTTCTCATATAAGATCTTGTTGAAATGGAAGGAGATGACAGACGTTGTGAACGAGAGAGTTAAGTCTGCTACCCAGGAGAAGAGGATGGCTGATCTGGATAAACTCTGTGAAGTCTGCGTTTGCAAGCATCAGATCTTCTTGTGCGGCTCAGAGAGTAGTGGATGCTCAGGATGTTCCCTTAAGGCCCATGTGAACTGTAACTGTCCTTTGGAGGTGAAGATTCTTAAACTGGACCTTCAGTGGCTGTACTACCAGAGAGTGAAGACCTCCGAAGCTTCAGGAATCCAGATGTCTTCTGTGGATTTCGAAGACAGCAGGAGACAGATCAAAGCAGCGAAGAGGAAGGAGGCTGAAGAAGCTTCTGCTGTGAAGAGGAAGAAGAAAGAGGAGGCTACTAATAAGGAGCTTCTCATGAAAGACTTTGAGGAAGACGAAGAGCCAAACTTGGAAGAAGCTGCAAAAGAAGCCTCTGGCAATGCTGAGGCTACTGAAGCTCCTATGGACTTTCCCGCTGAAGTACCTGCCGAAACTCCAACTTCTGCCACAAGAAACTACATGAAGATCCAAGGGACAGCTTCAGCAGCTTTGAGGTACAGGGTGGCAAATGTTCCGGCAGCTGCAGTTGTCACTGGCTTCCTGAACGACCTCATCAAGGCCGGTCATCTTTCCAAAGACAAGGCTTACTTGGCCATAGGTGGCATGAAAGTCTGGAGGGTCAAGGAGGAAGTAATGGCCTCATCAGTTGAAGCTCTCACGCAGAGGTCAGAGGAGAAGATCTTTGGGATATTCTTTGATGGCAAGCAGGATAGGAACACAAAGGTGTTGAAATATGACGAAGTGACAGGGAGATTTCATACTGGCAAATTGATCGACGAGCATTACACTATCACGTGGGAGTCTCAAGGAAAGTACCTCTTCCATTTCACTCCCGAGGAACCTGAAGAAGGAACAAAAGCCTGCTCATAAGATCGCTCAGGGCCTGCATGAGTGGCTTCTGGATCACGGAACTGACGAGAGCCTTGTAATGATTGGAGGAGACTCTATCAACACCAACACGGGGTGGTCTGGAGGCGCCATAGCCCTATTGGAGAAAATGCTGGGTCGCAAGTGCCATTGGATGATCTGTCAGCTCCTTGTGAACGAGCTCCCCCTGAGGCACTTAATCATCAAGCTGGACGGCCCTGTAACTCCCCGGTGAGGCTTCAGTGGGCCTATTGGAAAACTTCTTGAGAAAGTGAATGAACTTGAGGTCAACTTCAACTTCGAACTAGTGGAAGGAACTGAAGATATAGAGCTGCAGGTAAAGATAGTAAAATCTCTCTCCACAGACCAGCACAACTGCTATCTTCTGATCAAAGCCATCTAGTCTGGAAGTCTCATTCCACAGTTGTCTGGTCTCAAGTGCGGACCTCTGAACCAATCCAGGTGGCTCACTACTGCACAGGCCATCTTGCTGTTGTTGATAAGGGAGCACGGACTGAAGGGGGAGGTGTTGAAGAGCATCGAGGTCCTCGTGAAGTTCTGCCTTAACTTCTACTTCAAAATGTACTACGACATCAAAGTGAAGCACCACCTCAAATTTGGTCCTGCACACGTTTTTTGAAGCCTGAGGCTGCTGAGGAACCAGACTACCGAGGTCAGGAACATCATCTCTGCTGCAGTGATAAGAGGAGCTTACCACGCACGCACATCCTGAGAACATCCTGGCTTCATTCCTGTGCAGTGAGAATGAGCATCAGAGAGCTTTTGCTGTGAGCCAGATAGAGAAGATCAGAGAAGGAAGAGACTTTGGTCATACGACAGTGAGGCCCCATAAAAATCCCAAAGTGAATCTGCAAGTCACTTCACCTGAGGATCTCATCAACTGGGAATCAGAGAATATTTACGAGCCTATTATCACCTGCAAGATGACCTTGACTGAGCTCGAGGATCTCAGGAAAACTCCACTCAAAGTGGACGCTTTCTCTGTTCATACTCAGTCCTGCTAGAGAGCTGTACAGGAAGTCTCAACTGCTTCCCAAGCTGTGTACGGTCACGAGAGGAGAGATGGGTGGGTGAGAGCCAGGATAGACCATTGAGAACTGCTCCCAGTGTTCAAATCGAAGCAGGACATACTTAAGAGCTTTTCAGATTCGAGTGGCTGATGAAGAGGCTGAAGCCATCGTTAATGCTCGTAAGAGCTGAAAGTCCTCATAAGATCATAATATAAGATCTTATGAGGCCACGCTTTTCAGGGATCCAGGAAGAACAGGCGTGTAAACCTACACGTGGAGGTGGCAAGTCTCCCGCTACTCGATCAGAGTAGAGTTGGTGAGCCGCGCCTATTCTTTGAAGAAAAACTTAAAATTCTTAAGTTTTCACGTGAAATCTAAACATTTTTCACCACCCAGAGGTGTTAAAACACGCAAGAAAGCAAGGATGAGGTCAGAAAAGCAGCTTTTAGACTAAATCATATGCAGAACAGCTGCGCGCTTTGGTTTGGGTGCCTTGAGGCTGCGTTAGGCAGCCTTCAAATCAGAAAATCGCGATTTTGACCATGAAAATTAGATTTTTCGAAAAAGTTGCAAATAATAAACCCATCTTAGAATTAATTTTTACATAGGAATACATATTAGCCACTTTGTTTTTCCAAAATTTCAATCCTGAACCCAGAGTATGATATGCCCAACTGCAACATTCTTGCACTCGTCCATTTTGCGCCCATACTACTGACCTTGAATTGAATTGATAGTTACTTACCAAACCGAACTAACTAAGCAGTAGAGTGTTGTGTTTCACAGCGTGCAGTTGATGTTTTGTGTGTTCAGTATGCCGAATATTCCGACATGGTGTATGTTTACAGATTTTGCGATGGAAATACTACTGCTGCTGTCGCTGAATACCAGCGACGTTTTCCAAATTGAAGAATTCCGGATCGACGAGTGTTTAGCAACCTTTTCCGGAGATTGCGAGAGAGCGGTTCATTTCCTTGTGTTACTGTTTTATCTGAGTGTCTGGTACAACAAGATGTGGCTGAACAAGAAAACATTATTCAGATGGTACAGCAGAGTCATGTTAGTACGCGAAGGATTTTCACACGTCTTAGAGTTCCCATGACCACAGTGAGAGATCACATGACAAAAGATCTCGGCATGAAACCATACCGCCCGTCATTTGTTAATGAATTCAGCGATACAAACATGCAGAAACTGTAATTAGTAACTGTATTTGCTGTAATTAAAGTAATTGGTGCTAGTGACTTGTTTCTTAAATTACACCTACCACATATAAATACAATTAATCACACAAAAATAAAATTGGTATTACAATATGTACATTTTATACGGGGTGACGGAACTTTTCGAACACCTTGTAGAATAAATCTTCGAGATGTTATTCCCTTATTATTTTGATATTAATACAGAGAGAGGAACAAAGCGTCCATTCCCTACGAGGTATAAACAAACTATATGTGTATATAATACTGAGACTGAAGTACAATGTGGAACACCGGAGGATTCGTCTCCGATTAAAGTGTGTGTGTGTATATATATATATATATATATATATATATATATATATATATATATAACCGTTGGTTAGCTTCCGCCCGAATTGTTCATTCTGACGAAGGTCAAGCTTTTCACTCCACCTTAGACCTACAGTTTAACGTGGAATCCGAACCACGCCCCATCAGCAGCCCAGCGTTTTAACCACTAGGCCACCTAGGGTACCCATTTATCTACAAACCACTTTCTTTATTGTGTGGAAGGATGAACAGCTGGGTTTTGCTGCGCGCCGCTGCCGTCGGGTCTCGAACCCGGGGCCGATGGATTCGTAGTCAGCGACGCGAACCACTACACCACCGAGGCGCATATATATATATATATATATATATATATATATATATATATATATATATATATATATACTGAATGTGTGTGTGCGTGTGTATTTGAACTCTTACCCCTCTCCTCACCGATCAAGTTAAAGTCGCAAAGTCATAATTTATATTTAAAAATGAGTGAGACGTGAGAGAATGGTTAAATTAGGTTAATTTCTTTAATATTCTTATACATAAAATAATGAGATCCGAGTTTTGTGAACCAAAGAACTCTGTACGCTTACGTGCTTCTCTAATGGATTATAGTCAGATTAATAAGCTATACGCATTCTCAAATAAGAATACAAATGTTACTCACACATAACTTTGCCAATAGTTTTTGTCAATAAATGCTGCCGTTCATTCCGACAAGAATTATGCATTCTACTCTGACTGCATGATCAGATGTGATCAAGGATTCTCTTCCTTGAAAGAATGTATAAACTGCTTTATTAGCTATATATATATATATATATATATATATATATATATATATATATATATATATATATATACGGTATATATATATATATATATATACGGTATATATATATATATATATATATATATATATATATATATATATATGAAAATTATTTCACGAAAGTAACACGTGAAAAATATTCATCATATATATATATATATATATATATAGTCCATGGTGTAATGGTATCGCATCTGACCGGCAATCGGAAGATCCCGGGTTCGATTCCCGGGTGGTTACCTCATTTTTTCATTTGTTTCGTTCTCTCTCTCTCGTCTTGCGCGGAATATCTCCTATACAAGCGTCGTTCTTTACGTTATTTATACTGCGTGTTCTTTGCAGTTGAATGTATATATGTATATATATATAATAGGCGCCCTAACGGTAATGCCTGAAAGTTGTACTATGTATAATAATAATAATCTTACTAATAATAAATTCTCTATCAGTCATGGCCGATAACTTGTTGAAAATAGTCTCATATAATGTAAGGTCAGTGAGGAATTCAACTGTAGATGTGCATAAAATCTGCGACAGTGCAGATTTGATACTCCTGCAGGAGCACTGGCTACCTAAGCAAGAGCTAAAATTCCTCTCTACTATCCATGATGACTTTATGTACCATGCGTCATCAGCACTAGACTTGTCAGATGAATTAATGTACGGTATGCCTTTTGGTGGTGTTACTTTCTTATTAAGGAAAAATTTGTCAAAACATAAAATTTTTAACAAACGATAATGTAAGGTTGTTAGGCATTGAATTACAAGTGAAAAACGACTGCATATTAATTGTAAACTGCTATTTACCATACAACAACGGCACTAATCTAGATGAATACATTAATTTGCTGTACAAAATTAAGTCATTATCAGATAACCACAAATATTCTCACTGTATAATAATCCGGGACTTTAACGCACATGTGAACTCGGAATTCTTTGTAGAATTGGGTAACATGTGCGAGTCGGCCAATTTAAGTATAAATGATGTAGATGTATTAAGGGTTGCCAGTGGTAATTTTACATAAGTTAGTGATATGAGTGGTACCACCAGGTGGATTGATCATTGTCTCACTAGTAATAATCTAAAGGATCGAATTGTTAGAGTTCATATTCTGCATGATTTCCTTCTTTCTGATCACAGACCATTAGAAATATTAATTAACGTTACCAATTTATGCGCAACACGACTTAACAAGAACTCAATAGGTAAGAATAATCAAGTCGATTGGTCCAATGGTAATATGCAGCAGACAATAGAATACAAAGACAGAACAAGTCACCTCTTTAATAATTTAGAAATTTTGCACCTTCCCTGTAATAATCCTTGCTCAAATGATTCTCACTGTAAACTCATAGATAGATATTATAGTGAGATAATATCCCTGTTAAGAGAAGCAGGAAGCCCCCTGATTAAATTTTACAACTATCATACTAAGATTATTACTGGATGGAATGATTTTATTGCCACCCTGATGAGGGAATCGAAAGACGCCTATGATTTGTGGCGCTTTCATGGTAGACCCAGATTAGGACCAGTATACATGAATATGTGTAGAAGTCGGGGTCAGTATAAGGCGGCCATAAGGCGATGTAAACAGGAAGAAGAGTCTATTCGAGCATCAAAAGCCTGTGAAGCTCGCATAAATAACGATAATAAAATTTTTTGGAAATTTGTTAAGAATCAAACGGGTGTCAAAAATGTCCTCCCTCCGACAATCGATGGGGTGTCGGGGGAGGATGAAATTGCAAAGCTGTGGAAAAACCACTATTCTAACATTCTTAACAGTGTGAGTAGGGGAACGATTGTGGGAGGGACAAGGGAAAATACTTTGAGTTAAACCAGAGTTAAAGACTGGTTCTGCGTCAGGGGTAGATGATTTATCGAATGAACACTTAAAATATGAAAATGACATAGTATGTCTGCATATATCATTGCTCCTATCAGCCACGCTTGCTCATAGCTATATCCCTGCAGAGTTCATATTCATGGTCAAAAATAAGTACGGAGACATTCTGTCCAGCAATAATTACAGGCCTATTGCTGTCGCTTCCTGCTTCTCGAAACTACTAGAAAAACTCTTGTTACTCCAATTAAATGATTTCCTATTGACATCCCTAATCAGGTTGGCTTTAAAAGGTCCCACTCAACTGACCTGTGTATCTATGTACTTAAAGAAACAATATCTAAATACATTGACAGTAATTCAACTATTTATACCTGTTTCCTAGATATAAGTAAGGCATATGATAGGGTGAACCACAATATTTTATTTGCAAAACTAGAAGACAGGAAGGTTCCCATGTACATATTAAATTTATTGAAATTTTGGTATTCCCACGAATCTTTCACTGTTAGGTGGGGCAATGTACTATCCGAGTGTTTTGGCTCCTCTTGCGGGGTGAGACAAGGCTCCTTGCTCTCCCCTATGCTGTTTAATGTGTATATTGACGGATCAATTGCTTCACTTAATGAGGCAACAGTGGGATGTTGTATAGATAACACAAGGATAAATAACTTAGTTTATGCCGATGATATGGTGTTAATAAGTCCCTCTGTTAAAGGTCTGGATCGGCTACTAAACGTCTGCGAAATGAATTCGCAGAAACATGATATTCTTTTTAATGTTACAAAAACTAAGGTTATGCAATTTCATCCTAAAAGCTGTAATCAGCCAGCTGATATAAGGTTTAAAATGAATGGTGAAGTATTTGAGGAAGTACAAGAGTTTAAGTATTTGGGTCAAACTATTACCAGCTCCTTGAGTGATGACTCGGATATAAGAAACCAATCTCGAAGCCTGTGTGCTAAAGCGAATATGACCATAAGGGACTTTCGATTCTGTACAAGTGAAGCTAAAGACACTCTCTTTCGTACGGACAGTAACTCTGGGTGAATTATAAAAATGTTCTGGCAGAACCCTAAATTTGCTGTACAACAGGTCTTTTAGACTCTTACATAAATTACCCCTGAGATGCTCAGCTTCGCAAATGTTTGCTACCCGCAATGTCCCGAGCTTCCCGGAGGTAACAAGACGTGCTCAACACAGTCTAATGCAAAGAATTAAAAAATCAACCAACCCGATCATCCAAGCTATCCATGAGTCCTGCCATTTATCCTCTAAGCTATGGACTTCTTGGTACGAAAACGTCTGTCTGTAGCTCCACTTAACTTCGACATTGCAGTATTATTTCTAATCAATTGGAAATATTTCTATCCTTAGTATATGAACTGTCATTGTATTAATAAAATAATATTTGTCATATGGACTGTAGTCTGCCAATAAACCTTTTCATTTTCATTTTCATATATATATATATATATATATATATATATATATATATATATATATATATATATATATACAGGGCCGGATCTAGAAGTTGCGAGGCCCTAGGCAGATCTAGAAATTGCGAGGCCCTAGGCCTATATATATGAAAATATGGACTTAATTATCGGTACTATACCAGCAATATTAGAATCCCGCATAGACAGAACTATGCCAGCACTTAAAAATTAAACCAAACCAAAATAATCACGCATGGAAATTGTATAAGAAATATAAATAAACCATACAAATAAGTATAAATTATAATATGAATCAAGATTTGTATCGAAAATATAAGAAAATGATTTCTAAGATTTATATAATATTATAGGTAATGACTTTCCATAGTATACAAACGTTTTTCATATGTGATGTATAAGAGATGTTGACATTTCATTTTTTATAATAGTGAGCGATCGACTTATCAGGCTAAATATTAATGCTTTAATATTTGGTTCAGATGCTCCTTGAATATTACAGCAATGCTTTTCTACTTTTCTTCGAGCTAAACTCTTCAATTAATTGAGAATAATCTAATGAATTTGTTATATCGTTTTCTATTGATAACATAGCTAATGATTGCAATCTCGCTTGAGACATGGTGGAACGCAAATATGTTTTAATAAGTTTGAGACGCGAGAAACTTCTTTCAGCCGAAGCAACAGTAACTGGGATGGTTAATACTATTCGAAGTGCAACATAAACATTAGGATAAATCTCACTTAGTTGTTTTTGCACTATATAAACAAGGGCATTTCCGAGATCTGTTTTCTCAGGTATAAACCTGCAAAGTACTTTAAGTTCTTCATAGAGTTCTAAATCATTAATATCACTTGAACAGAACGCGCAAAACGGCTTGAGCGAGGCCCCCTTTGGCGCGAGGCCCTAGGCGATCGCCTAGTACGCCTATAGCTAAATCCGGGCTTGTATATATATATATACACGCGCCTCGGTTGTGTAGTGGTTAGCGTCGCTGACTACGAATCCATCGGCCCCGGGTTCGAGACCTGGTGTTGGCAGCCGGCGCGCAGCAAAACCCAGCTTCTCATCCTTCCACACAATAAAAAAAGTGGTTGGTAGATAAATGGGTACCCTAGGTGGTATAGTGGTTAAGACGCTGGGCTGCTGGTGGGGCGTGGTTCGGATTCCACGTTAAACTGTAGCTCTAAGGTGGATTGAAAAGCTTGACCTTCGTCAGAATGAACAATTCGGGCGGAAGCTAACCAAAGGTTAACCAAACCTAAGGTTATATATATATATATATATATATATATATATATATATATATATATATTAATGTAAAGAAGTAGAAGAGCGTTCCGCACAAGAACAGTAATTATACTGTGTGTTGTTTGCAGTTAAAATGTATATATATATATATATATATATATATATATATATATATATATATTCCTGATAAAACATGAGAGGTGTTTCTTTGCCATTTCTTCTCATTTTGCTACCCAAAATAATAAAAAATTGCAGTTTACAATATTTTGCCTAATATTATATTAGATCTTAGAAATCTATGCAAACTATTTGAGAAATAAAATCTTGGTGTTTTAGTACTGTCTCTATTGAACTGAAGGAACTCGTAAATGTTACATTTTATTTTCATTCTTCAAAATTTCTTATTAGAATAAATAACATACTTGTTAATATTTAGTTTGTCAGATTAGTTAAGTAACATGATCATACCTTTCTTTTCCTTGCGTTTTCATCAACCATTTGTTTTTTTGGAAACAAAGTTAATGGCGGGAGAGGTAGCGGATAAGTATAGTAAGAGAGTGAATGACTTTTGACTGTAAAAGATGCAGATGAAATGGATATCAGAGAGATGTGAAATGTATATAAGGAATGTGATTAGAAATGCAAGAAGTGATTGTGAAGCTCCTAAGACAGATGCGAAAAAAAGGGCAAAAGCGAGGTGGGATGCCGAGGATAAAAGGAGGAAATGATTGTTTTGTGCGCAGGGTAATTGTGATAGAGAAGAAAGTCGAAACGAAAGAGGATGTATGAAGAAAGCAAGAGTGGTGTGAAAAACCTAGTGAGAGAGAACAAACGGAGGGCACTTAATGAGTTTGTAAGGAGCATGAATGAGAATTATGTAGAGAATAGAAAACTGTACTAGAAGGAAGTGCAGAAGGGCAGAAATGAAACTAAAAAAGAAAGGTTGAAAGTAAATTAGGAAAATGGAAGAATGCTCATAACGTATATGATGGAATAGAGGAACTAACCAGATGGTTTGATATATATATATACAGGGTGGGCGGAAAGTAGCTCCCTATTTTGGATTGGTAAAAAAATACGTATATTATCCATTTATTTCAGAAGAAATAATATGAAAAGGTAGGCATACATGGTAGGTTTTCTCTAAAATTCAATGTGGGCTCCAACTCTTTCCACCAGCTTCTGGAGCCGCCCAGGAATGGCGTCCACTGACTTTAGCAGGAACTCCGGCGGGATGGATGACATGACTTCCCGAATTCGGTCCTCCAGTTCTTCCAATGTCCTCGGTTTGGTGCGGTAGACTTCTTCCTTTACCCACCCCCAAAGAAAGAAGTCGCACGGTGTCAAGTCGGGGCTCCTGGCTGGCCATTGATGTGGACCACGACGACCCATCCAACGCCCAGGGAAGTGGGCATCCAGCCACTCACGGACAACAAGAGCGAAGTGCGGAGGGGCGCCATCTTGCATAAATATCAGATCGTCGATGTTCTCCCATGTGCTGACAACCGGCCAGACCTCGTTTCGCAACATAGCAAGGTACCGCTCAGCATTCATGGTGTTGCGCAGAAGGAACGGGCCCACAACCTGATCTGAGGTCATACACACCACACCGTTACACTGAACCGATTCTGCCGTTTTTCAGCGGTAACCGTGCGACTTCTTTCTTTGGGGGTGGGTAAAGGAAGAAGTCTACCGCACCAAACCGAGGACATTGGAAGAACTGGAGGACCGAATTCGGGAAGTCATGTCCTCCATCCCGCCGGAGTTCCTGCTAAAGTCAGTGGACGCCATTCCTGGGCGGCTCCAGAAGCTGGTGGAAAGAGTTGGAGCCCACATTGAATTTTAGAGAAAACCTACCATGTATGCCTACCTTTTCATATTATTTCTTCTGAAATAAATGGATAATATACGTATTTTTTACCAATCCAAAATAGGGAGCTACTTTCCGCCCACCCTGTATATATATATATATATATATATATATATATATATATATATATATATATATATATATATATATATATATATATATATAAGGTGTATCAGAAGTCTGGGCTCATTGGGAAAATAGACATTATATTTTTAAAGTGAAACAAAGACATTTCTAATGTCAGTTTTAAATATTTCAGGAAAGAAAATACCGTGATAGCTCAGTATACCAATCAAGAGAAGGTGGAACTGGTATTGCTACATATTTCCGGAAAATGCCAGAAGCAGGCATGTCAGTTATTTCACGAACAGGCCTCCCTCTGGCTTTTTCCGGAAACATGTAGCAATACCAGTTTCACCTTCTCTTGACTGGTATACTGTGCCATCAGGGTATTTTCTTTCCTGAAATATGTAAAACTGTCAATAGAAATGTGTTTGTTTCACTTAAAACTATAATGTCTATTTTCCCTATAAGTCCAGACTTCTGGGACACCCTGTATATATGTATATTTATGGTTTGATGGGTGGAATAGATGAGAGGAGTACAAATATAAATATGATGGATTTGGTGGTGTGAGGACGACATGTGTCAGAATACATGAGAACATAACCATGGATGAAGTGAAATCGGTCGTTCGCAAGCTGAAAAATGGAAAGGCAGCAGGTATGGATGGGATATTTTTTTAATGCAGGAAGGCGGGGCCAAGGGCGAATGCCCTCAGAAACGACCCTTCCCCACAGAAGGAAAAGCATAGGTCAGAAATAAGGTCTTTGATGATCGTAAAAAGGTTGCAGTGTGCAAGATGCATGTACAGTATGTGTAGTGAGGAATAGAGGGAGAAGAGTGTGTTTGAAAGCATGCTCGACTGCTGACAGGGTAGATGAGACACGGAAATTGATCAGTTAAGGAGGGTAGTGACAACAGAAACTGGAGTTTCAGCACTCCCTGTTTCTTGTCTAAGGTCGCCTCCGGAGTGCTTCCCTGGTCGATTGGTGTCTACAATCTCCTCCTATGTATATAGAAATATAGAGGAATATATAGGGAAATGATTAAGTACAAGGACAAGGACAACTGGGAGTGGACCTGAAGACTGGAAGAAATCAATAATTTTTACACTGTACAAAATGAAAGGTGAAAGGAGTGAATGTGAGAACTACAGAAGTATAAATCTATTGAGTGTGGTGGGGAAGGTGTATGGTCAGATAGTGATAGAATGAATTTGAGGCGGAAGGGGCTGTGTGGATCAAGTGTTTGCAGTGAGACAAGTGGCTGAGAAAACATGTGAAAGGGATTGCAAAGTATACATGGCTTTTCTGGATATTGAGAAAGCGCATGATAGAGAAAACAGAGAAGCGTTGTGGCAGGTCTTGGGTATATATGGGGTTGGTGGCAGATTCATGAATGTAGTAAAGTTTCTATGATGGAACTAGTGCATGTGTGAAAGTAAATAGTGAACTGAGTGAATGGTTTGATATAAGTGTTGGTGTGCGTCAAGGCTAATATATTGTGGCATAATAGTGATAGTGTACATTCAAATGGTGTTTATTACATTTGTTCTTGCATTTGACAAGTGTTTTGCATAAATCAAAAGTATTATATCGGTAAAATCAAAACTATTTTGTATTATCTTATTTTTCTCATTTTATATATATATATTATATATATATATATATATATAAAGTGGTTCTCCCAGGGCCCATCGGCCCTGAGAGCCGATAGGCATCTAGGAATTACTCCCCATCCTATCTTCAACCAATGAATATTAGCCCTTAACCGGAAGGGGCAGAGGAGGTATCATTGTTGCCCGGTTTGATTGGCAGCAACGGTGGCCTTCTGTGCATTGGGGAACTGGTGATGATGATTTGTAGCAGTTGCAGCAGATATTGTTGATGCTCTTCGTTTTTCGTTAGGACGCTGTTGTAGTCCTGGATCAGCTTGACTTCCTTCTCAGTGCAGTCATTCACTACCTGGAGGACTTTGAATTTGGCGCTGGTTTTGCGATTGGCGGCGACATCAGTCCACAGCAGTGAGTCCTGGTGAAAAAAAGCGCTGTGGATATCCAGAAAGTCGAAGAATCGCTGGGATATCTCAGTAACGAAATCCTCCAGTAACTTTTGTTATATCACTCCTGCCTATTTGGCTTCCAGTCGGGCTGGTGACCGACCGTTACCATTACTACACTTCTGAAACCGCTTGACGAGGGGAATTTCGGGTCCGGTGGACGCTTCAAAACACTTTCGGTAATCGTCGCCCGGCACCACTCTCATGATGCATGCTTCGGGGAGGCGAGGTAACGCAGGGCTTTATCCAGCTTTTGCTACAGTAGAACACATGCTTCCTGCCGTTTCCAAATGTTGCTGATTGTTGTATCGAAACACATGCAGCGGACTTTGTGAACCAGATCGCCAATCTAGAATTGGAGCTAGCTTGAATCCCATGTACCATCTGGTAGTGTTGGAACCTCGAGAAATTTCTCCATCCCTCGGGAAATAACCAGAATCGACAGACGGTCGACGATTTGCTTTCCACTGATATCAAGTAGCCTGCTTCTCATCCTGGGCAAATTCCTGCTCTGTGAACACTACTGACATTGTAGCTCAACAGTGTATCTCTGTATCGAGAACAACGACGAATTATGACGTGAAAACGCTTTTCGCTGGATTCTTACGTTTGGTGCTGGAAGATCCTGGTTTTGGACTTCACTTTTCGGCTTGAGGCGGACTTTTTGCCTCGTACTAGCATCATCTAGAATTTCTGGACCGAGGCTTCAAACTGAAGAAGAGGAAAACAGAGTCAGCGTCTCCTGGGCGGACTCTCCAGAGCTGTCCTTGCTCTGCGCGTTTACTCTCCTTCGCCAGTTGCCTATTTAAGATCTATTCCTTTCTCGCTATTTCGGCATCAATTGAGCCCACAATTCACGATCTTCCTCAATGTACACCAGACTGAGAGCCTTTGCGTGAAAGATGTCGAAAAGCATATCCAGCTTTTCAATGAAAGGCTCTTTGTTAGTTTAATGTGTCTCTATCTGTTGGTTTATATTCTCCATTCCCTGCTACTTCTTCAGCAGCTTCTTTACCTTCATTGCGTTTCACCGAATGGTAGTAGGAACGAGGACTTTGTAATTTCTGACCGCACGTGGTGGGGCGTGGTTCGGATTCCACGTTAAACTGTAGGTGTAAGGTGGAGTGACGAGCTTGACCTACGTAAGAATGAACAATTCGGGAGGAAGCAAAACCAAGGTTATATATGCATATAAATAGAAACAAAATAAGTATTAAAGTAGAGATATTGTAAGAAAACCAATGCGAAAGAGTATATACAAATCTCTCTCATTATACAGTATCTCGCATCTAACGTAGTAGCTCACAATATTCGAATCTTCAGTAACATCGGTTCGAGCCCCACTGAGGTAAGATTAATTTATTTCTAGTGTATTTAATCTTAAAACTTAAGTTGCTGTTTGTATGTGATCAGTTAATAAAAATAAACTAAAATGGAATTTAAGAATTTAATTGACATTTCTTCCAAGAAATGGCGCACCTAATTCGATTAAATTATTTTTCAAGGAGTTAGACCCACCAAAAGGATTTCATGAAGCATCGAAGTTTGATGAAAATATTGTTGTCAACTGAGGGAACTTGCTCGATGAAAATTTTTTCTACATTTAGATGAAAATTCCAGTCTCTGTACGAGGGTAAAGAACTTTAAAAATCTAAAAGTGATGATGGATACGAATTATGATAAAAAAGATCCACTGTATTGTGCTATTATTTTTTTAAACCCTTTTACAAAGAATACTTTTAGTCTCAAAAAAAAGTCCAAACGAAAATTAAAGTTTTTTTAATCTCTGTAATCCCTCTCCTCTCCATCTTTCCTTCCTTTCACGTATGTAAAAAAAGACGTCAATTTCTGGTGAGTATAAATTTATTATATATTTTTTACATTGAATTTTCCTTCAATACAATATAATTATTATTATTATTGTTTTTATTTATTTATATCTTATTTCTACACATTAGTACCGTACAGAAATCTTATATGACTGTGTATATTGGCCACGCAAGGGGTCCCCCATTTTGCTGCAAAAAAGTTAAGTAACATACTTCGCGATTCAATACTTCACGTCCACATCAGGAACGTATCTTCGCTAAGTGAACGGGGTGTAATCTATACAGGGTGTTTCACGAGGAAAGGTCAATACTTCGGGAGGTGATAGTATCGGTCATTGTGAGAGAAAAAGTTCATATGAACATGTCTAATTCTGAATGGTTACGGAGGTAGAGCTCTTTGAATCTGATGCGCGCGCAGCTCTTCCTCCCCTTCCTTTAGAGAATCGTCTTACAGGACAAAGTTACCTAGAATTTCTGCAAAATGAATTGCCAGGACTATTGGAGGATGTTCCTTTGGCTACACGCGCTGGTATGTACTTTCAGCATGACGGAGCTCCTCCACATTCTACCCGTCTGGTGATGCAATACCTAAATCAAACTTTTCCTGGTCGATGGATCAGCCGCGGTGGTCCCATTCAATGGCTACCAAGGTCTCCAGACCTCTCTCCGTTAGATTATTGTTTGTGGGGGTGGATGAAAGGTCAAGTTTACAAAAGAAAGGTGGATACACGAGACGAATTGCTCGCGCGCATTTTGGATGTTGCTGCCCGCATAAAGGAACCTCAAGATCAACTCAGACGAACAACACGCGATCTTCGCACACGAGTTGCAAAGTGCATTGAGGTTGACGGTGGGATTTTCGAAAACGTATTGCAAACTGTAACAAATCTGTCATTTCTGTATCTGATACCATTCAAAATGCCAATGTTTAAACATTAAATGTTAGAAATAGTAATTGGTTTCTCTTTCTTGATTACCATTAACAATACTTTTGTATTTGTATATTCAAACAGCTCTCTCTCCGTAACCATTCAGAATTAGACACATGTTCATATGAACTTTTTTCTCACAATGACCGATACTATCACCTCCTGAAGTATTGACTTTTCCTCCTGAAACACCCTGTATATATACTTACTTTGTGTTACTTTGTATGAGTTCGAACGACGGTTCAGGATCGACCTGCGGTCGACCCCTCTGCAGCATCCCGCCTCATTTGCGGGATTTGGTGAAGGAGGGAATAGCTGTCTGATCTCCTCCTGCACCCGTAGCCAGTCACGCATGGCTGGTCAGGGATTTTGCCCAGGAATCTGTCCGGCTGGTTCTTGAAGTTATTCTGGTCGGTGTGCTGGAGATTCCTTACTTCTCTCGGTAGGGCATTGACAAGCTTTGGGCCTCGTATTCTGAGGGTATTTTCCATCCTCGTTTTCGTGGCCCCTTGTCCCACCGCAGCTGGGACCGTACAAAATCTGCCTCTTCTCACATTCCAGTTTGTTTCTATTTCATTTCTAAGGTCAAGGACAGAACACTCAAGTATTTTCCATATGTATATCATTGCGTACCGCTCTCGCTTTCTTTCGATAGAGTAGAGTTTCAGTGATTGTAGTCGAGACCAGTAGTCTTCACCTTCCATTTCTTCTATCTTAGACGTAAAAGTCCTTTGTATAGCTTCAGTGTTCGCAATGTCTCGTTTTCTGAATGGGCTTGTGAGTATTGAGCAATACTCAATTATTGGTAGGAATAGGCTTTTCCATAATTTGAGCATGATGTTTGCTTTTCTGCTGCGGAAGCTCCTCCAGATGATTCCCATTATTTTTCTAGCCATTGTAATTTTGATGATGTTGTGCTCTCTGAATTCTGTGTCCGACGACATTATTACTCCAAGTTCCCTGACTTGTAGGTTTGGTGTTATCCGTTTGTCTTACAGAGTTTTGTACCTTTTATTCTGCAGCTCCTTGTTATTACCATATCTTAGAAGTTGGAATTTTTCTTCGTTGAACTTCATATTGTTGTCTTCTGCCTACTGGAATAATGTTTCAATGTCATTTTGTAATTTTCTTATGTCACCTTCGTTCAATATTTCCTTACATATATTTATGTCATCTGCGAAACATGACACAATACTATCCTTAATATCTGCATCAATATCTACAATCATTATTATGAACAGCAAGGGAGCTAATACTGTCCCTTGTGGGACAGAGCTGACGACTTTCGAGACTTCCGATTTAACTCCGTTTACTACCACTCTTTGTGTTCTTTGCGTCAAGAAATTAAATATCCATCTTCCTAGCTTTCCAGTAATTCCTGTATTCTTAAGTTTGTTTGCTATGATTTCATGGTCACATTTATCGAAGGCTTTAGCAAAGTCCATATATATTACATCTATGTTTTGTCCTCGACACAATGTTTCCAATATTTTCTCCTGGTGGTCTGGTAGCTGTGATAGGCATGATCTTCCAGCCCTGAAGCCATGTTGATTTGGGTTGTATAGGTCTTTTTCTTGTAGGTAGTAGGTAGTGTTATCTCTAATTATATGTTCAAAGCACTTTATAAGGTGTGAGGTGAGAGCCACTGGCAATGTTCGCGATCTTTTAGGGGGAGTGGAATTTGTCCTGTGTCGAGTGATTTCCTCCATAGTAAGTATAGCGGTTTGGCAATACTCTCTTTACATTTCTTCAGAAACGTGGCACTCCATGTGTCTGGCCCTGGCGCTGAATTGTCTCGCATCTGTGATAAAACCTTAATTACATCTCCTTCCGTGAACTCGAAGCCCATTAATAGGTTTGTGCCGTAATTTGTTCTTGGTTGATTTGTATCTATGTCGAAAAATTCGTCTGGGTTTTCCACTTCCATGTCGGACTTAGGAGTGCTAAACACAGAGTTAAATTGTTCTCTAAGCAGTTCGCTTATTTTTTTCGGTCATTTGTGTATTTGGCCTCCCCGCCTATCAACGGACCAATATTCTCCTTGCACTGCATTTTCCTTTTCGCAAACGTGTAGAAGTATTTTGGGTTATTTTTTATGTTTTCTGCTACATTGTTTTCCTCTTCGTTTGTCTTATGTATGAATGTTTGCTTTAGGTCCATTTCTATTTCGCCAAGTTTTCTCTCTAGTTTGAGTCTCTTTGCATCAGTTCTGCATCTGTGGAGATGTTTTACGGTTTGTGTTCGTTGCCTGAATAGTGTCCTGATTTTCCTCTCGAGCTTGCTACGTTTTCTTTTCTGTCTCTCTGGAATATGTTTCAATATTATACTGTAGGTCTGATTTCAGTCACTATTATACATAGAATTTCTTTTGGTCTTCTCGTGAAGTAGCAATTCCCAATTTACTTCCTTTAAATCTTTATTTACGTTTTCCCAATTTACTTTCTTTGAATTTATGTTTAAACCTTCAAATATTCCTTTTAACTTTCTAGGATGCGTTTTCAGACCTCTGGGTGCTAACTTCAATTGTATATCGATGAGGTTATGGTCGGAGAACTTTGTGTGTTACTTTTTTATTTATTATTATCTCGTTCTTATTTATCAAAATTAAATCCAAAACGTTCTCTTTTCTTGTGGCTTCACAGATTTCCTGTAAGGGCGTAATGTTCCATGATATCTAATAGCATTGTTGCTTGGGTTCTATAATCTTTTGTAATGTTGCCATGAAACTTCTCGACATATATAACTTCGTCATTTTTCTTCCATGTTATGAATGGAAAATTAAAATCTCCGAAAATTAGAATATTTGTTGCTGGAGTTTCAAGTAATTTTAATGTTTTCTGTTTCATTTATAGCAAATTGGAATTAACTTTTTGTGGTGGTTGGTGGTCTGTAGATGTTCATAATGGTTAGGTTCAGTTCTTGTACTTCTAATATAATAACTTCAACTGTGCTGTTTGATTTGTTTATCTTCACTTCACATGTGTATGTGCTTTTCACGTAGATGCAACCCCCTCCCCCTCGTCTAGCCACTCTATCTGCTCTGTGTATGTTGTAGTCCAGCAATGCTATTTCAGTATCCTCGATGCAGTTTTCACAGCCTTTTTAGCATTGATGCAAGTGTGTTTCCATTAGGCATATGATATCTATGCTGGCTTCGGTAGCTAAATTCTGTAAGTATTGTAATTTTCAGCCTGCATGGTCCTTGTAGAGGCCTTGAATATTTGTGTATAAAACATTTATCGGGTTTCTAATTTCCGTGTTCAGTTTTCTTATATGCTGGTCGTTTCCAGGTCGATGTCGGCTCCTGTTTGGTGTTAGTGGTTGGGCCGCTGCATTTGGGAGAATTGGGGTTGCGGCTAGGGTTGCCAACTCCATGAAGTTTGAAAAAAAGGACAAGAACATCAATTCCAATATACTGTCTACAAGATTAGGGAAAGAAGTAAAATTTTATTTATAATTTATTACAATTTATGCTGCATGCTTTTTTATTGCATATTTTCTTAAAGTAAATATTTTTATTGATATACAGATATTGACCCATTGAGTCATGCATTGACAAAATTTATGGTAACAATATTTATTTTTAAATTTATACTTTTCCGCTACACGGAACGTTAACATTTAAGTGAAGAAATGAATTTATAAAATGTTACTCGACTTAAGACTTTATAATTATTTCCTTTTAAACAAAAGTTTTGTTATAAAACTGTTGTTTGGAACAAGATTGTTATCAGAAAAGGACAAATGGCGTCCTTTCCGAACTCAAGAAAGGACAAGGACAAAAATCTACAAAAAAGGACTGTCCTTTTCAAAAAAGGACGGTTGGCAACCCTAGAACTTGCGGCCCTTGATACCACTGTGGTTGTGTATTATCGGTGGGTGGTGTTGGATAGAGAGGTGCTGTATGTAACGGTGTGGTGAATATAGCTGCGAATTCCTGTCCTTTCTTGTTAGCAGAGCAAGCTGTGCTTTTATTGTTCTCATTTCCTCTAAAAAATTTGTTTCCTTGCTCTTGTTGTTACTTCTAATACTTCTAATTCGGATAAGGTCTGTTCCTCCTCGTTCTCTTCTTTGGGTACCCTTTAGGTGAAAATATGGACACTATATTTAGGCATTTTCTCTCTGTCAGTGACTGTCTGTACATAGGAGGGTGGAAGAAGTGGCAGTTTTGTCCAAATCTGCATCTTCCACTCCTCATCATATCGAAGCACTTTTTTGGGTGACTCTACCTGTAGTTTGATCCATATATGCACGACCCTGTTTTATAGTATTCGCATATGGCCCGTCGTTTAATCTCCTTACGAGTCCTATGTGATTCGATTGTTTTCTTCTGTTCCGCCACCACCACTTCTTCCCCACTCAGTGTTTTTTTTGTCTTTGGCGAGTTTTCATTAGTGTTCCTGGTATTTTTCTCTTTCTCTTTTTCCTTTGTGTTGCTTATATATATATATATATATATATATATATATGTGTGTGTGTGTGTGTGTGTGTGTGTGTGTGTGTGTGTGTGTATGTGATTTATTTATTTTATATTGAAGGACTTGTCTTTCGGGAGACTTGATTTAGTGAGAAATAAGAGAACGCAGAGTTAGTGCATCATGTAAATTTATTTGCAAACGTTTCAAAAATTGTTTCCATCATCACTGCATAACATAAATAGCGAAAAATCTCTTAAAATAAAGACGTATTAACATAGTAATTAATGGCAAGTAAAGGGTATAGCATTAAGATTAAAATTATTTATCATATAGTTACATTATTACAACACATTTCATTATATTGGAATAATATTTACCACGTCGGCTTACCAGGTATTGTAGGAAAATTGAGTAAATGTCTTTGCAGTTAATGAGCCTGTCACAGGCTAAAAGTATTAAAAACGTCATTGTAATCAGAACCTTTTAAAATTAATTAAAAGACGTGTGGAGACTCTAGTATTGAGAGTTGAAGATGACAAATTTCATTATGAAGTATAGGTGATTATATCACAAATTGAAGTCGAAATTGTTGTCTTCAGTGATGGTTTTATATTGAGTATGGAGGCGTGTTGGTTGTTCAGTATGCGGAGTCGGTAAATTTGAAGCTGGGGGAATGTAAAGGGTGGTTCTGGATGTGACAATAGTCTCTAATGGCTGATTTGAATGGTTTACTTGCGACGTTCTCACTGAAAGGTTACGATGTTCGTCTACTACTGTTTGATACTGGTGGTAAGTGCTGCCAATATAATTCGTATTGCAGCGAACATAATTGAGGAAATGAATTGTGAATGACATAAGGGCTTGTAAAAATTTTTCTTTGTGACTGAAGTATGACTTAGTGTTATTCTTGTTCGTAAATATGAGTTGAAAATTGATTGATTTTAGGGTAAAGTGTGGGGAGCAAGACGCGCAGTTCTGAGTTTATTTTATAGCTTAGATATCCGTGGAAAGGGACGGTAGAATTGTCTACCGTACGTCTTTTTTATAGCTGTAGGGACTTTAAGAAGGGGTTGGTATGCATTAAAGAAGTTGTCGAGAAGTTGTTGGAATAGGTGCTTTGGGAAAGAATTATTAATGTTGAAATTCTGAAGGAATTCTCTTTCTTTATGGAAGGACCAGTATGAAGAACAGATTTGATAAGCTCGGTGTATATGTATTTTAATGCTATTAATTTTATGTAGTGATGAGATATGAATAAGATAATTTGTGCCTAGAGATAAGCATTTTGGTTTTCGATAAAGGGAGGTACTATATTTGTTATTTTCACTTGTTTTTTTTTCATATCTAAAAAAGGTAGTGTGTTACTGACTTCATCTTCTTTGGTGAATCTGATGTTTTGATGTTAGGAATTAAAATAGTCGAGGAACTGGGGTGGGTGGTTTGTTTTCAAAGAGCAAGAATATGTTGTCGACATACCTTCTAGTATATTGATACCGTTCAAAGTCAGTAGGACAGTGTTGTAGCCAGTTTTCCTCATGATAGTAGAGGAGTTTATTGGCCAGTGTGGTACTTAGTGGTGACCCCATAGTTAGAGAGTTTGTTTGATGATAGAGATGTTCAATAAAGAAAAAATACCATTCAAAATTTTGTAAATTCTTGTTTCGTTAAGTTGAAAACTATACTGTCATTATCGAAAATAAATTGTTTGACACAGAAACTTTGGTGAAACTTTTGCTATTGCCCTTGACATATCAAAAGCTTTCGATAGTGTCTGGCACAAATCATTAATTTCAAAACTGCCCTCTTTTGATTTCTATCCTTCTCTCTGTGCCTTCATCTCTAATTTCCTTTCTGGCGATCTATAGCTGCGGTTGTAGATGGCCACTGTTCTTCTCCTAAAGCTATTAACAGTGGTGTTCCTCAGGGTTCTGTCCTTTCACCCACTCTTTTCCTTTTATTTATTAATGTTCATTTAAGTCGCACTTTCTGCCCTATTCACTCCTATGCCGATGATTCCACTCTTGACTTCTCCACCCGCTTCCCAAAGCATCCCTCACAGCAGTCACTCCATGATTCGCGTAGGACAGCTGTGGAAAACCTGACCTCTGATCTTTCTGCTATCGCTGATTGGGGCAGAGAAAACCTTGTGGCTTTCACTGCCTCAAAAACTCAGTTCCTCCATCTGTCTACTCGTTACAATTTTCCACACTACTATCTCCTTAACTTTAACAACACACAACTCAATTCTTCCTCTTCTCTTAATATTCTTGGCGTTTCCTTTGTTCGTGATCTTTCCTGGAAAGATCACATATACTCTCTTTCCAAAACAGCTTCTAAGAGGTTAGGTGTGCCGTACCGCCTCCTCGGTTTCTTCACCCCCACTCAGTTGCTCTCTCTGTACAGAGGTCATGTTCGCCTCTGTATGGAGTATGGTTTTCATGTATAGGGTGGCTCAACCAACACAGCCGTACTTGACGGTGTGGAATCAATATATAACTATTCGTCTCATCAATTCCCCGCCTCTTACTCACTGTTTTCAATCTCTCTCTCTTCGCCGCAATGTTGCCTCACTCTCTCTTTATTATTACTATCATAACGGACATGCTCTTCTGAATTCTCTAAGTGCATGCCTCCTCCTTTCTACACGCTTTTGCAGGCATTCGCCCTTGGCCCCTCCTTCCTGCCTAAAAAAATGTTAATGTCTTCATTCATATGTAGGTGCACTGGTGTAGAGGGATTCTATATTGAAACTGTTCATATAAAGTTTGTTTGTGTTGGTTATGGTTAGTATTTCTTTGGTAAATTGAAAAGAATCAGAGATTAAATATTCAGTTTATTAATGTAGGGCTTAGGAACTTCCAAATTAGTAACTGTGAGTAGTATAAGCTGAAAGGATAGGTCTGCTTAGAACACTTTGTTTATGTATGCCTGAGGATGTTTGAACACGAATCATCGGAGATATTTACAGGCGATCCCTTGAAAAGAGGAAACAAGTTTATACAGATGCAAATAAGAGATAATGTTCAGTTTAAAGACACTGTTATTTACACCTTGTAAATTAATCAAGCTACCCAAGGTGATGGGCGTAACCGCCGAAGTTTCAAAAGGTATTTCCTTTACACTTTCCTCACTAGCGAAATTTTAAATTACGTAGGACTGCCAACCCCCAAACATTACTTTAACGATGCCAACATGAGTGATAGTGAGCTTGAAAATTTTGAGAGGTACTGCAACAGTTTTAATGAAGATAATCCTTACAAAATAGCAGATGAATGTGAGAGTTATTGTGTGAATGACTTACGCGTACTTAGAGTATGTCTCCAGGCCTTTAGAAGGATGTATATAGTCAAATTCAACTGCGACCCGCTACAAGCAGCAACCACGATCGCCTCATTGTATTTTACTGTGTTGAAGAACAATTTCATGCCTAAAGATACACTAGCCGGCATTCACAGAAACAACCCACGCAGTTATGGGCATAAGGCTATTTACTGGCTTATACATCTACAGCAACAGACCGGTGTATACATAAATCATGCCCGCAATACGGGGAAAGTGGCCATTAAGGTCAATGGTCGTGTTTTTTGGGTGGAAACGAAGACCGTGCCACTGATGAGAAGACTGCATAGTGCATACTCCTTTAACGGTTGCTGGTGTCATGGATGCCAACGTCCTAAGTGTGGAATCGTGGGGAGATATCCATAGTAGATCTCCTGCCGACAGTCTCGCATGGACCCGCACCCTCGACGAATTTATAAGCGCCCAGTTCACTCACAAGGTCTTGTGGGAGCACGAATATGATGCGCGGATGGAGACAGATGGACAGTACCGCGAAGAAATAAACACCATCAAAAGTTCAATGGTGCTGTATCCTCTCAAATGCGCGATAGTTTGTTTGGAGGGCATACAAACCCCTTCAAACTATACTTTCCACCTACGGAGGGCGTGAAACTCCATTACTACGACTTCTGTACTTTATACCCCTACGTGATGAAGAACAATCCGTACCCCGTAGGAGCACCTGAAAAACTGGTAGACTCCGCCCTGACTACCGTCGAAGAGTTCTCAGCTCATTTGAACGAAAACTATTTCGGCCTTTCTTTCGTAGATGTGCTCCCCCCTTCGCGATTTATTGATGCCAATCTTGCCCACCGTTATAGATCACAAGCTCATGTTTCCCCTGGGCGTGAAGTGCGCAGGGGAGAACACTGGGATAAGGTAGAAGCATCAGGGTACCCGCGAGGAGTCGAGACCGAAAATGAAAAATCGGCGTATATTCAACGCTACTGTGATCGTGTAGGGATACAACTTGAACGGGACCAAATTGAAGAACCCTGGCAAGCGCTTTAGTGCAAAGTTGTGCCTAAATAGTCTTTGGGGGAAATTTGCTCAAAATACAGACAAGGGGAACGTTCATCTACAATGTGTTCGCACGTATTAAGCAGATTACATTTTCTCCAATGTTTTTAAAAGTTTTTCCCAATTTCAATGAAATTTGTAGCAAATAATCACTATATATAGCAGCATTGATGTTCTTCATTTCGATAAAATATTTTGATAATTAAAATAATTATCTCATTTTATTGAAAAATATGTAAAATAGTGTGTTCCGAATTATTAAGCAAGTATTCTATTTACGAATCTAAATGGTGAAAATGGGTAAGAAGAAGGATTTAACACTGAGAAAAAAAAAATAGTCAAGTTACTCGCTGAAAATATAAAATCTATTGAAATTGCGAAGCAGTTTGGCAGAGCTTATCGAACTGTAAACAAGTTTGTAGCGGAGGGTACCAAACTGAGGCAGCGAAGTGATAAAGGAGCTATAAGAAAAGTGACAAGGCGGCAGATATCTGTAATCAAGCACAAACTGCAAAGCATCCATTTTCCTTAAGTAAAGGGTTTTTTGAGCAGAGCAGGCTGGCATACATATGTACCAAGAACATCTCGATGTGGAATCCTCCAAACAATTGGCAAGACGTGTAAACCTACGATTCAGTCACCATTAACACCCAGGTACAAGAAGCAGCGTGTTGAATGGGCGCGTCAGTACGTGAAAACAGATTTTAATACTGTAATGTTAACCGATGAATGAAGAGCAACCCTTGAGGGATCAGATGGTTGGTCAAGAAGATGGATTGCTAAAGGTCAATCTCTACCATGGAATGAGGTTTTCTTTTAGAAAGTTTGTGTAAGACTGGGCATTCATTTTTACACCATCAGGCACTCTGTATGGGACAGCTACTTCATTGCCTATCAATCCTGCCCAAATCCTGCTTCCAATGTTGTTGCATGCTCTACATTCCTGAAGTGGTACTCATTAAAGTCTACAGATGTGGTGAACACCCAAAGAACTTCTAGTCATCTCTCCTTTGATTCTTTTAAGACCACATTAATTCGTGCGAGGCATGAGGAGCACTACGTCCACATACTCTATGGTTATTCCGGCGAGAGCAATGCGAGGTTTCGCGGTACAAACGATGTAATGGATTATACTGCAGGATTAAACTGTACAATCGCTAACAATACAATGTTTAGACTTAGCACGGCTGTCCCATTCACATAAGAAACAGCAATATTTCGTATACCCCAGTTGCATTCCCAAAAGAAGAGCTATAACGTTTAGGTCACCACAGATGTTCCAGTTATGCTTATTGTATTCTATGCTGTTTAAAAGATATTCGATATTTTCATTTGATTCTTTTAGGTGAAATGAATGAGCAATGGGAACTGATAGAAAAACATTTCCATTATGTAGCAGAACAGCTTTCAAACTCAATTTTGATGAATCAATGAACAACCGCCATTCTTCAATTTTGTGTTCGTGTGCAAGTGCTTCCATTAGGGCATTAACATCATTGCAATAGCAAAGATTTTCTTTCATTAAAAAGAATGGACAAATTCTTTTCCCGATTACGAAACAGACTTATGTTTGTGATTTTCTACAAAAGATTCCACCCTTGTAATCTTGAACCAAGTACCTCAGCTTGATTTTTAGATAGGTTTAGATCTCGAAGTAGATCACTGAGCTCTGCTTGAGAGATCATGTGTGGCTCAGTTAGGGTGGAAGGATTGCAATTTGGATCATTAGTAGGACCTGCTTCAGCACTTACCTCTTCATCATCAACTTCATCCTCTACAGTATATGTTTCAGGTGGTACTGGAACAGGAAGATCTGGACCATGAGCGACAGGTCTTATTTCCGATGCCAAATCAGGAGAAGAATGGATTTCTTGTTTTTTGCAGCGAATCCTGATGTTTTAGTCAAACACAAATAGCCGTCATTTAAGTGATCCTCCAAATCATTAGTATTGCGAAAGACATACTGCTAGTGAACGAGCACCTTTAATCCACTGTCGGAGACGGTTTGCACATGAAATGCAACAAATATAGTGTGCCCATTGTTTATCTTGATCTCATACCTTGCATCCGAAGTACAATTGATAAGCTTTTTTTATGAGGAGTAAAGCACCTTTTCTGATTTTTAACAGTAAATTCTCCACAAATGTAGCACAAATTGTCGGCATCATTAACGCATCTACGAGACATACTGTACTTAATATTTTTCAGTTTTTTTTTAACTATTTTGGGTAATCCGTGTTTCAGGTCGACCCTAGAAATATGGAAATTGGCGGAGTTTGTAGTTTGTATTTGGTATTTGAAGTCTGTGCAAAATAATACATAGGGACCATCCATTTTGGTTCAGGAACCAGAAACCTTGTTTCTCAGTGTTATTTTTATATAAAAGCACATTTCCTAAAAATGTTTTTTTCTTCACCCAGTATACTGTTTAAAGTAACTTTTCCATTAAATTCGGAGGTGTTCTCCGTAGATATTAAGTTTCGGGAAAACCAGTTATTTGACAAAGTCGTAATTTGTTACAAGGACCCTAAGTTTCCTGAAAGTTGATGTCACTATGAACTTTTAATCAATCATGGCCAATCCACGTAACAAATTTTGGCGACATATATATACACACACACACACACACACACACATATATATATATATATATACACAGGGTGTCCGAGAATTATCTGTACAATTTTTAGCTGTTATTAAAAGTCAACCATGAAGTGTAGAAATTCCAGTGTTGTCCCATTTTACAGAGAATCTCATTAAGTTTTTTCTGATACCACGTTTTGACAAGTTCTTTAGAAATGTACGCGGGTGACAGACATTGATGATTTAAAAGCAAGAATCACAGCTGCTATTGAGCGAATTGATGTGGATATGCTGCAGCGTACATGGCAACATTTGGAGTATCGATTGGATGTTTTGCGAATCACTAATGGTGCACATATCGAATGTTTGTAACAACGTTACTTTAATAAAAGAAACTTTTGAAAATACAGATTCTAAATAATCTTGTTTAAGAATTTTACGTGTGCTATCAAGAATTTTATTAAAAGATGAAATTGTACAGATAATGTTCGGACACACTGGAATTTCTAAAAAACTTGTCAAAACTTGGTATCAGAAAAAACTTAATGAGATTCTCTGTAAAATAGGACAACACTGGAATTTCTACACTTCATGGTTGACTTATAATAACAGCCAAACATTGTACAGATAATTCTCGGACACCCTGTATATATATATATATATATATATATATATATATATACATACACATATATAAACTACTAACCTAACCTACCGGATTAACCCAGCGTACGGCTAACCGGGCAAAGTACGCATAACTCTGGTAAAATATTCATCCCGTTGCCTGTTATACCAATGTAGCTTACCTCCTGTGTAGTGAAAAGACTGTAATTATTATTTAATTTTGTTTAGTTCCCATTATTCGCACTCTTTCTACTGACTCGCTCTGATTTCCGTTTATAACGTCAAACGGGTAGCCGTGGCCCCCGATCAACTGAGACATGACGCCGACATTTTGGACGAAGGGAGGGAATGTAAGCAACTACATTTTTCACTCTATTTTCTGATTTATTTTAATTAGGGCAATAATAATAATAATAATAATAACGGGGAAAAGCGAGTGTGAATTTATGTTTTAACGCTATATTGTGGCGAATAAACCTTAGTTAAATAACAAATTCTACGCAAATTACATTTTTAGCACAACCAGCGACCTTCTTTTAATGAACCCGAACGAGACTGGCACGAACAAGGCATTTTAAAATCTCGTAGACCTACAATTGATTGGCTGCCTCCTTGATAACAGTAGCCGTTATGATTTTGGTTCCTTTTTAAAATAGTTTTTTCTTATGAATTTATATTAAATCATTATAAATGTCCTATTAAAATTCAACACATGATACCTGTGGTGGAGAGCGATCCCTTCAGCACGAGGTCCCTTATAACACTGCCCAACACCAATTTTGCTGATTTAATTCTAACACCTGTTTTTAGGTAACTTTGGTGTGCTGATTTCAAAAATCACCTTAGTTTTTGCCTATCACGTCAGGTTTTCGAGCAATCAAATACGGAGATATCGCATTTTGGCAGGGTTATGCCCAATTTTTTTTCTTTTCAAAAAATAAGTTTTTACATACTCAGAATCAGCATGAAAAAGTAAACAATTGTGCAGGGAGTGAACTTTAATATACAATGGTAATATTGACACATAAAGTGATTAAAAGTGTTTAAATAAGCAAAAAATGAATCCATGATCATGAAGTCACGCTCACACCTGGGGAAATCACAGATACCCAAGATTTTAATATGTTGTACATGACCTTTAGATTTAATGCACAGATTTGCGTATTCCACAGATAAAATTTTAACAGCAAAACAGTGTTAACAGGTCTCAAAAATCATCAATTTTGATAAGTGCCCTTCATAGATCACCCAAAATAGGCATATTGCATTGCACATTGCACGAAAACCTGATGTGATGGACAAAATCTAAGGTGATTTTTTAAATCAGCACATCAATATTATCCAGAAACAGGTCTTAGAATTAAATCACCAGCAAAAAATGTTTTTTGTTGGGCAGTGTAATCTTCCGATTTTCCAAATTTACTTCGATCTTGCAAATTGTACCAATCAATTGCTATTTTTAACGACACCAAATTAAAGTTAACAATCGGAAACGGGCATATTATGAATGAATGCATAAGTAACAAAACCGTATGCCTACTATGACTTGAAATTTTTCCTATAAATGTAAACTTTTCCGTGGGCATCTTATAACAAATTCTAACCAACTTTATACAAAATGCACTGGATATCACATTCATAAATATTATAGTTTTACCACTCCTTTAAACTGTAAATAAGCCACCAATTCAGTGTCATCTTTTGGAAGTTTCATTAAAACCAATTGAAATACATCTTCCTTCTCCTACCTTGCATTTAAAAATGAAAAACTGTTGGTTGGTGGATTGATTGATCTGTTTTAATGCATTGCTATAACGTATTGCATGTAACCGACGAAATATTTTCTACGGTTGGACAAAGGAAAAATATTTGCCATGATTGCTTGAGAGCTCATGATAACGTTATCAACCTTCAATCAATCAGGATCCTTGTAACAAATTTCGACTTTGTCAAATATCGGTGCCCCCGAAACTTAATATTTGTCGTATCCTCAAACTTATATACAGGGTGTTTCACAACTGGTCTGCCATACTTTGGCGGGTGATATCGAGTAAAAAAGTTAATACAACACAGGTGCTATTTCCAACCGTTGCTGAGCTACGAACGTTTTAAGATGTGCAAACAACAAATCCCTACATGTGTGTAATTGGATAGATGGAAGCACTGGTGGTAGTTTCGGTTAACGAATTTACTACTACTATTCCTCAGTTTTTTCTTTCAGCTGGTTCTGATCTGTGGTACGAGACACTGTGTTGCGCTAAGGTGAACAATCAAAATAAATTAACCGTTCACACCCGCTGAATACGCTGATATCCATTTCATTTATGGATTCCTACGTTTTCAGAACCGCCGAATACCGAACAGACAAGTGTTTAGTGACACACCAGAGATTAAGGGAAATAGGGACAATTGTTCCACGTAACCAAGAACATGTAGCACGAAGCCCATTGCTGTGGAGGAGCGCATACTGGACCTAGTACAAAGTAGCCCAACTACCAGTGATCGAAGGATTTCTAGACGAATTGATGAGGGTTTATATCCCTATCATTTGCAACGTGTGCAAGCTCTTCAACCGGATGATTACGATAAACGTGTTCAATTTTGCCAGTGGATGGTTATGCATCGCCAAATTCTTAATCGTATACTGTTTAGTGATGAAGCACAATTCATTCGGGATGGAATTAACATTAAACGAAATGCCCACTTGTGTCCGCCGATAATCCGCACAGTATCGCTGAAGGAAACTTTTAACATCGAATCTCGGTGAATGTTTGGTGCGGTGTAATTGGAGATCATCTGATTGAACCGTTCGTTTGTGAACAACGATTAACTGCTGATATTTATTTGAACTTCCTCACAACCGAATTGCCGCTTTTGATGGAGGACGTGCCCTTGGAGACAAGGCGCACGATGTTGTTTCAGCACGATGGGGCGCCACCACATTTTGGTCGTCATATTACGGATTACTTGAATCAGCGGTACGGGAATCGTTGGATTGGTCGTGCTGGTTCAATATCGTAGTCCCCGAGATCTCCGGACCTAACCCCGTTAGATTTCTTTTTATGGGGCCTTATGAAAGAGATGGTCTACAAGACCAAAGTACAAACGAGAGAGGAACTCTTGCGTCGGATTATGGATGCCGCTGCTTACATACGAGAACACCCCGAAATGATTCAATGGGCTGTGGACTTTTGTTTGGAACGAGCAAGGCTGTGCATTGAAAACCGAGGCGGACATTTTGAATATTTATAAGGTGTATCTCATAAACTGTAGCAATAAATACATCAGATTAATACTCTGGTTTATTTTTTTCCGTGCACCTTAAAACGTCTGTAGCTCTACAACGGTTGGAAATAGCATCGACGTTGTATTAACTTTTTTACTCGATATCACCCCCGAAATCACCGCCCAAAGTATGACAGACTGGTTGTGAAACACCTTGTATATAATACAGAGTAGGCTAAATGTCAGGAAACATAGGAACTATGCTTTTCAATGCAAATATACATACTGCATATACTGTATATTTGCATTGAAAAGCCAAGTTCCTATGTTTCCTGACTTTCGGCCTACCATATATATATATATATGTGTGTGTGTGTGTGTGTGTGTGTGTGTGTGAGGTTTAAAAATCCGAAAATAAAAGTATGAAGTAATAAAAGTGTTAAAACGGACGAGGCTTTCAAAGATAGAGCCACCTTCTTTTTTTAGGTCCTCAGTAAAAACTAAAATAAAAATAATATAAGAGAAACAAGGTGCATGTGCACGTGCACGGAGTTTAGGTTACAACTTCGTTGGTTGGTTGTAAAAGTTTATTAAAAGGGAAGAAAGCTTTCAAAATGAAAATGAAAATGCATCTATAATAAAATTAATAAAGGATCTTTGGTCTTTATCAAAATTATCTATATTGTGAATTAAAAAGATTCAAAGAGTGTTCTTTTTTCGATTCCATTGATGTTTATAAGGAGAGAGACATTATTTAAGTCAATGTAGCAGTTGCTCTCGTTCCTATGCGAAATCATGCAGTTTATGTGATCAACTTGCAAATCATACTTGTGATGTTATATCTTAATCTTATAATGTCACTAGACATTGGAACAGCCCTTAAATGGAACATTTTACATACCTCCATTAGGCGTTCCCAAGTTTGATTTTCTTGATCTTAAGAGAGATTGTAAGTTGCAAGAGACATTCTGAACAATATTAACGTCTGGTGAAATATAAGATTCAATATCTTTTTCAGAACGAGGTCTATAGAATCTTCTCTTAGTTGCATATATTTTTTTTTTCAGGAAACTAATTGGGTCAGACAATTTCTTAAACGCATTATTTTATCAGTTCCTTATCTAAAATGTGTAGGCTGCTTAGTCTAAGAGTCCGAAGACAACGCCTCTATTTACAGAAATGAGGTGACAGGAAAACCAGTGTATTCAAGAATCGGTGTGTGCTTCCTTTCTAAAGATCTTAAAAGAGGGCTTGTTCTGATGAGCCCTAATAATAAGTATATCTGAACTCGGTTGTTGAGTTACAAAGGACGCCAAACGGCAACAGACAGGCTGGTCCCTACGAGGCTGTCTGTTTAAGAAGAAAGGTTAAAAGATGTAAGAAAATTTAAAGACAGTGAAAGTTTTAAAGCAAAGCAAATAAAATAGGTTCTGGTTCTATCGTAAATTTAACTGAAGAAACACATTTTCAATTTATTCAGCATATCTCTGAGATTAATACCGTTTGGGATTATTACCAGGATATCGTCATCACAGCGGTACCAAATGATAGATACACGAATCAAAAATAATAGTCCAGAACTCAAATTCGGATTAAGAAAGACTCGAGTGTAGGTTAACATACACTACAGTGACTACACTGTAAAAGCAGTCTTTAAAGCAGGGGTCCCCAACCCTGTGCCAGCGAGCACCATGGTGCCCGCCGACCCGTTTGCGTGTGCCCGCCACTGACTGACTACGATTGATAAGTTTTTATTTACATTTTTAATAAAATGTTAAGCATGATACATATTTTAAATATTTAGTTACTAAATATTAAAAATATGTAACATACTTAACATTTTATTAAATTTTAGTAGTTAATTACAGAAACAGATGCTCATTTATTTGAAAATAATTATTTCTTTATAAATAAATTAAGTTATCGTTTTGATAATTTTTTTTAAGATCTTAGTTAGCCCATCCTTGTTTTTTTTTGTGTATTACGTTCATTATTTTACATAGGAATTAAATGTTTTTTTTGTGTATTACGTTCATTATTTTACATAGGAATTAAATGTTTTTTTTGTGTATTATGTTCATTATTAAGTCCAACTATAAATTTGCAATGAAAAAATAAATGGTGCCCGCCGCACTACCGGTAGTCTTGAATGTGCTCTTCCTCACAAAAAGGTTGGGGACCCCTGCTTTAAAGTATAAACACTTTTCTGAACATATTTCTGACCCCACTTTTTATTTTTCTCACACCGTTAAAAATCTAAACATGCCTGAAGAAAAGGTGAAAATAATACTATATTGGCCTTTTTTAGGCCAAAAACCTCAAATTTGGCCTGTTTTAAAGTATTTGGCTTACTGACATTCAGTTTGGCCTAAAAATGCATATTTGGCATTTTTTGGCCTTTTTTTAAAGCGTTTGGTTTACAGATATCCAGTTTGGCTTATAAATGCATATTTGGTATTTTATTGTATTCTTGTATTTGACATTTACTTAGTGTCATGACAGGCTATAAACTTGGAGTAATTCTGTTAGTGAAGCAAGATACGTGAAATAGCAGCCTATTAGTAGTTGTTGTTGTTGTTGTTTAGCCGATAAGCCCACCCTGATCGAGCAAGCCGGCGGCACGCAGGTAACCGATCGCCCTCTCCGGAGTGGACCAGAGGTTCAGCGCACTAGTGATGTTGTGCTGTGTTCGTTGTTGTGCTAGAGCGGTACAGTCTGTCATAATGTGTTCAATTGTTTGTGGTGTGTCCTGGCACAGGTGGCAGGTGTCGTCTATGGAGTTGTCTAGTCTGTGTTTATGTGTCCGTAAGTTGGGGTGATGTCCACATCGGAATCGTGCTAAGTTAACTCGATCCGATCTGCTCAGGCTGATCTCTGACCTGTTAATGGGTGGCGGCTTCGCACCTAGGACCGCATTCGGACCGAGTCGTGTCAGTGCTTTGTGGGTTAGGTGTGTGTGTATGTGTTTTCTGTACTGTGTGATGTCTGTGGGGCGTGGTATGGAATGGAATATTTGGTTATAATGTCTCTCTGGTGTTACCTTAATGGTGCGAGGTGTTGGTGCATGATTGTACATGTAATGGCAAGGGTGTTGTGGGTTAGTTGTCGCTGCTGCCATGAATTGTGTTCCCCTCATGTCTAAATGTTCCCTAACTTTTAGTATTTTTGTTTCTGTGTGCAGGTGTTCTATTGGTGTTGTTTGAGTGCATCCTGTAATGATACGAAGTGCGTTGTTTTGTATTGTTTGTAAGGTGTTTATGTGTGTGTTTGAGATAATGGGTGCCCAGCATGGGCTAGCATAGTCCATAACTGAGCGAATATATTGTTTGTATATGAGTGATGTTGTTTCCTGCTGGTGTCCAAAGTTTGTTCCTGTTAGTACTCTAAGTGTGTTAAGTCTTGACGTACATTTGGTTTTAATGTCCTCAATGTGGTTTGCAAAAGATAATGATGTGTTGTATGTGACACCAAGTATTTTGGTTCTGTGAGTGTGTGGAATGTTGATGTTGTTTAGTGTAAGCTGTGGAATTACCTGGTGTTCTTTTGTGTTGCTTGTAAGCAAGGTGATGGTTGATTTTGTGGGCGCTACTTTGAGTCTATTGTGTGTGAGCCAGTCTTGTATACTGTTTATGTATGTTTGTAGGTTATTTGTAGCGGTGTCGATGTTGTTGTGGGTGGATGTTAGAGTGATATCATCTGCATATGATGATAAGGTAAGCTTGTTATCTATGGGTGTTGGAATGTCATGCATGTATAAGTTGAAGAGTGTTGGTGAGAGAACAGAGCCTTGAGGGACCCCGTTCGGAAAAAACTTGCCATTAAATGTGACATGTGAGTATCTTCCTGAGAGATAGTTGCTCAGCCACCTTTTGGTGTTATTGTGCATGTTTGTGTTGAGTATTTTGTTTATGAGAGGGAAGCGTGGGATAGCATCAAATGCTTTACTAATGTCTATTCTTGCTAATAGTGTACATTGAGCTGGTCGTCTGGAGTTGATGCCATCCATGATGTGCTGCGTGAGGTTAGTGAGTAATGTCGTGGTTGAGTGGTGAGGTCTGAATCCATGTTGAGTAGGCGATAGTGGAATGTGTGGGTTGGTGATTTGTAAGATTAGTCTTTCTGTTACTTTGGAAGGTGTGCATAGTAAAGTAATGGGTCTATAGGAAGCTGGTTCTGTTGGATTTTTGTTTGGTTTGAGTAGTGTAATAATTTTACCTTGTTTCCATATGTCAGGAATAATACAGTGTTGGTATGAATATGTGCTGATATTTGTGAGAGCTAGTATTCCTTGTGGGCCCAAGTGTTTAAGGTGCATGTTAGATATGTTGTCTGGTCCAGTAGCCTTCGAATTCTTAATGTTTTTGATGATCTTGGTGGTCTGGTCTGTATTGAAGGGTGTAATGGTCGTGTCGAGTCTGTAGGTTTTCTTGTGTCTGGCTGTTTGTCTGTCTGCGTGTTTCTGGTTGTTGTCTCTGTTTAAGTGACTTATCTTTGCGTAGTGATTAACTAGAATGTTAGCTTGTTGTGTGTATGTTGGGATATTATTTTGGCTGCGACAGATAGCCGCGTGTGAGGTGTGAATGCCGCTGTTAGAGTGGGTAATGTTGTTTATAGTCTCGTATAGCCTGGATGTATCTGTGGAGTGGTTTAGTGTTGTTATGAATTCCCTGAATGTTTCTATTTGTTTTTCTTTGAGTTTGTTGTTTATTTCTGTGTTGAGCTGTTGTATCTGCTGTTTTATGGCTTCTGTGTGTGGTGTTTGTGTGTTATATTTGAGGTTGTTACGTTGCCTTATGAGGTGGGCTATTTCTCTAGTGTAATTTGGGTTGTATTTCCTAATGTTGCCCTTGGGTATGTATTTGTTTGCATTATTGATAATCTGATTAAATGTCTTGAGTGTTGTATTGATGTTTATGATGGGTGTGCTGTTTAATGTGGTGAATTGTTCCTCAGTCTGTATTTTGAACTGTTCCCAATCAGCTTTCTTGTAATTTCTGTAAGTGTGCCTAAGGCTGTTGGGGCAGAGTGTAGAATGTGTTGTAATGATGATGGGCAGGTGGTCTGATGACAGTTGTTTTTCTGTACTCCATTGTGTATGTGTTGCTAGTGAGGGGGAACAGAACGTTATGTCTGGGGAGGAGTTTGAGTATCCTGCTTGATGTGGTATGTGTGTATGTTCTTCTGTATTGTTAAGAATGAAGAGGCTGTTTAGTTGTGTGGCTATGTTGGCGCCTCTGGTGTTGTTTTGGTTGTGCAGGTACCAACTAGTGTCTTTGGCGTTGAAGTCTCCTCCTAAGATGACATTAGTGAGAGAGGCAAGATTGTGTAACTGTGGATTGTAATTGGCTAGCACCTGAAGTGAACTATCTGGCGGGATGTAAATGTTAATTAGTGTGGTGTTGTGTTTTGCGCGTGTTTTAATGTTAACTGCCTGTATTTCTATCGTGTTATCTGCTTGGATTGTGTTTGTAATGTTTTGGGTAGCATCAGTGTAGCTAATGCTTTTACGTATGTAAGTGATGAGTCCACCCCCGTTACCCCCAGTACGATCTTGACGGATCGCCGTGAAGTCAGGGATGGTGGGTGTTTTGTGTGTGCGTTTTAGTTTTGTTTCTTGTATAAGTGCTATGTGAATGTTTTGTTTGTGTACGAATTCCCTAAGCTGCATGATTTTGTTTGTGAGGCCATCTACGTTGTACTGTAATATGTTAATATTATACTTCTGTATGTGTCTCATGGTGCTATTGTGTCTATGTCTTTGTGTATGGTGACATGTGTAAGTTGTAGTGGGGCCTGGATTAGTCTTAATGTCGCCAGAGAGTAAGAGTAGTTCGGGGAGCACGCAATTGCTCCCTGTAATTGAAAAAATAGTACGCTGAGAATAGGTCCGGCCCCGGGAGCCGATCGGCACTCTGACCTATTAGTAATAGGCAGACAATGTAGGTTTACCAATATTTTTAGGATTAATTTTCTCAACTTACGAAAGATCGCATTAATGTTATATGCAGTGTAAACTGTTGTTAGCTTTCGTATAATATAACGATAATTAAAGATGTCTTTATAAACGCATTTGTGACGTCTACGCCTACAAGGAATATCTGCAAGGGCCTGAGTAATCTTCACCCATCAAAGATTCTAAGCCAAACAGCTAGGGTTAAGTTTAGGGACCCACTATTTCCTAATCTTCAAGCAGACAAAATTTATACACTTGATCAGCAGTACAAAAATATATTGCATGCAAATTGGTGTTGAAGAAGCTGTATTTATAATAACAACAACATACCAGATAATTCGGTGCAGCTCTGGATTGGTGTAGGTGATCATTGTGATGCAATGCGCAACCATCCTTTCCATGATCTGGCAAATTATGCGCTGTCCTGCCTTGTACAGTAACACCAGTTACTGTGGTAAAAACTAAATTAAGGAACGGAATGAGTACAAGGGTGCTGGATGCCATTATTCGCAAGAATTTCATAGTAACACCTGATATGCTTCGGTTATTTTCGTCTGCTCTGCAAATTTGTATGAGGATGAACACAAAAATAGCGAAGTAAGCGATGATCTAAATGACTATGTTTAAAAGCTAGTAATGTGTTTAAAGATGTACTGAACTTAAGTTTCATCATTATTACATATTCAAGGTGTATACAGGGTGTTTATAAAGTCCATATCTATTTCAGTGAAAACGTAGCAAAAAGAGAAAAATTCAATAACAATATAATAAAAGGCATACATTTAATGAATACTTAAACATATGATTCTACATGAGCACCATCAGTATCTCTACAGTTCGAATCTGTCAGCAGCATTGCGGAACACATTTTGGAGCATGACAGGGGTTATTTTTGTAACTGCTGTTACGATACGAACCCGTAAATCTTACAGACCTATAACCTTGGTTTGATAGACGTTTGATTTCCTAAAGCCCCATGCAAAGAAATCCAAGGGCGTTAGGTCAGGAGATCGAGCTGCCCAGGGCCTGTTGCCTCCACGTCCGATCCACCAATTTGGAAATCGTTCATTTAGGTACTCCCGAACAATGTTTGCGTAATGACAAGGTCCTCCATCTTGTTGAAAGACGATGGTGTTTAAAATGCCATCTGAATGAAGCTGGGACATTTACGTGCTCGTATCGTAACGGCAGTTACAAAACACCATTAATAATAATTGGAAACATTCCTCTTGCAAAAGTAAATGAAGTTAAAGTTCTTAAGCATCAAGTAAGATAAAAAATTAATTTTCAAAAGCCACACACAACATATCAAATAAAAAATATCTAGATTTCTCTACATAATGTTTAAACTCAAAAAAACCATTCCCCAAAATGCCCTCCTCACACTATATTACTCATTATCCATCTACACTTGCAATGTGGAATCACAGAATGGGGGTAGTGCAAATAATTATATACTATATCCACTGGAAGTGATCCATGAAAAATGTCTACGAACTCTCTCAGACAATGATAACATACGATCTCGAACTCTCCAATGTTCAGAAACTTAAATATTTTAAAACTAAATGACCTGTATAAACTTACTATCGGTATCAGTATGTACAAAGTTGCGAATAAGAGAAACTATACTTTGCCCATTCACAGGACGATTAACCCCCATCAGATCAACCATAATCATAATGAAAGGCTTCCCAATGATTTCATACATAAACCAAATTATTCCATGCAAATTGCAGGAAATGTTCTCTCCTTCACAGGGGCAGATATCTGGAACGCTATCACTGATATCGTTTCGCAACTCACTAAAGAAACACTTTATAAACTCCTACTAATGTATGTGTGTGTATATATATATATATATATATATATATATATATATATATATATATATATATATATATATATATATATGCATACATACTGTAATTTGTAAAGATTACTAAACAATAAAAATCACCTATTATATATGAAAAATTCACAATCTTAAATGGGTGCAATCATAAACCATATGAATTAGATGTTAAAAGTTTCCAATATATTACGCCATAGTTATAATATGCATCACTGTAACACTGTATCATGCGTTGTATTGTTCACCATTTCTCTTTTCAATTATTTCTCTTATTATTTTCTATTATTTCAAAGATTATTTAAATTTTCACTTGTAATGACAGTTAACTAAATGCAACATTATTTTATTTTCACATAAATTCTATTTATATTTCTGATTTTCCTATATAAAAATAGAAATGAATCTCAAAGACTTTTGCCTGGAAAGCTGTCATGCTTCCCAGCGGCATATTCAGATAAGAATACTGTAATTAAACTACAAAAATTAACCGTTAATCCCAACATCGTGTAAACCAGTATGAATGTAATGTATATCTTATGTAATGTGTTTTTTCTGAATAAAGATTATCATTATTATTATTATTATTATTTTAGAAAGTCGATATCAGCCTATGTCTTTATAAAGGATTTACATTTAATTTCCAATATTCTGAATAGTTTTTTATTTTCAGTACTAAGTTTCTTAATAATAATTCTAGATAAGAATTTGCAGTATGCTAAGAATACTGTCTTCATTTTTTCTTCTGCTGACGCGTTTCGTTCATATACTTTGAACATCTTCAGAGCTTTATACATAATTTTAAAGTAAAATGGGTTTTATGTGGGCGGAAAGTAGCTCCCTAATTTAAATTACATATAAATTATGTATAAATTGTGATTGTATTGTTATATTGTTATGGTGTGTTCCCTAAAGTGGTGTAATTGTAACGGTAATCTTTTTTTCTCTAAAGTGTTCTCTTTGTGTTCTCTAAAGTGGTACAATTGTAACGTTCATTTTTTTTTTTTCATTTCAGATTGAAGGGTAACATGGCTGAGCGTTTAACACTGCAGGAGCGTGCCCAGTTGGCGGCACGGTACGAAGTTTGGCAATCTGTCGTTCGAGTTCAAAGATGGTGGCGGGCCATTCACGGACCACGTGCCCAAGTGGACCCGAAAACAATCAAGAACTGCCACTCGAAGCTCATGACCACGGGGTCTGTGGCAGATGTTCGAAGATGTGGTCGCCCTTCGACATCCAGGGCCCAGGAGACGGTGCAGGCAGTTCAGGAAATGTTCGCACGGAGTCCACGAAAGTCAACTCGCCAGGCAGCTCGGGAAAGTGGACTCTCCCGCTACTCAGTGCGAACTGTGCTGAAGAAGGAGCTGAACTGGCGTGCGTGGAAGCCGCATTACTGCCAATCTCTCTCGGACGAGGACTGCGACATTCGCATGGAGTTCGGGGAAATCATGCTGGCTTGGCATGAAGACTGGCCCCATCTCTTCCGCAACATCCTCTGGAGCAACGAGGCGGTGTTCCACGTCGGAGGCTTTGTCAACCGCCACAATTGCCACTACTGGGCAGGAGAGGATCCCATGGTTACCGCTGAAAAACGGCAGAATCGGTTCAGTGTAACGGTGTGGTGTGGTATGACCTCAGATCAGGTTGGTGGAAAGAGTTGGAGCCCACATTGAATTTTAGAGAAAACCTACCATGTATGCCTACCTTTTCATATCATTTCTTCTGAAATAAATGGATAATATACGTATTTTTTTACCAATCCAAAATAGGGAGCTCCTTTCCGACCACCCTGTATATTTTTTTATTGTAAATTTGATACAATTTCAAATTAATTTAAGAATATTCGAAAGTTCATTAAATTTTATATTAATTTTCGGTTTTTTCATTTTAATGTGAAAGGCTTCGGCAATTTTTAGTTTTTGTACGTTATGTGATGAGTATAAGATTTGAAAGTTTTGTGAGATATTTTCTAACTTTAATATTTTATGATCTACTCTGTAATGTTCGTTAATTTTACTTGGGACGATATTTATGTTGGTATGTTCTCTCTTTAATGTGGTTTGTGGTGTAACCAATGTAAGTCGACGTACAGTCAACTACAGGACATGTAAATTGGTACACCACATGATGTTGCTTCTCAGGGTTTTTGCTACGTGTCGAAAAATGGCTTGATAACTTTTTGTTTTTATAGTATATGTTAACATTGATAGTTTTTTCTTTATCCATTGGTTTTATGTGCCTCTTTAATATATTGTTTAGACATTTTTCTTCATGTTTTAGTCTTGTTGGGTTTCTTGTTTCGAAGTAAAATTTTATATCTGTATTTTTATTTTCATCCTCCTCCTTATTTTTGTTATATAAATTTGTTAGAGTTCGGTTTACGATATTATCGATTAAAAATAGCGGAAAATCACTGTTTATTAGATTTTGCTTTATTCTCTCAATTTCTTGATTAAATAGTTGCCAACTTGAGCATATATTGAAAGCTCTGTGCACGAGTGTTTTAATTATTGACTAGCTAAAGTGGGCCCTACGGGCCCATTTAGCTACGCCCGTGGTGCTGGGGCCTTTGGCCTCAGTAATTGGGGAGCCGCAGGCCCCCCCAGTTACCGGGGAGCCAATTATTCAGTCAATAAAACTATAGAAAAGAAAATTGACAACTCGAAGACTTTTTGAAAGCCGTAAAAATATTTAGTCTGTAATGGTTGCAGCACCAGTATGAAAGTGCATAAAAAGAACTCATTTGGTAAATTTTTGAACTTAGCCGCAGATTAAATTTCGGCTCAAAGCTGAACGCAAAAGCAAATATTTTTTACACTTTTTAAAATTATAATTAAAAGTAGAATTCATTACGCCTTTTTCTAATGCATTAAAATACAAATATCGCCCATATATATCAAGAATCTTCTTCTCTTTTCGAGCGTGACAGACTGACAGACATTCCTGGGTGTTTATAGTATTAATAGTTTATATTTTTCTGGTGAGTATGAATTATAATTTAAATACGTTCCTTTGTCTGTTGGTTTAACATGTACACCAGTCGTTAAACACCCATTTTGACCAATGAATATATTAATGTCGAGAAAAGAGTGTATTATTCAAGGAAGGTTCAAATGTGAATTTTAATTTACTTAGTTCATGAAGTCTTCGAATAAATAAAAGAATGTGGTTATTGTTTTTAAATAGTATCAAGGTATCGTCGACATATCTCATACAGTGTGTCCGTAAAGTCATGGTGGGATTTTAAATAGCTATATTATTGCAACGAAACATAATGAGATGAAAAAAAGGCAAATTGAAGAACAACTCTAAAAGAATAACTTTATTTAACGTAGTTCGATATGGGCTCCTCTGGTAGCCCTGCAGACATCTAGGCGGTGATTCAATTCCAGCCACACACGCCCAAGAACATCAGGAGTGACGGATGCGATAGCTTCCGTGATTCGCTCGTGCGAGTGATGAATATCCCTAATGGGTACACTGTACACGCTTTGCTTGACGTAACCCCACAAATAAAAGTCCAAAGGTGTCAGGTCCGGAGAGCGTGGAGGCCATGGCTTCCATCCTCCTCTTCCTATCCATCTCTGTGGAAATTTTTCATTAAGGAATTCTCGAACAACGTTGGCATAGTGCGGAGGAGCACCATCTTGCTGAAAGATGACATTATTGTCAATAAATTGGGGTACTGCAAAATGTTCCAACATAGCGAGGTAGTTGTGTGACGTCATAGTGAGTTCCGCGAAGAAAAATGAGCCGATCACTCGATCTCGTGCTAGAGCACACCACACATTAACTTTCGGGCTATTACGCTCATGTTCAACATAGGCATGTGGACAGCCTAGACTAACTACGAGATAAAGGTTAAGCTTAGCCTAGACTAACTACAAGATACAACTTTGAGAGTTGTTCTTAAATTTGGCATTGTTTCATCTCATTATCATGTTTCGTTGCAATAACATAGCTATTTAAAATCCCACCATGACTTTACGGACACACATCACCGCCTAGATGTCTGCAGGGCTACCAGAGGAGCCCATATCGAACTACGTTAAATAAAGTTATTCTTTTAGAGTTGTTCTTCAATTTGCCTTTTTTTCATCTCATTATCATGTTTCGTTGCAATAATATAGCTATTTAAAATCCCACCATGACTTTACGGACACACTGTATACAGTTTTGGGTTGTAGAAGTTGTTTTCTTTCATTATTTTATTTTCTAAGTTTGACATATAAAAGTCTGCGAAAGTAGGTCCTAATGGTGTGCCCATAGCAACACCATCTATCTGTATGTAGGTTTCATCACAGAATCTAAACGGAGTTTTTGTACAACACAAAATAAGTAATTGTTTCATGTCTTCTTTTTTTAATGTTGGTGCAATTAAATTTTGATTATTGTAAACATTGTCCAAAATTATTTCTATGGTTTCCATGACTGGTACATTTGTAAAAAGTGATTCCACGTCAAGAGAAACAAGTTGTTCAGCGTTGGCTATTTTTAAGTTAACTAATTTAGCTAGTGTTTCGGTCGTAGAATTTACAATGAAATTTTTGTTAAGATACGGTCTTATTATCTTATTTAAAAACTGAGCGATATCATGTGTGACAGTTCCGCTCATTGAGATGACGGGGGTAATGGTAGATTAGTAGAGTTTTTATGAATCTTAGGTAGTCCATAAAGATGACCATCATTATAACTTCCTGATCGTTTTAGTAATTTGGAGATGTTTACGTCATTTATTGAATTAGCAATTTTATTTATTTCATTTTTTGTTTTAAGTGTTGTGTTAATATTACATTTCGAAAATTTACTATTATTGCTGACAATATCTCTTAATTTATTATTATATTAATTCTTGTTCAATATAACAGTACTATTACCTTTATCGGATTTTTTTATTATGATTTCATCATTGTTTCTAAGAGATGATATCGCTTCATATTCATTTTTTGTTAATTTTCCATGATTATTATTTTCAATAAATGAGATTGAAAAGGTTTTTAATTTCGTTTTAAGTTCATCATCATTAATCACATTTATTTTACCATTATGTTCATTGTATTTAATTTTTTCATAAAATCTTTCGGTTTCAATTTGTTTTTCTATCTTTTTAGATGGTTTCCTAAGCCCAAAATTTAATCCTTTGTCAAGTACAGGGTGTCCCAGAATTAACTATCTATTTCAATGAAATCGGGCAAATTTTTTAAAAACACGCTTTTATTTATGTTTATCATGTTTAATATGTGTTAAAAATGTATAAATTTCTAAATTTTTTTCATAATTTTATTTTCATAATTTTTTCATTATCTGGTCCAATGAAAGACCGTCTGAAGTCATAGAATGGCAAAGAGACTCTCCAAAAGTTAACGTGTGGCTTGGAATGACCAAATCCAAAATTTATGGTCCATTCTTCTTTGCGGAAGCAACTGTAACAGGTACCGTCTACCTTGATATGCTTCAGCAGTTTCTCGAACCACAGCTTCTTGATGATGGCATTCTTGATAATGTTGTGTTTCAACAAGAAGCATTGATCTTTTGGCGATAAACCTTTGTTTTTATGAAACCTCATGCAAAGAAATCCAGGGGTGTCAAATCCGGAGAACGCGGAGGCCAAGGTCGAGGTCCTCAACGTCCAATCCAACGATTCGGAAGGCGTCTGTTGAGGTATTCTCGAACAATTAGAGCATAATGACATGGTGCTCCATCTTGTTGAAACACAACATTATCAAGAATGCCATCATCAAGAAGCTGTGGTTCGAGAAACTGCTGAAGCATATCAAGGTAGACGGTACCTGTTACAGTTGCTTCCGCAAAGAAGAATGGGCCATAAATTTTGGATTTGGTCATTCCAAGCCACACGTTAACTTTTGGAGAGTCTCTTTGCCATTCTATGACTTCAGACGGTCTTTCATTGGACCAGATAATGAAAAAATTATGAAAATAAAATTATGAAAAAAATTTAGAAATTTATACATTTTTAACATATTAAACATGATAAACCTAAATAAAAGTGTGTTTTTAAAAAATTTGTCCGATTTCATTGAAATAGATAGTTAATTCTGGGACACCCTGTATATTAGATTCGTGTTCATTAGGTTCATAATTTGATAAATTAGTCACTATTGATTCTTTGTTTTTCTGCATAATTGTTCCTCCATAAAGTTTGTGTAATTTATTTAAGTGTTTAAACTCAATGTCATCTTTGAATTCTCTTAAGCTTCTATTTAAGAATAAGATAGAAGAATAGAAGTGTAGATTTCCGGTTTCTTTTCTGAAAAGTAAAACATTTTTAATGGATTCTTTTTTAAGGTCGATTAATTTATCTTTCTGTTTCACAATTTCGCGTTTGAGAAGTTGCGTTTTGAAATTTTCTGTAGACTTTTCCTTGTGAGCTGTTTTGTCGTAAAGTCTTATGTTCAGAAAATTAGGAAACAGCTGATTATTGAGGCAAAATTTTAGAAAGTCGATATCAGCCTGTCTTTATAAAGGATTTACATTTAATTTCCAATATTCTGAATAGTTTTTTATTTTCAGTAACTTAGTACTGAAAATAAAAAAATATTCAGAATATTGGAAATTAAATGTAAATCCTTTATTATTATTATTATTATTATTATATGGGTGGAGTAGTTCGTGAGGTGAAGACAAAAACCTGTGGAGAAGAGTATACCTGAATTTGGAAGAGAATATGTAGAGAAAATGAATAATGAAGGAATTGTGAAAAAGGTGTATAATAGTGAGTGAGTGCGTATGTGTGGGAAGTAGATGAAGACCGCGCGAAACACGGAAGGATGTAATTACCAAATGTGTAAATAAACGTGGAGTTGATATAAATGTTGAACATGAGCTAACGGGAAACAGAGAGGAATGGAAACAGTTTGTGAGGTGTGTATATGTAGGTCTTGGTCCCAGTTGACGTACCACTAGAGGTGTGTTATCAACCTTATCATGAACGGTACCACTGGATCCTTGAAATTGGGGTGGTATCTTATTCCCGGTGCTAATTCTGTGTATCGTTGATTTGAGAATTTTCGGTCCCGAGTTCAAGCGTCGTGCCCACTACACGGATAATGAGGAATGGCTTATTAAATAACACCAGTATACAGTAAATTGCTCTTTGAAAACTCTGTATTTTTTTAGTCCTTACCCCATAAGATTACAGAAAACTACGAGGGCCACTCAATATATTTTGCCCCAACTTTTTTTTTTCCTTCCAAGTTTCCTTGTAAGTTCCAGAAATTTTGTACAAAAGTAGTTACATACCTTTTATACAAGTTTTTATTTTTCCACATAGTCTCCATCCTTTTCTACGAGTTTCCTACACCTCGAAACAAGGGCCTTTATTTCTTGTTTGTAAAAGTCCGCTGGGTTCCGCTGCAGCCACCTTTTAACTTCCTCAACAACCTCATCGTCACTCTGAAACTTTTTTCCACGAATAGCATCCTTCATTGCCCCAAACAAATGGAAGTCTGAAGGTACCACATCCGGGCTGTATGGAGAGTGGGGTAACACAGTCAAGCGCATTTTTCTGATGACCTCTCTTGTTTGCAAATTGTTGTGTGGTCTTGCGTTATCGTGTAAAAAAAAGACGTCTTCCAGTTTTCTCTCCGGTCGAACTCACTTTATACGTCTCTGGAGTTTCTGTAGGGTAGCAATATATGCCTCTGAGTTGACTGTTTGTCCTTTCTTAATAATGTTCACCACAATCATCCCTTTCATGTCCCAGAAGATGGTGGCCATAACCTTTCCTGCAGAGGGAGCCATTTTGAACTTTTTCTTGCGTCGGGAGTCTGCGTGATGCCACTCCATGGATTGGCGTTTTGTTTCAGGTTCAAAGTGGTGTACCCAAGTCTCATCCCCAGTCACCATTCGTGAAAGGAAGTCATCCTATTCTGTCTCGCATCGAGCCAACGACTCGGAAGCAATTTCTTTTCTTTGGGCTTTGTGATCTTCAGTCAGTTCGCGAGGAACAAACCGTGAACACACTTTTGAGTATCCCAATTGCTGAATTATCGCATTCACACTTCCTTCACTAATTCCTAGCTCCAGTGCTAGCTCCTTGTATGTGAAACGCAGATTTGATCGAATGATGCTGTTAGCACGTTGCACAGTGTGAGATGTCACAGCCGGTGCCGGGCGACCGCTGCGTGGCTCATCATCGAGGCTGGCTCTCCCTCTATCCGATGATCTCACACGTTTAGACTAGCGTTCAACTGTGCTTCGATCAACAACAGCATCTCTGTAAACGTTTTGTAGACGTTTGTGAATATTTCTAACTGTTTCCTTCTCTGCAGTTAAGAACTCGATAACAGCTCTCTGTTTACGACGCACATCACTGTCAGACGCCATTTTCGAAACTGCGTTAACCATCGATTTTATACAAGGGCGTTTTAAAGCGGTTTTATACAAGGAGGGAAGGTTCAAATTGGAAAAATCCGGTTATGTGAAGAGAGAAAAGTTCAAACTTACGCACATTTCAGCCCCATGGCCTATTATTTAGCTAAGAAAAAAGGGTGGGACAAAATATATTGAGTGCCCCTAGTACTTTTGTTTTTATCCAGCTCATCACTGTTCTCCAGAATTAGACAATCATTATTTGGACCAATAGACATACTGTATATCGGGTAGCTCCCCGAAAAAGTCCCAAGATTTAAAATGCAATACCATCTAAAATATACACTGTACAATCACAAATTTGAAATCCATATAAATTCAGCCTATTGACAGCTGCCATAAAATTTCGAGAATTCTACATGCAATACTTTTTCGAAAACGAAGGAAACAATAAGGTACACACAAATAATCAAATCTCATGAAACAAAAAATTTATTATTCACATCTTATTTATTGACAGAGATGGTCAATATGCCCGCCGTCTTGTTCACAAACAGATCTTAACCTTTTCTTCCACGACATGATACATTTTCTGACTTCAGTTAAAGTTATTTTGTCCCAAGAATTAAGTATCTTTTCTTTTAATTGCAACTCAGTAAATTTTTCTATTTGACCTTCATAAACCTTTTCTGCGAGAGAGTTCCCATATGCAATAGTCCATTGGACTGAAGTCCGTTGACTGAGGTAGCCAGTCATTTTTTCTCAGTGAAATTGGCCACATTCTGTTGAAGATAGTCCTGGGTGTACTTGCTTGTATGAGCAGTAGCTCCATCTTGCTGGAATATGAAATCATTATCAGGATACAGACGCTGACAATTTGGCAAAAGATTTTGTTCCAAAAGATTAACATAAGTTTCTGAGTTCACTTTTTTGTTATTTTCATAAATGAAATGAAAATTAGTCTTTCCGTCCGATGATACACCAGCTAAAACCATGATTTTTTTTTTAAAACCGACATGTCTGGTGGTAAAGCCTCGACGTAGGGATAACTTCCTTACGCACATCGTAAACAACATCGTTTTTGGTGGTTTCACGCAATTTTAATAGTGAAATCCTTTTCATCTGTGAAAACAATTTTTTTAACATCAACGCATTGAAAATTTGTCTAGTAACTTTCTACAGCGAGTTTCCCTTTTTTGTCTAACATTGCTGTCACGTCTTGAGATACGGGTTTTTTTATATGCCTTAAGTTCTAGAGCTCTCTGTATTCTTTGAACAGAACTGCGACTAGTGTTCAAATTTCTTGCAATTTTTCGCTGAGACAAGTGTGAGCCCGGTTGATCTTCTTGAGACAAACTAACGGTTTGGACACAGTCAATATTTTCTTGTGTGGAAACACTTTTAGGTCTGCCACTTCCAGATTTCCTTTCAGTTGACCCAGTTTCTTTAAGTTTCTTTATTTAATCTATTCACCGAGCTCTTATTCCAATTTTTTCCAGGAAATTCCTTGACAATTCTTGTCCCAGTCCATCGTTTCTTCATAAAACATCTTTCGATTATCTCCTTGTCACCTTTGCTTAAAACCATAATTAGAGGGGATTGAAAACTACTCAAGATTAACAGTGGCCTAAACACACCACTTGACATTTCTGCGGAAACTAGCTTAGTTTAGACTTTAGCCTAACTCCTCCCCAACTTTCGCGATAAGAACAGTTGCCAACTACTAATATATAATTTTTTTGTTTTATGATATTTGTTTATTTGAGTACACGTTATTGTTTCCCTCATTTTCGAAAAAGTATTGCATGTAGAATCCTGAAAATTTTATGGCAGCTTGTCAATAAACTGAATTTACATGTATTTCACTGTACAGTGTATATTTTGGACGTTATTGAACTTGAACTTTAAATCTCGGGACGCTTTTTTTGAGCCACCCGATATAAGCTCAAATATACCTTATTCTATGGAGTAGAAAGCCTCATTTCTTGCCTGCTAAAACAATAACTTATTTGTTTTTTATTAATAATTTTGATTTCCTGTTTTAGATTCTATAATTGTGCAAAGTCACGGATTCATGGATTTATTTCACGCATTCAAGAATTCACTTCAGATTCACGGATTTACTTCACGCATTCACGAACTCACTTCATAGATTCACGGATTCACTTCACCAACACTAAGTTCCGCTCTTGCAAGAACCACCCAGAGTTGTTTTGTAATATATGTGGTAATTTCCAATCAGTAAAGCAAAGACAGAATATCACAGAATTTATGAGAAAATATATCTCGCTTATTTTGGTGTAAAGCTTGGTGATGAAGATAAGTCATGGAACTGAAATGTCTTTTGGGCCGTAAGTTTGAACTCTCTGCGCTTCACATAACCGGGATTTTCCAGTTTGAACCTCCCCTCCTTGTATAAAACGCTTTTAAACGCCCTTGTATAAAACCAATGGTTAACGCAGTTTCGAAAATGGCGTCTTACAGTGATGTGCGTCGTAAACAGGGAGCTGTTATCGAGTTCTTAACTGCAGAGAAGGAAACAGTTAGAAATATTCAAAACGTTTACGGAGATGCTGTTGTTGATCGAAGCACAGTTGCACGCTGGTCTAAATGTGTGAGATCATTGGAGAGAAGGAGAGCCAGCCTCGATGATGAGCCACGCAGCGGTCGCCCGGCATCGGCTGTGACATCTCACACTGTGCAACGTGCTAACAGCATCATTCGATCAAATCGGCGCGTCACATACAAGGAGCTATCACTGGAGTTAGGAATTAGTGAAGGAAGTGTGAATACGATAATTCAGCAACTGGGATACTCAAAAGTGTGTTCACGGTTTGTTCTTCGCAAAGCCCAAAGAAAAGAAATTGCTTCTGAGTCGATGGATCGATACGAAACAGAAAGAGATGACTTCCTTACACGAATTGTGACTGGGGATGAGACTTGGGTACACCACTTTGAACCTGAAACAAAACGCCAATCTATGAAGTGGCATCACGCAGACTCCCCACGCAAGAAAAAGGTCAAAATGGCTCCCCCTGCAGGAAAGGTTATGACCACTACTTCTGGGACATGAAAGGGATGATTGTGGTGAGCATTATGAAGCAAAGACAAACAATCAACTCAGAGACATATATTGCTACCCCACAGAGACTCCAGAGACGTATTAAGCGAGTTCGACCGGAGAGAAAACTGGAAGACGTCCTTCATTTGCACGATAACGCAAGACCACGCAAAGTTTGCAAACAAGAGAGACCATCACAAAACTGTGTTTGACTGTGTTACCCCACCCTCCATACAGCCCGGATCCGGCACCTTCAGACTTCCATTTGTTTGGGCCAATGAAGGATGTTATTCGTGGAAGAAAGCCTCAGAGTGACGATGAGGTTGTTGAGGAGGTTAAGAGGTGGCTCCAGCGGAACCCAGCGGACTTTTACCAGCAAGGAATAAAGGCCCTTGTTTCGAGGTGGAGGAAAGCCATAGAAAAGGATGGAGACTATGTGGAAAAATAAAAACTTGTAAAAAAGGTATGTAACTAGTTGTGTACAAAATTTCTGGAACTTACAAGGAAACTTGGAAAGAAAAAAAAAGTTGGGGCAAAATATATTGAGTGGCCCTCGTATATAGCTAAAGAAAATTAATTTAAAATTATTCTTTCTGTGAATTTTATTGTATTACTGTTCTTTTACTCAGATTTAAATAAATCTTTTTTTTTTTGGTGTGAAGGTGAAAGTTTTTAATTTTTTCTAAATGTTTCCTCTAATATTATATTTATATCATGCGCATAAAATTAGGAAGTTTTATTATCGATTTTGTGAGAAAATCTGATGTAATAGCAAAAAACTGATACCAGATTTGGACTCGGCACCCCCAAATTGTATTATTTCACCTATTTTCAAAGAAACAACAGGAATTTTTTTCATTTGTATATTCGTATACTGCACGCATGTACAGTATGTAAATAAGAAATAGCACTTGAAATGGATAAATTAAGAATCATGATTAGTGGAATGCCCCGCCCCTCCTTCCTGCATAAAAAAAGCATAACTAGTCGAACTTGAATTTATCTCTATCTCAGGAAACGTAGCCTAATGATGATGCCCATGTTTAAACATGTTTACAACAAAATACTTCCAAAGTGCCAAAGTTTCGAAAGTTTTCCAAAGTTTGTGTTGAGCTAGAGACCGTATAGTCCACAGACTTTGGTATTATTATGTCCTATTTGTAGCTACAATTATGAAAAAGGAGACAAAATAAGCCTAAATACGCAATAAGGATCTAAGGGAGAAAGAGGATATCATCATTGTCTTGAACAGTGGTGGAGACTAATTTTATACAAAATAAGTAAAAATCGAAAATAAAAGAGTATGATTAGAACTTTTATCCTCCTTTTTTTATTTTATTTTCAAATGTTTTACAAGTATACGAGCGGTCTTAAGTTGAATTATAAAATATAGGGCAGAAAGTGAATTTTATTCTCCAGTGTTAGAAAATTTAAAGTTTACGTGGAAAGCGAAAACGTTACATTAAAAATAATTAGGTTATAAAGGTACAAAACCCTAAAAATAAAACCATACCGTACTTGAATGAAAAGATGGTCAAATGCGAATTATGAATGAAACGCCCTAAAAACTATATGTATTACAATATTTTTTACTTCAAAGAATTGTTGTTTGTCTTCAGCATTTACAATGTTTATTTTAATAAAATGATGTTAAATTTTAATGCTATATATATATATATATTATATATATATATATATGTAGAGGACCGACAAGAAATAGACTAACAAGTAGACATACAAATTCTTTCTTCCACGCCATCATCAAACATTCTTAGAAGACACACGTGGTCAAGGAATCAGAAACAATGAAAAAGTCTGTTTCTTCCCAAAAAGCCCACGAAAGCAGGCCCTTATCAACTAAAGGAAAGTAGGAGACGTTTCAAGAAATGCCCGCGAAAGTCCGGGTCACAGAGACTATATAAGCGAGATTCCACTGGTACTCATTCTCACTTGCTCACTTGTCGCTTGTCATTTTCTCGGCTTGGTCTCCACTTTCTGCCAGCAGAAACTCGTCATGTCAACCGCCCTCCGGCTTCCCGGCTTTGCCGGGGTGGATGTTGAACGCTATATATATATTCCAAGTTAGGTGAACTGAATGCCCGGTTAGGTTAATTGAATGCCCGGTTAGGTCAACTGAATGCCCGATTAGGTTAATTAAATGCTCGGTTAGGTCAATTGAATGCCCGATTAGATTAATTGAATGCCAGGGTAGTTAATTGAATTCCAGGTTAGGTCAACTGAATGCCCGATTAGATTAATTGAACGCCCGGGTAGGTTAATTGAATGCCCGTTTAGGTTAATTGTACGCTCTTGATGATTGGTTAGGTTTCTGAAAACAAGCAAATGGCTACCTTGCTAAACGAATTTTTTACGTCAGTTTTTACTATAGAAGATGTAACGAATATCCCTACGGTCATAGACATAATACCTTTTGATAATGGTAATACTTTGGATAATATTGTGGTTAGTGAAAAGGAGGTAATGCAACAGCGACCCAACATAGAAGTGGGCTAATAAGGCTGCGGAAGAAGAAGAAGTGAAAAGGAGGTAATGCGCTATATTGATAAAATGAAAATGCGTAAATCACCGGGGCCGGATTCCATATATCTCATACAACTAAAATAATTAAAAGAAATCATTGTTGTGCC